>JAWWEU010000020.1:6799134-6920112 GCA_035583155.1 Acropternis orthonyx
ACCGCGGGGAGAGCGGGAATGGGAATGGGAATGGGGCACGGCCCTGCTGAGGTACCGCGGGGAGAGCGGGAATGGGAATGGGGCACGGCCCTGCTGAGGTACCGCGGGGAGAGCGGGGCTGAGAACCCTCGGATCGGGACATTCTCACCGTCTTGTGGCTGTGGGTTTGTGTTTTGCAGAAAAGCTGAGGAGTATCTGCGGCTGTCCCAGGTGAAATGCACGGGATTAATGGCTCAGATGACGGCGACAAGCAGCGCTGTGATATGCCTGGACCTGGCAGCGAGTTTCATGAAACAACCATTTGACAAAGTAAGATGCGGTGTGTGGCTTGGCTGGCTGGTGTGCTCTGTGAGAGCCCGCTGAAATCATTGGTCTGTGTAGTGCATGTTGGGAGCAGGCAAGGGATAGAATAACAGACTTAGTAGTATCATGCTAGACGTAGCATTAGAGCTTTCACTATTCAGAGTTTGAAACAGGGCATATTGACATGTGTTGTAGTCACTTCTGAAGTACATTACCAGCAGAGATGTTAAATTTAAGATCTGTCCCTTTTACTGTGGGAGGGAAGCAGTGGCTCCAAGGAATCCCTCTCGGCAGGGGTACCTATAAACTTCCACCTGCAAACCTGCTGGGGAAATGGCACTGAGCTGCCAAAATAACGCCTGATACAAGGTGTTCATGACTGTCCATTTACAGACAGAGGAGGATTTAGTTGGACCTGACCCCATGAAGGAGTAGCATACAGGTGTTGCTGCAGTCTGCAAGTTGCCCAGATTTTGCTAATTTTCGTTTTTAACCACCTTGTATTAACAGTGCCGTGTCACGTTACACGGAAACATCAAATCTCACTTCCAGTGAAATGGTCTAAAGATATCACTGTGTTAAGAGAAGTAACATTCCTAGGTGGTTAATCTTTCTGTGTGCGAAAAACCCGTGCATTGTTCATTGCACAGATTTGTTTAACGTAGCAGTTGAACTTTATGGTGTTGTGTTGGTTGTCTGATTAAGATGTCAGGAAGGGATCTTGCTAATTCTTGATGTCTTCCTTTCTCTTTTTGAAAGAACTATTGTGTTAAACTCTCTGGGTTGAACAACACTACCTACCAGAACTCCAGGAAGTCCTTGGAGTGTTTGCTAGAGGTGAACCCCAGGCTGGGAATGCGAGACTTGGCTGTGCAATTTTGCTGCACAGAGGCAGTGAACATGGCTGCAGAAATACTACAGAGGTGAGGAGGCTCTCGTGAGCACACTGTAAGCGCTGGTAAGATTCTTTGTTCATTAGATGTGAAAAGAGATTGATGTTTGGAAGAGCCAGATATCCACCACTGACTGGAGCAGTGAGGAGAGTTCTTAGCACTAACAATCTAGCCATGATTTTAGAAAGGCTTAGTCTGTGAATCTCAGTCAGTCATTGTCTGACTCTCAGTTGTTAAGCTGGGAATAGTGTAAAAAATATAGGACTTCTAGTCCCCATATTGTCCATAGCATCAGAGTGTTATCCATTTAACTGCTGATCACAGCACAGTGCAGAAGTAATGCTCAGTAGAAAGAAATCCTCCTTTCTGGGGACACAGGTCTCAAAATGCATGTTACTCTACCTGTAAAACCAATAGGTGGAATACTTCAGTGGATTCACCAGTTAACTAAAATATTCCATTGTGTAACATCTGCTTTAACCAGAGCAGTCCCTGAAGGGCTCTGTTCTGCAGTGCTGTCACCCTGATAGCACATGCTTAAATGCTGTTAGATCAGTGAACAAAGGCTGTGCATGCTTGTTGGTGCTTAATAGAAACTGGGGGAAAATAGCCTGGGGACAGATGGACAGTAAAAAATGAAATTCTTCAGTGCTGCACATTCACTATGTCATTTTCCAGATTTAATCCTTCATCTGTGTCACATACATGTTGGAGGAATCCAAGAAACTGTAATTTATGCAAAGCATCTCATTGTAATTTTTAGATGTAATGTAGAGCTAAAAGTACTGTGTGAATGGGGAGTACAAGAAACAGATTTTACTGACATGCCTTGATCCAGATCCCTAATTTAAAATACCTTTAACTCAAAAAGAGGAGGTCATCCCTATCCCCTTCTTCTCCCTAGTCTCTTTTACTCTTCTCAGACAGTAGCAGCTATGTCTGCTTGACTGGGTTGCAAAGGACCAAGTGGTCCAACAGACCCATTGAGCTGCCAAGTACCATGTGACAGGGGTATTTCAGCTGCTTCATTTGAGGCTAATGCACTGTCCAATTATCACTTGCTGTTCTGTAGGTATGAATCCAGTCTCTCTGAAGCACAGAGAATGGACCTTGATTTCTCAAAACCACTTTTTATAACAGCTGCACTTTTCACTGCCTGCAGGTGAGTATAGCTGGGGGATCTTCTGCAGGCTGAAATGCCTAATGACACACTAAACAATCTAAGCAGCTGGTTTATCTAGGGTCTTGCTTAGCACGTGCTGCTGCCCTACTTCTGAAAATAGAGACAGCTCTAGCAAACCAGGCCTTTCCTTGCAGTGAATTTATATTGCACAAATCAAAAAGTTGTATGGATTTTGGTGAAATACTGCTCAAGGTGCAAGAGTGGCTGCCAGGTCACTTCTGAGAAATAGCCATTCTGGAGAAAGAAAAGCCCTGAGTCCTGAGGGTGCTCTGACCTTGGGGACACAGCTCTGATAGCTGTAGGTCCCTATCGGGAAGAGGTGTGTGCATGAGCCAACATTTGGCAAGAATTTGCTTGTGTGCAAAGATCTTCCTCAGCATTACACCTGGTAACAGTCTTACTAAGCAGTACAGGGACTGTGTAGTTCCACAGCTCCTGACAAATGTTCTCTTGACACAGGGGTCCCATTCAGCTTCTTGCAGTAGTGGCATTTTGTCCTGGTACCCTGAAAATCTGAAAAGTACTTTTTCCTAATACGGTCTCCTTATGTAATTTAAACTCACCCTGAGTTTCAGTTCCTGAGCTGTATTGACTGTTTTTTAAGCAGATTTGTTTCTGAGTAGGCCAGGATAGGTAGGACAAAACCTTAGGCCTGCCTTCTTCATTCTCACAAGCAGTGTTGATACAGTAATTACCACCTCACCTAAGTGATAGTTGCTGGAGTGTTGCCTTGTACAGAGATACTGTCTCTTGCAGGTGTTTGAAGCTAAAAGTGGACAAAACTAAAATGTTGGCTACATCTGGAGTGAAAAAAGCAATATTTCATCGGCTGTGCAATCAGCTGGAGAAGATAAGCCAGCAACTCAGAAGTAAGTCTTTGGCTTTATCCCTGTAAGACAGTACGCCCATCCCATGGCCTCACAGTGCCCCATCCTTTTCACTGGTGACTTCATTCTGGTCACTTTGTTGTCCCCTTTCAGCCACATCTGCCCATCTGTTCCAACATGGTTCCTGCAGCCCAGTTCCCAGTCACAGTCATTGTTTTGGGGAAGTCACAATAGCTTAGCATGTGGCAAGGCCAAAAATAAGTATTCTCCTCTCTTCTCAAATGCCTGCTGCTCTTTATAGTCTATCCTGCTGCAATTTATTCCCTGCTTCTCCCATTCAACCTGACCTACCTTGGATTCCTCCTTCTTGCTTGCTTCCTGCATCCTTTTAACATGGCAACATGACACAGGTATTAACACAAACATCATGCTCTGACTGACTCACTTCTGTGCTTTCCTTTCCCCCACTGCAGAATTAACAAGCCTTGCTCTTGTAATAACTCAGCCGTTCTCTGACACCATCCCTCCACATACAGTGGGCAGGCATGAGGAATCTTTCTTATCTGTGGTTAAGTCCGCTGTTCTCTCTAGTTCTTTCTTGGAAGAAAAAGACTGAAATACGATCTGTGCCCTCCTGTCCCTATATCTCTGCTGTTTCCTACTTCTCTCCCTTGTCCTTTCCCAGGCTTTCATTCTTACTTTCCCATTGAGAATAACCCTGTTTCATCCTGTCTTTGTGCTTCATATCCTGAAGCTTTAGGAATATGCTGTCTGAACCTAAACCAAAAGCTGCTACTCTCTCCTGGTCATGGACCTTCCCACAGTACAGTGCCCTATAAAAACCCAAACCTTATCCACCACTAAAGCAGCCAAAGGCAGCTGGGAGTTTCTGTACCAGCTCAGGGAAGATCATGCATCTGTATGCCTGGACAGCCCTGTGCTTCTGGGTATCTACAATACAAACTGTGGAAGTGGAATAGCAGGGGAAGAAATGACTGATAATCCTGCCTGAGTAATCTAGAACGGTAGATATGGGCAATGAACATGGTGGATCATTGTGGTTACAAATGCAGCAGCAGTTTGCTGCTAATTAGCAACCTGCAAATTAAATCAGCCAGTCAGTCTGTGCAACCCTTGAAGTGTGCTGGCACCCCTGCATGTAGAGCTTGAGCATCAGCCTGGACCAGGGAACTGCTCTGACTCAGTGACAATACTTTTGAAAGGTGGCACTGCTGTCAAAGAATTACATGTGGGCCATCCTCAGGGCCCCAGACACCACTCAGAAGTGAAGCAACTTACTTATTTTTTTAGAAGATGTTCCCCTGGCTGCAGAGACACCTGAAAGCTTGCAGACCACCCTGGAGCAGTGTGAGCAGGAAGATGGTAAGTTGTGCTTATGAATGAAAATTGCCTCACTGGAGTAGTTCTGAGCTTTATTGGTGATCAGTATTGCAGTTGTGGGATAGGCCATAATCTCAAATTCACAGCAGCTTACTTCACTTCATCCTACATCCTTTGGCTATGGATGGATGGAGAGAACCTAGCAGAAGGATAATGGAGTTTATACTGAGTAGTCCTGGTAGAATTAAGGATAGCTGTTCTGCTCAGACACAAAGGTAGAGAGGTGACTGTTGCAGCAGGTAAGAGGAGCAGCAAACCACAGGGTTAGGTAACCCAGGGACAGGCCCTCTGCTTGTGTGTGTCCATTTGCTCACTGCCATAGTTATTCCCACCATGGGGGCCTGTCATGGACTTTCTCATTCCCTCACAGCATCTGAAGATGATGAGGAGGTGCCATGTAAACGGCCAAAGACTGAAACAAATGAGGACTATGAAGAATGGAAAAAGAAAATCCTGGAAAATGCTGCTAAGGCACAACAGACGAGTAGTAGTAGTGCCTCTGGAATGCCAGCCAGTAATGTAACTGCTGCTTGCTCTTGATTTTAACTCTCCCTCTGCTCTAACAGTAGCTCCAGTAGCATAAGTGATGGCTGCCTGGTAGCCAGCTGATTTTATTTAAAGTATTTAAGAATGTTATTTTTAATAAATGGCTCCAGGAGTGAGGTGATTTTACAGGAAGCCTGTCTGACTACACGCTAGGCTGGTACCTGAGCAGCTGTGGCATTTGGGGATACAATAGCTTCATTCTCTTGCTGCAAGAAGCAGGTAACATTCCAATGCTACATTCTAATGCTACTTTAAGTGTAAATCAGTTATAAGTTACAGGCCCTTGGGCCCCTGACTGGAAGCAGTGAGTGAAATAAGAGGGAGGGGACTAACAGTGGCCTTGCTATACTGCAAAGCCAGCAGAGAAATTAAGACTTTTTAATTTTATTTTATTTTTTTACTGTTGAAGAAATGTTGTTGAATTTTACTTATTTTCATGTGTATAGGAATAAAGTGTCTTGTGATTTTGTAAGGGCTCTCAAATATTCTAAGAAACAATAAAAGTACTGGAAGGAAAAGCTCTTTATTATGACATCATGTTCTTGGCATTTAGAACACAAAAAAGACAGAGGAGATGCCTGTGCTTTTAGAAGGAAGATACCCAGGGGACAAGGATCTTGACTGGATAAGAGGGATTTTTGTGTCTCACAGCCATAAGCTTAGGAAAGAGGAAAGAGAGGGCCCTGCCCTGTAGTTTGTGCAGACAATTTCTGTGATGCTACACTGTCAACCCCAGCTACTCGAACTGTGATTTGCTTAAACTACTTTTTGGAGGAAAATCATTACTTTTAGCACTGCAGGGCTGGTGTAACTGTAACAAAACCAAACCAAGTCTTTGTTCCATTTCTCTTGCATGTTTTCTGCCTGGGCTGTACAAAGACAAGTTAACTTTCATAAGCTCTCATTTCAAAAGAAACCAGAAAGCCTTAAGTGTCCACATGAAGCAAAAGAAATTATCTTATGTCTGAGCATGTAGTTGTGAAACACTGCACCCATCTGAGCTTCTTAGTAGTATTTTAATGCAGAACCATGGGATGGCTGCCCAATCTAAAGGGATTCCTTTACATCAGGAACAAAATAGTCATCCTGCTGGCCACAGGCACCTTCTCTTTGTAGAAAATAGCGAGGAAATACATAAGAGAGAGCAGAGATGATCTGTGTGTTACCCTCTTAGAAGCAGCACACACTGACTGGAAAATTAAAACTTCGGGCTGTGCTCCTTTCACTTCTCCCAATGCATTCAAAAAAGGAAATTGCATAGACCCAACTTTACTTTAATTAGCAAGAACTGACTTCATTCCAGGTGAGAGTTCTGAAATGTAACAGTTACTACGCCAAACAAATTCCTGATGTGCAGAGAAAATAATGGATAGTTACCACAATGAGTAAGAGCTGTGACAAAATGTCTGACATGAGGAGAGAATCCCACCTAGTAGCATTAGCATTCCGTTTGTAAGACCTACAAAGAGACTCTTTAAGGTTTGTTTGGCAGAAGGCTTTAAACCAAAATTGATGAAAAACCTTGTTCCACTTTCATGAAATTTATTAGTATTAATTCAGAAATATACAGACCAATGAATATAATCACATTTAGCATGCAGAACTGCTGTGGAAGGAAAACATGAACAAAAGTGGGCCTTCACAGAAGGTGATAAATTCTCAAGATTATTTCACTTGGTTTTAATTCTTCTCTGTCCCAGTTCTGGAAATGCTGCAGAAGTTGGGACTATGCAAAGTGAGAAGCAGTTGAGTGGAAAAGATAACTAGACTGGGGTGAACCAGTCTTACAAACCTCTTCATTAGCAACCAACACTGCTTTTGCTAATTCAAGGGATGTGAAAGTCCCTACAGTTCAAGGGAAAGATAATTTTAATAGTATTAGTTTCCATTTTTTCCTGAGAGCCCATCCAGCTCACAATGAGTTTTGCAGAATCTGCAACAGGAAACCACAGGTTTAATAAATAATATTATACTCTTATCTGAGAGATTGCAAGTGGTTCCCACTCTATACATCAGAAAAAAAGTTTGAAATCCAAAATAAGTTAGTACTGTGAAGAAAAATGTTCAAGGGCAAAGTTGGGGGGAAAGAAAGGGCTTCAACCTCCTAACTGGACTAAAGGCAGAGTCTGGCAACACATTCCTGTCACTGAAACCTATTAGAAATAAAACCTATTTTGAATGTCACACCATATCAGCTTCCCAGACTTCATTAACATTTTCAGAGAGGAGGAAAAAATCCTCAAACTAAAACTTTTAAGGGCTGCAGTTACAGCCAATGAGAAGCACTTAAAAGTTCTAAATATATGCCAAACTGTATCTGGAAATCTTCTGGACAGCACGAGCTCTTTTTGCACAGACCCAGCAGTCATTGCACAGTGTGTGTTTGTGGCAGTGTCACAGATCTCCTTCCAGAAGTTCACTCAGCTCAGTCAATTGAACCTGCCATTAAGAAACCAACTGAAGTTGCTTCAAACCAGGATTCCTCATAGTTCCTAACTATGCAGTGATTATTTTTCTAAAGGAGAGAGTAGAATAAAAAAAAAAAAAAAAAGAAATCCAAAACAATAAACCGAAACCATTCAAACTGATCACGTTGGAGGGAAAAATAATCTTTTTGAAAGAAATGCAGAAGAAAAGGATATCAGTTATCTTTTAAGTAACACCTGACAGAGTTGTGCCACTGTTGTAGCAATTCTGTAAAAATTAACACATCGCTCAGTAAGAAAGTCTTCAGAGATCCCATGCTTGGTGTGAGAAACCAGAAAACTGACACGGGGTTTTGTGGTGTAAACACACCAACACCACCCCGCAGAATAAAAGCCTTCAGCAAGAAGTCAGCCCCAGTAACAGCCACGTTTTTCCACCACTAATTACAACAGCTCAAAACTCAAAAAAACAAACAAAGTAGCTTCTGCTTTTACATATCATTATTTCAGTGCCTCTTCCCTGAGGCACTTCTGGAACCTTAGCACTAACACACATAATAACTGAGGACAGTCCCAAAACCTTATGTTATAAAACAGGTAGAAATTATTGAAGATACTGAGTCCTTCTTTCATGGCTTCATGTCCATCTCCAAGAGTGGTGGATGCTTCACACGACGTTATGCAAGCTTGGCAGACATGCTCTGAAATCTCTTCAGCCTGTTAGCAGCAGCCACCACATAAAAATGTTTCTGGGAACAGAACAGAACAGTCCAAGTGTGAGTGCAAGCAAGGTAAAGGACTTTCTGCAGCTGACAGGAATTTTTCTTTCTGGGAAATCCGTTTCCATCTAGTGACCCACGCCTTGTGTGTTTTGCACTGCAGAACCACTGGTTCTGCTGGTGCTGTGGTATGAATTGTACAGTGAGAGATCTTCAGGTATTTTTTAAAATGCAAATGCAGAATTTTGCCACCAAACAGCTGAAGTGCAGGACTGGAAAAAGAGTAAGCCACTGAACTCCTTGCCAAGGAGTTCCAACTCCCCAGTGACAGAACGAAAGTCCTCACTGAGTTTGCCTCCCGTTTCCACAGGTTTCTTTCTAACAAAATTCCTGTGTTCACCTTTCAGGATCAATTATCTACAATATAATAGTGACTCCAACACAAATTATTACCTATCACTTCATAAAAATGTAGTTCCAAAGGAGCCTGGGGTTATCAGAAAGATCCTGAGAGTTCTCTGGAAGGGTTTAAGCCTAATTTTTTTCCTCTCTCTCACACTTCTACTCTGGGAGACACAAACTGCCTTATGTTGTATCCCAACTCGACAGTGGCAGCAGATCAATGCAGCTGTTACCAATGGGAAAAGTATAAAGAGAAAGCACATTCATTATAAGCTAAGTAGCACCTCAGGCCTGTGCACCTGAAGGGAAAAAAAACCCAAAAACTTCTAAACACCAATCAGAAATAGTGAAAATTGAAACCAAGTGTGCTAAAGACAGAAGCAATACCCTTCTGCAGGAATAAAAGAACTTAATTTACAACTGAAAGTAGACTTCCCAACTCCTGTTCACAATAAGGAAGCCGGTGGGCACAAGCGAGCCAACACAAGAGGAGGGAATTTTCCCGACTTCGTGCCTTTACCTTCCATTTCCTGTGAGCCATGTAACTCTGCAGCAGCACCTGCGACTTCAGGCGGAGCTTGGACTTCTCGGCCTTGGCGGGGAGGTTGCTGAGCCACTCGTGCTTCAGACACTGCGTCGCGCTCATGCGGCAGCTGAGGGGGGAAACACGTCAGCACAGCCACCCTCGCTGCCATTGCCTCTCAGAAAGAAACTGCCTCAAGCGAATGAACACAAGGTGAAAACACTTCTGAGATGCACAGGGTCCTAATGATACCCTGCCCTCTCCAGCCTAAGGGGTGAGTGGGTGGAGAGCTGCTGGTGGGTCTGCAGTGGGTTGTTTGAGCTGTGCTTAAATTCATCAGTTTATGTATCATTTGATTATGCAAATGCAGGATTTTGCTAACAGAAAAGTAACATTTGTGGTGTTACCCGTCTGTCCTGATAGCCCAGGCTTACTCCGTGCCTCATTTAAAAAGCAGAGTTGTCTATTCACACTTTGATCAAGCTAGGCATGTGTTTTATCCTGATATCCAACAATGGGCCCAAATGTCAGAGCCTGTCCTAAAAGCTTTGGGAAATATATGGTAGAGGTGTTGAGAAAAAAAGTTTCATTTGCCTTTTTTCAAAACAAAAGCTTATGCCTAACTCCTGGGCTTTGTCTGAGCTGCCACTGAGAGGATGAACTGAGGTGACTGCTGCCTGCTCAGCCCTGATTCCAGCAGTCAGGGGAGGAGGTAAAATCCAGCACGAGGCCAGACCCACCGTCCCAGCAGGGCAAAGGTGCCTGGGCTGCCACACATCTTGTGAACAACCAGGCCAGCTAGTCCTTGCTCTGTGCAACTCCCTGACAACACTCTTAGTCATTTCATTCACAGCTTGTAACCAGGCTTTGCAGAGTGTCCCTCTGGAGCCCCAGTTCCCATTGCACAGAAAAATTGAAAACTCCAAAGCAAAGTTTACAGTCTCACAGCAAATCATCATCACAGCCTGAGAAAAACCCATTTGTTCTCTCCTGCTGGCAATATGCTAAATTTCGGTTTCTTCTTTGCTTTCCACAGGACTTATTATTCAAAATGTAATTAGTACTAGAACTGAACTGTCTGATTCTGGTAATGATCTGGAAGTTGTTAATATTCTAAGCACTCTTTTGCATTCCCTTCAAACACACAATCTGTTTTACTGCATGGATCATTTCCTGGTTTGATTAGTTTTGTATCACTACTCAGCAAGAGAAAAATTTCTCTACTCAACCAGCCCCACAGCTGTGGTCTGACATCAGTATCATCCTCCTTCTCTCCTGTTGTTTCATATGTGCCATCACTTCTTATCTCAGTGGAGCCAAGACTAAGAAGCCACATGCAGAGTTATGTCTCAAATGCCCCTTAATATCTCCCAAATGCCTGTAGACCACTTTAGAGGAGAACAATGCACATTTTCACAGCTGCAGCTCCCATTTATCCTCCATGGCATTCAAGAGGCATTTTTGCAATTTGTGTCAGGGTTTGTGAGAATCCAAAGTAACAACAGAAATAGTTTTTGCTCAGAGAAGCAAAAGGTTTAGAGGCAGATTCCTACACTGCAGATCCTTCCAGATTTCCCGTGCTCTGTTTCTCTACAGTGAAAGACAACTTTCTTCAGTCAGGATACGCAGACACTTTGCTTTTAAAGAGGGGCTTCTGGATCACTGAGGAGCTGCCCAGCAAGCCCAGATACAGCACACAAAAATGCCGCACTGTAAGTTCTCATTGTGGGCTGCAATCCAAACAATTGGCTGGTAGGAACTTAATGTCACTGGGTGCTACTGTCCTGAGGATCAGACACAAGGGTACCTTTTCTCCTTCACGAGTAGTCTGGAAATAAAGTCTTTAGCTTCCTCTGAGAGCTGTTCAAATGCTTCTGCATCAAAATCCCAGCTGCAGTTGAGTACATAATTCATTGTCTCTGCATCAGTTTCTCCCAGGAATGGGGACAGGCCACTAAGCCTTAAAAAAACAAAGAAAGGGAGGGGAGGAGTTATCATATGGCAAGGTGTTTTTCCTCCTATGAATCCTCTGCTTTATAACTGTTGTTAGCACATGGAAAGGCTCTCAGCTATGGAGGATCCCACTTCTCAGTCCCTGCCAAGATAACCCAATATTTTGGGGCAATAATATGTTGTAATTTTACTCTCTAGCAGTTTGCTCAGCTTATCAGGGAGCACTGTTAATAGATCCCCAAGGAAATTGATTCCGTGAGGATCCAAGTATTCCTTCAGTGCTTTCCCAGCTAGGAAAGCTAGGGGGACTCAAGAGCTTTCCCAAATCAAGGGCCATATCCATATGTGGCTTGACTTAAACACAAATCTGAACAATGGATTACTTTTTACAATTAGACTCTTAAGTCCAGACTTATTGCTTCCATCACTTATTACTTTATCCAGTTGGGCTTTGGCTAGCATACAAATTTAAGCCAGAAATGAATCCACCTCACAGAAAACACTTGTGAAAGACTCTGGGCTGCAAAGCCGGTTCATCAGAAGGCAGAGGCTCTGGACAGCCAGGCCATCCATGGCTGCCATGCAGGTAGCAGAGAAAAGTTTTAGCCCTGTTCATGACAAGCCATTTTTCAGAGCCATGGCCTAACACCCATAATATGAATTCTCCTGTACAGATGCACACCAACTCTAAGCCAATAAACCAATCAGACTGCAAATTTGAAAATTAATTCAATTCCTCAAGAACACAATCAAAATGGAAATTCTCACATGTTTTGGGCAAATTTTCTGAGTGAAAAAAGACCTGACCCATTTTAAGATGGTGAGGGAGAACATCATTTACATGTTGATCAAAAGGATCTTTTGATGTTTAGAGACTGTACACACGGCAAGGTGCCTTTGGGGGTTTAAACAGAATTAATTAGGAGGAGTAGCAGCCAGATGGGCTCAGTGGCTGCTGCATTCCTGCATTCTTGCCCTGCAGACCCCTCCTCTGGGGTGGCATCACCACCTCCCCTCCCCAGGGTACTCACAACATGTACGTGATGACCCCCACGCTCCACATGTCCGTGGGGAAGGAAACAAAGTCATAGTTCACCACCTCAGGAGCCAAGAACTCTGGAGTCCCAAAATTAACCTTCAGTTTCTCACAGGGTTTGTACCTTCAGTGGGAAAAGACACATCAGTGCTGAGCACAGGCTGGGGACACAAGTCACAGAGCTAAAAGACAAGGCAGGGCTTCTTGTAGAAACACAACAGAGCTGACTCCCACCAGGGCAGCTCTGAGGTGACCTCAGGTAATCAGACCATCACCTATCCCAATGCCAGAGCAAAACCAGGAGGAAGACCAAGGACACTAAAGCCTGCAAAGGCCTCCCCCACAGAGTGGCAGCAGCTTTACTCTCCACCAGGCACCACAGGATGCTTTCCAGCAGATGTTGTCCAACATAAAACAAAGAAAGCAGCTTTGATTATAAAAGGTTTGGAGAGTGCTTGCTTAGTGGGATGTACCCAGCTACAGCTCAGGGTAGAGGTCTCTATCACAGGTATGAACACAGGATAACTACTAAGGTGGGACTCTGAAGAGACTTATTTGGGCTTGTAACAAGATAAACAGTGATCCCATACAGGGGGGAAGTTATTATGCTCTATTACTTAAAAGGGAAAGGTTACTGAACCAGTAACATTTTTTAACCACTACTGAACCAGTAACCCTTTAAACCAGAATTGTTACTGAACCAATAGCAATTGTTACTGATGGCTGATGGCGTTACCTCTGTGTACACACAGAGTGACTAAAGCACTGCTTTTAAATCTGTTTCCTGAAGGATCTTGTTTTCAAAACTGCTTTAGTAGAGGTTTGTATCTTTACCCTAACAATTAAGAAAAAAAAAAGGCAAACTCAATGTGTACATTTCTTTTCTTTCAGAAGTATTTTATGGAAACAAAGTCCTTGAACAGATATTACACTCACACACATAAGTACATATATGCATGAATGGAGCAGCTTTTGGCTTAAGAAAAGCCTCAAGGGGGTTAGAAAATCAATACGGAGATGTAACTGTTCTAACCAGCACACTAACGGAAATAATTCCTTTGTATTCTAGAGCAATTGACTCACACTCTCACAGCTTTTCTTTAACAAACTCATGCAAGCAAAGTAAAAGAATGGAAAAAAGTCCCTATTTCTCTCAGAGTTTTCTGTTTCATATGAGATGGCTCAAACATGATTTTTTTTTGCCTTCTTTTTTCCTTTAATCAACATAGCTACATAAAGAGTTTAGCAGATAATTTCTACAACTAGAACCTGCACAATGAAACCCAGCAATCAAGAAGTCTCTGAGAGCCTTCATGGGGTCCCTAGAGTAAAAGCTCTACATGGGGAATAATTTTGAGATAATTAAAAGAGCAGTATAGCTTTATCCATCAGAAATGTAATTTGAAAGAGTAATTAGATAATTAATGCACACAGCAGAAAACTCCTGCCTGCAGAAGCATAATACTTAGCTCATTCACAGGGCAGAGTTATCTTAGAGCCATCAACAAAACACAACCCCCCTCAAAAGAACTGCCAAAACCACATCAGATGTTTGTGAATTTGATTTGGGCTTGGTTTTTAAAAAAAATTCACAACTGAATTCTCTTACCTCCTTGCTAATCCAAAGTCAATTATTTTAATCTGGTTTCCTGTGTGATTTACACATAGTATGTTTTCAGGCTACAAAAAGAAGAGAGTTCTTTAACTTACAAGTTTGAGAGACAGATCCAGTAAAAGAACATGTAAAAGTCTCAGAGATCTTAAAGTCACGAATAAAGAATAATACTTTCCCTTCTATTCCTACCACACGAGAAGGACCTGACAGGCATACTGAATTAAGTGAAAGGTTTGGCCTTGGACCTCTGATAAAAGAAGTTTCATTTCTGTTCCTGTATAACAACATTCCTGTATTTTGCCACAGATGACAAGTAGCCTTAGGAATAGAAAGGACCCTGGGTCCAACAGTACAGGCAGTCTGATGCTTGAGGTTCACCCACTGGATTTACTCCTACAGTTTTAAAGTATATCCATAAAAAGCCACAAGAAACAGGTTAAATGAATCCTTCATTTTGAATATGAATTTTTTTTTCCAATGAGAGTATTTCTGAAGGTGGGGATGGGATGGGGTCCAAACATTATAACTGCAGAACTGTCTACAGGCCAGCCAGGTCCAATATCACTGGTGTAAGGGGCTGTATAAACAAGCAGAAAAAAAAAATCAGTTGGTATTTCTGTTTAAAAATATCAGTTATTAAGGGACCATTAGGAAAACATTGTCATTTTACTGTAGGTTGGTGCCAGGCAGTAAAAAGTGCCAGCTGTAGGAAGATGACTGAATAGGTATTTGAACACAGTTACAAAGGGGTGCTGGAAATGGGGGGAATACTGTAGGCATTTCCAGCCAAAGAGGGTTTGGGTGGGGCTTTTCATGGATGACAAAAGGGTGTTATTTAAATACTACACAGAATGAAAAGCTGCTGATTTAAGAGAGGCAAAAGCACACAACCCTGATAATTTCACTATTCCAAGCCAGCTACTGAACAGACACTGGAAAAAAGTAATGAATCTCTCAAGTTCCACGCACTGTAACTATTGCCCTGAGTCTATTCCTTTATGATGTAAGTCCATGAAATGAGGAATGACTTTTGTAATTAGAGACTCTGTGGTGGCCCAAACCAGCATCACTAAAGCACAGAGAGCACCAATGACTGACCTTCAGATCTAAGTGGAGAATATAATGCTGGTGCAAGTAGTGGACTCCTTCACAAATCTGTTTGGTGAACAGGATTGCATCCAGCTCAGTCAGGTGGTAGTTTTCATCCGTGATCCGGTCGAATAATTCGCCACCATCAAGACTAAAATTTTGACATTTAGAAGTGTTAAAAACACTAAAATTCTGCATCAGGTCCATTTATTTCCAAGCTGGTAATTAGGTTGTGTGATTGAGCAAGGGCCCTAACAGCACATCCAATACAATGTGTATCAGTAGCCTCAACAACTTCAAGAGACTTACTTCTCCGTGTGAAATTATCAGTCTAAATTCCAATATGGAAAAGTTGCCACTAATGTTTAGGGGGGATGCATGTCAAACCCAAACGGCCTGGGGATTCCATGGGGACCTCAAGAACCTACAGGGAGTACCAAAGGATCTGTTATGCACTCATTAGTCTAGAGAAAATAAGTCTTCAACCTATAAAATTTACTAAATGAAACTTCTCAGACTGACAATTGAACTTAATCCTGCACAAAAGTTAAAAGAAAATTAGTCAGAGCTCTTCTGCAAGGTAAAAAATTATTCAGATATATATTTCAATATATATATTTTAAATGTCTTATTATATTTATATTTGCTATTTTGGGGTTTTTTTCCCTTCATTGTCATTAACAATTCATTCTGTCATGGAAACTTAGTTTTTAGGTTAAAAAATGAAGTTTTTTGTAAAGCAATGTGCCACTACATAGAAGACGCAACAGGAATACATCATGAAATCTTCCTTTTATTAATCCAGTATGTGATATAGATGAAAATTCTTATTTATCTTCAAATGGGGAGACACTTTACTAACCCTAAAATCATTCAGAGGTAGATCACGTGTATAATTAATCACCTTTCTACCTCCTCCATATCTTTTGCAATTCTGCTTTAAACACCTCACTCCTCACATCTGTGCCTCACCTTCACTCTCTCCCTAATAAGAGATTTTATTTATTCATGACACTTCTATGTAATTTGGTATCTGGGGACAATGTTGGGGCCTGTAAGTTAAACTTGAAACATGAACCATAGGGAAGTTCAGTTCATTACCCACCTTGTAATTTGGCTCATACTCTTGAAAATAGCTGCCTTTCTTATCATTTGTTCAAACTGCAGTCTTGCCAAATACATGATTTTTAACCTGAAGAAATTACCTTTAAAACATTTTTTTTCCTTCTGAAAGCAAGATCAAGTCTCCCTCAGGCTGGGAAACCACTCTAGTCCTCTTCACACCTCAGAATTATCATTCCCTATTTCTTTTAGTGACCTGAGAAAACCCAAACATCTGACAATTCCTGAGATCATTTAAACTTACTATTCCATGATCAAAGTGACATTATTTTTGGCTTCAAAAGCATCATAAAGTTGGATCAAATTCACATGATTTAACTGGTTCATGATGTTAATTTCATTTTTTACTTCCTCCTGAAAAAAAAACGAAACAACAATTTAATACAAAAACGAGCAAATACCCTCCTTAAATGTCAACATATTGAAGTAGAATTATTTGGAAAACCCAGTGACAGCTACACCACAGGTCTCAGGTGGACAAAGGTTTAATCACAGGTATGGGGGGTGATGAATAGTTATACAGAGCCCTTAGTAAGCCAGATCTGAGTGTTTGACAGAACCCAACATGCTGATGGGCTGATGGAGGGAGGTTGCTGAGGTGCTGGGAGCGAGGGCAGCCCTAGGGGGGCTCACAGCCACGTGGTTACCTTCTCTTTGGCTCCTTTCACTTTGATGATTTTGGCTGCCAGGTGGAGACCAGTCGATATTTCCGTGCACTTGTGAACTTGCCCGAAACGCCCCCTGTGGATGCCAAGGAAAAGACGGGAAAGCAGCTCAGAGCAGCGCCCCACAGAAACCTCTCCTACGACTATTCTTATGTCGGGCAAAAATAGCCCAGGACAAAGTGAACGGAATCGGGTGGCCAGCAGCGTGGAGCTCCTCTTTCTCTCAGCTTATGAAGGATTAGTTTTATCTTTCCAGCCAGTTGTTCGGTGCTTACATTAAAATATTATGCCCCCTCGGTGCCACCGCGTTTCGCCGTGGCACGATGACCCGCCGCCGTTCCGCTCGGCTCTGTAACCATACCCGGGTCCCTGCTGTCCTTCAGCCGTGGGGCAGTGGGGATATTAACAGGGATATTTCTGTCCTGCTCTCATAACTTTTTAAATGACCATAAGACCCGTAACTGTAGCCACTGCACACACGGCGTTTCTGGCGTGTTGTGAATTCCCCCCCATGTCACGCAGATACGTTAATGCCCCTCGGGATGAATCCTAAACACCATCTCCCCTGCTATTGCATCATATTGCTTATACTTATTATAAGTATAAGCCATTATAAGCCATATTTGTAAGTGGATCAATGTGTAAATCAAGCCTTCTTGTCACATAAGTAAAGATACAAGAATACAAAAGCTGAAGCAGCTGCAGACTTCCTATGAGTGAAAACTAAACATAAGGTCAAAATAATTTCTTTCATTTTTTTTAATGTGCAATTCAGCACAGAAAAAAAAAAGGATTTTGGAACTTAATGGGTTTTGTTGACTTCAAATGTTCTGAATTCATCTGCCCTAAGGGTCCAGGTTTCTCTCACAACACCAGCTGAGGCCAGGATTATTACCTGTGAAACAACCCAGTCACCCAAGACAGCAGTCAGGCATCTGAAAATGGAGCTGGGGCACAAACCAGTCATCTAAGGGACACCCCTTGATTTAACAGCAACTGAGAGAGCCCAGAGGTGTCCAGGATGAGCTGTGAGCTTGTCTGTGCCTCCACACCCCCCGTGGGCCATCTGAAGAAGCGAGCTCCAGCTCTCCAGCTCGCTGCTTTTCTCCAAGAGCAGTACAGCGTTAGGGACAGGGATACTCACCCGCCCAGCACCTCGTGACGACACACCGAGTAGCACGTTGTCACCTCTGTTTGCTTCACGCTCACTATGCGATGCTCGAAAGGAGCTGGAGGAGAAGGGCTGTCATCTGAGGAGGAGACAAGCTGGTCACTGAGATGTTTGTGCCACCCCCCTGCACTGCTTCGCCTCCCTCACACCCACAGCTGCCCCCTGCCCGACGTGCACATCACCTCGCTGTGCCTGCACAGTGTGATGACAAGTCCCAGCTGCCTCCCGTGCTCCCAGGATCCACAGCCCCACAAAACCATACCCTGGTGCTCTGCCCACCTCCAGCACTGCTGTCCTGGAGGGATGATCCCAGTTTCTCCAGCAGGCATTGCCGGTACTGCCCCCAGTGCTGCTGTGGGGCTCAAAGGGAGACACACGGGGGCACAGCCCAGCCAGTGTCTGACAGCTGCCCACACCCAGCCCAAAACCTCACAGTACAGCGCACTGCCCTCTCTCCCATCTCTTCCCTTTGTTCATGTTCTCTACAATGCCATCATTTTTTATTTCTACTGGAATTCAGCCAAGCACTGAAGTATCTGGATAGCATTAACATGCGATTCCTTCACTCTTTTTAGAGTGGCATGCAAGTAAAATAACCCTTGCATTTGCAGCTAGCCCTGAGCAGGGAGGTGCTGAACATGTCCAGAATCACTCTGTTACTTCAAGAGAGGGACTTTCACCCTTCTACAGAAGAGGAATAAAGTCCCAGAACCAAGAACAGGATCCCACCTGCTGAATCTCAACTCTGTTTTTCTAACACAGTAAACCCACTGGACACCTTTAGGAGACCAGTATCTTAGTTTATGCATTAACAGAAAAGGTCACCTGAAAAAACTGTCTGAAAGTTTGAAAAAAATTACACGTGACCACTTTTAATTGTTACAGGCCAGCTGGAAAGGCCAGCACAAACATAGCACTGATGAATGATGGCAGTGATTGGTAAAATCATGAAATATCTGCAAAAATCTTGCTGCTGGGAGGAAATGTCCTAATTAAAGCTGCAAGTATTAACACTAAAACTATTAATTTAGACAGTTTGTGGTAAGCTAAATCTGTTAATCATCATCACATAATGTCCAAGTTCTTCTAGGGTAAAGCTTCATTAAAGCCATTTTTGGTGCCCCCCAATCAAGATAATTTTACAGTGAATCTCCAGGTAACTCAGGCTGCAATTTAACATGTATTCAACTCCTCTCCAGCCACTGATGAGACTGCCAGATCTAGGTCAGGCCATCTACCCATGTATGTACCTTCTGGAACACACACATATTTGTGCTGCCAGGAGTGAGCCCTCCCTGAAGCAATGCAACCAAGAGTGCACACAGTAACCCAGAGGAGATCTGTGGCAAATAAGACAACACAGACCATGCCAAGATAATCCTCCTGCAGTATTTTGCTGTGCTCTGGATCTCCAGCCCATAGTTGCCAAACTATGCCTGGTTTGCATACTCTGTCTTCAGGAATAAAGGCTTTATCTAAAGAAAATAGATTTTTTTTTCAAAATTACTTCTGATCAAACATACACTTCACCCTATTTTATTTTAAATTATTTTTTTTCCCCAAAAACACACTTTGAAAGGAAAAAAATGTACCAACGTTAATTGCTATTTACACAGTCAAAGATGCCCATGGCAGTGGGAAGTCTATGACCAGGTGTTCTACTGAGCACCACTCCAGCTATCATTGTATATATAACAGATAAGAATAGCACCAAATCCTCAAAGAACAAGTTCCAAGAGTAAGTGTGAGCAGCTCACCAATGATCACTCCCCCCTGGGTGGGAAGTGCTCTGCCCCCTTCCAGTGCCTTGGTCTTCTCTGGTGCCACTCCTGGGCACTGACGGGCATCATTTCCACTTCCCCCTGAAGATGCAGCCTCAGATTCTCTCCTCTCAGAGCTGGTATCTGCTTTTGCTGTTTCCTGATGGATTTTCACTTCTACCCCCACATCTTTCACAGGCTCCTTTGCAGAGGTATTCTGTGATTTTAGTTCTGAGTTCTCCTCAGCCTTTTTCTCTGGCTTGGCCTTGCTCATTAGTGGCTGCTGCTTTCCTGTTTGAGGTGCAAGTTCATTTTGCTTATTGTCCCCTTTAACTTCTGGCTTTGGCTCAGTGTTGGTGTTTTTAGGACTCTGCTGAAGTTTTGATTTGTCAGGCAGCTGTTTGACTCCTTTCAAGTCTGCTGGTGTGGAGGATGGGAGTTTTACTTTGGAACTTTTGCCTCTGTGATCACTTACATCTTCTTCCTTGGCCATCTCAATCTTCTCTTTCCTCTCAGTCGTATGTTCACTGATGGAGGTCCTGCAGAGCAAACAGCCAACATTTGATTCAGAAGGCTAACCCTGCTTTTGCAACTTTGGGGGGGAAGAAAAATCCGTAAGTTTCCAAACCCAGAGATTTCTACAGTGTTAATAACACCTACCTGTACCAGTCCTCTTAGGAAATACTCACAAACTCTAAGGAAAGAGCACCAAAAAGCACTCTGATCCTTTTTCTGTGTCTTCATCTGTGTGCATTTCTGGCTTCTGCTGAGCAAAAAGCCTCACTCTACAAAGTGTTAATCCCACATTTGGAAGATTACCCACTTTCTGCAATTATTACAGTTGGTCTAATAAAATACCACTCATCTAGGCAGAGAGGGAATAGTGATTGCCTTCACAAATTACAGGCTGATTATTTAACTGGCTGACTGCTCTACAAATCCAATGGTTTGCATCCACACCCAGTCCTGTTCCAGCTGGCTGACTTGCACACTCAGACATCTGTGTTTGTGTCTTCTGATGGGATAGCATTCCTCTTAAAAATCTAGCTTCCATAAACTCTCTCACTCCATCAATAGTATTTTTCTTGGCATTCTAGCTACTGGAAAAGTTTAAAGATTTTTCCCCCTCTTGTGTTGCCTAAAAAGAATACTGGTTAGAACCAATTCTCAGTGCTCCTAAAATCCATCAAAGGCATTCATGTGATAATGTTTGAGTCAACTGTTCCTGCTCCAGCTGTCATGAGCTGCCTGGGTTTAGTGAGGCTGAGCTGAAACTTGTAAAGTAGATTTGATACAATGGCAAGTAAAGAAAATTCCTGTTATCAAGGAGAGAAGATACCTCATTTTCACAAAGGTTATTGCCTCTTTCAGTGGAGCAACCTTATTATAAAAGATGTTATGAAAGAAAATGTTTCTGCTTTTGTACTGCAGGAGTCTGAAGTTTCTCATTTTCAGTACCTTTAACACCCTTTTGCTGTGCTGTGAATCTCAGTGGGAGCTTTGAGGGCAGCTGAACACAGCTCTGAGCAAACACTGCCCCGTCTCTAGACAAGCCTGAACTCAGCAGGACTCGTGGGCATTTCTCCAAGCTGGGGAACACAATGTGCTCCTGACGCTTCTGAGTGGGCTCACGAACTTCATTAAAAGTTGCATCCATTTCAGAGAGGTGTTTACCACCCTCATGTGACTTCACACAAGCATAAAGAGTGCCCTGGGCAGGAAGGCTGCAGCTTCCCCTGGGGTTTACTCCACCTTCCAGTGACCGGTTGGCCAAACTCGGGGGCTCAGGAACCCCCTCAGCTGCTGCAGAAGCTGCTGCCCATCCCAGTTCACCCCCTGGCACATCACCATCACCCAGCCCTGGCTTCCAAGGGGTTACAGCAACAGTTCCTCCACAGCTTCCCCAGCAGCCTGAGCCATCCCCAAAGCCCAGGCACAGCCTCCAAGGCAGCACTCTGGCAGGGAGCTGGGATGGACCCACTCCAGCAGCTGAAGCCCAGTGCCCACAGCTCACCAGCCAGAGCCCAAAACCCACTGGCAAAGTACAGGGAAGTCCCTCTGCTTTCAGTGTTACTGCAGCAACCAGTCTGGGGGTAACCACATCTATAACTGTACACAAATGTTTGAAAAGAGGCCACAGTACTGAAAGTTTCTACCTTCTCCTGCCACATCCTCACATTTACCCTCTAAGGAGGAAAATATCCCAGTGTGCCAGTCATCACAAGGGATCATCTTTCCCCTGGGAAGATTATGTGCTCACACCAGGACAGCTTTGTTTCGTTTTGGTAATTTCTTCTTCATTCACTTAATTTGTTACTTTGATTTTTGTGGGGTTTTTCAAAAGCCCTATAGGCCCAGTAGACACCTATGGCCCAGGATTTAAGTGTCCACCCTATATTTGCAAATACCACTACAGAGTGTTCAATTTAGGGTACACTTACACAAAAGTAGTGTTGTGTCCTGTCTGGGCTCTGTACACACAAAAAACTGGGAAATTCCCCACACAAAGTAACACACACACATACAGGGGTGTGTAAGGATGTGTGTCTATCACACACATACACATATATAAATTACTTTATAGCCACCCACCCAGACAGAATCTCCCACAGAAGTTCCATTTGTTGGGGTTTAGTTGATCCGGGTCTTTCTTTGTGGGTTTTTGTAATTTTCTGTTGTGTGGGTTTTTTAAAATTTAAATAAATGGAATTTACATCAAATCCTCAATAAACAAATCAAAGGAAAATGGACTATGAAAGACATATTACAAAACATCTATACAAGGAAAAGATTAGCCTGATCGAGATTAATAAATGAGCAACCTTTAGGTGACCAAGACATTAAAAAAGAAAACACTGGATCAACAAACACAAGTTCTTTGGTTTTGTCGTATACTAGTAAATATCTCATATTCCTTTCAACCCCATGGTTAGAGAAACAAAGGAGTTGGGAAGGAGTGAGTGGTTTATAACCAGCTCTGCTATGGTGTCACCTTTCTGTGTTTAATACACTGAGGCTGATCACCTCAAAGCCCTCCCTCCCATCCACAGCCCTCTGGCTCCTCGGCTTCACACAGCTCTACTCATGGCCCTTGGAGTTTTCAGCCTTCACCACTGGAAAGGTCTCCCCACTCCTATCCCAGCACGCAGGACCTGCCTCCTTTAATGACCTGGCTTTCCTTTTTCTCTTTCTAACACATGAAATGGTTTCAGATCCCACAGAAAGCCACCAGCAAGGCCATTACCTGGTATGTGTCACTTCACACCCCGTGTCAGAGATAGCCTGGGATGTGGAGGGCACAGCTTCCCGGGATGCCGCACTCGGTGGCGGAGCTTTGTTTTCATTCTTCCCGAGCTTCTGATGAACAAGCTGCCTGTGGCACTCATCTGGGAGTGGGGCTCTGTCCGTGTCCTGTGCTTTAGCAGGAACATTTCGGTTGCCTACATGATCTTGATGCACCAAGGCGAGACCGTTGTGCTGATTCAAAGCCTTGACACCAGTGTCCTTTTGCTGCTGGCAACTTTTATTGCTGTGTGTTTTGCCAGCACCTTCCACCACTTGCTGCTGTGATGTCCTCTCTTTAATTTGGAGTTTGGAGTCAGCTTTGCGGGCTACAGTACCAGAAGTGTTCACTTTTTCACATGCTCCCTTGTTTTCATCCAGCTTTTTCCCACTTTTTGTCTCTGAATAAAATAATCTGTTAATGAACTATCCTTGACAAAAGTGATGGCAAAACAGAGCAGGAATACATCAACCCCCCACTCAAAATAACCTACACAGTTAAGTACAGCTGAAAAGACATAAAGAAACCCGCTGAAAAGTTTAAAATCCTTACACCGCCAGCCTTGAGACAGCCCCTGCTAATGCTCATGGCTTACCCAGAGCTTTAACCGCCCTGTCTCATGGCTTCCCAGAATGTTACAGATTGCACTTGCACCTCCAGAAAGCAAGTGAAAATCCTGCAAGGCTCAGGTTCACTGTATCTAAAATCTGAAGTTGCTCTGCAGGCAAATACGGGTCGTTCAGGGACTGCAGACCCATCCAGGACCCTCCCGAACCCAATACACCCCCTACCAGCTTATAGGGGGGTAGAGACCCCAAGGTACACTGAGGCTCGAGACAGCACCGCTTGCGTTCCCCCAAAACATCAAAGAGGTTCTTTGTCACCTTCTCACAACACTGTCTGTGACCATCAGCAGTGGAAATTTCTAGGGTAACTTCTTTCAGCACTCCACATGCACAGGTCACCGGCAATCAAGGTTTGCTCACAACCCTGTGTAGCTTTTGAGTCAGAATTGGGACCCTTTGCCTTAGTTTTGTCACTTCCGAAACGAGGAAGCTAAAAAGGGGATTGCCCATAATGCAAAGGATTCACTGACAATCTCTGAGAACAACAGCATGACAGGGCCTGCTCAACATCACATTCACCCCTGTTGCAACTCCACAGGCATCAACAATGGATGCAACAGGGCAATGCCCTGACAGATGCATCCTAAATAGGAATCCAGCCCTGACACACCAATGAAATTGGCTGATCAAAAAAAAGATATTCCCGGCGTCATGCCCCTTTTGCAGAGAGGGGGAGGACGGAGGGCTGGCTCAGATGTATTAAGGGAAAAGAATTTATCAGGTTTGCGATGTGATATTGCCGCTATCTTTGCACTATCTCCAAACAAGGACTGCTCTCCGAATTCAAGTCACTGAAATCCAAATTAAAAAAAATGAAAAAATCCCTGTGCAGCTAAACAAAGGTGCTGCTTTTAGTTTCTTTACCTTCAAGCCTTTTGTGGGGTTTGATCCTGGGGACAAATCATCTTTGGAGGAGGTGAGAACACTTCCATTTTCCCAGTATGAGGGGCCAAAGTTACTCAGTTACATTTGAGTAATTCAGGTAGTGGGAAATAGCAGCCTATTAATTTCCAGTTTGTCTGCTGCACATTCTAGAGTCAATGCCTGTAGCATGTCTGGAGTGATACATACCTTCCAGAGGCTTCTTGCTTTCAGTTTGGGTTCCTCTGTTACTAAGCACATGCTTAGGCTTTGCACCGCTCTCCTCGGGCTTATCTTTGGCCTAAAAATGACAGGGGAACACAAAAATAAGTTACAGCCCCAAGTGTCTAATTCCCCCTAGATTCTCCAGCTATGGAGGCATTCAGACTCTGTAAACTGGACACCAACACCTCTTAATGTCTGAATTTTTAGTTACTGCTGTGTTTCCTTCCTTCTTCCAATCTCTCCCTGCTTTTGCAGGCAGGCACACTTCCAAAACAAGAGGACACAGATTAATACATTAGCTCGTTCCTTTCCGAAATTTTCATTGTCATAGTTTTAGCCTCCTGTCATCTTTATTCATGTTGATTAAAAAGCATGACATGTGAAACATGAGAGTAGAAAAAGAAGTGGTACTGTATGTCTGTTGCATTTTTGCTGGTGACAGAATGAAAAGTAATGTCTCTGAATATATTTGTCAAAGCATATTGGTCTCAAGGCATCTAAAGATTCATGATTTGACCTGATAGAGGTGATAGTGATACCAAAAAAGAGCCTTCAGCTTTATGGTAACTCTTGTGTATGTACTTGATATTTCACATGCCACCTCTGGAATTATTAAAAACAGACTTACTGTTTTTTAGTAGCAGATTTTTATTTTTAAGCAAAGTTCTTCCCCCAATTGATTTGAGCGGAGGAATATTTTTTAATAGCATCATTAAAGACTTTACACAGCAATACATTTGAAGTCAAATTAAAGCTAAATAATATATAGCAAAAAGCATTGCACAAAAATAGGAAAAGGCATAACATATCTTGAGGTTGGCACATAGTTAAAAACCTAGTGCTGAGCAGCCTCCTTTCTTTATTTGTACAAGCAAATAAATAACATATAAAACATTTCTGCAGGTAACTGCTTACAGGATAGATACCTGCACATCAGCCCTTCAACTGTTAGTAGAAGAGTTAAGGATTTCATGCACCAACCCTATAGATTGCACAGAGCCTCCCACCCCCCCCTCCCCAAAAAACAAAACACCCAAAGAGTAAAGTAGTGAAAAATCATTACCATTTTTATTACAGCTCTAAGCAAACCTGCAACAATGACCAGGGTGAACATTACTCTTGCAAAATCCTACATGCAAAGAAAGCCTCAGGTAAGTGACAGTTTAATGCCAGTGGGTTTTTCTGCCTGTTCTTAAGTAAGGGGTTAGAGGTTTGGGTCCTGTGAACCTCAATTCATAGTCTGTTACTAATCTGCCTCCAACCCCATAGGGCTTCTTCCATAAGCATTCCCATGGCATCCCTGGAATGCTGTCATAGCATCAACGAACAGCTTCACCCAGAAATGCAAACAGGGCCTCCCCTCTCCCCCCATCCCAAGCCAGCTCCGTGATAAGCAGGACACTGTCACAAACAGTAAGGCCTGGAGAACAGAAACAAGCAGGCAGCAAGTTCCTCTCTGTGCAGCTGTGGGGCCCTTTGGACATGTCAGTGCTGCCGTCACACAACAGGCTGCAGAAACCAGACCCAAGTCAGCAGGTGGCTCAGCAGGAGCTAACTTGCTTCTAAGTTCACCTGTGATTTGCTTCACATTGCCCAGCCAGGTCAGCACACACATCACCTCACTAATTCAAGCTCAGTTCAGTCTGGGGTCAAAGCACATAACTGACCTCATGCTCCAATTCCAAAAACTGCTCATGACCAGAAACCAGAAAGGAGAACAGTGATGGTCATATTGCAGAACTGGAGTTTGCCATAAAACTGCTTGCCCAGCACACCCTGTCTGTTCTCCAGCAGGGGCAGAGGTCAGAGCCTGGGACACTGACCTCCTCCAGCCCAGCCCTCAGGTCACCACCAGCATGCCATTTCACCTCTCAGTCTCTGCCTGTCCACAAGACTTGGATGGAGCTCTGAGCTCCTTCCATCTCCCCTGTTGCAAACATAGATGCCTGTGCATGGTGGCTCTTCAACAACTAATCCAACAGTGTGCTATGAGTGCATATGAATCCTTCCTCCAGGATCCCTCAAAAGACTGTATTTATATCTCTCCTCACTGCTCTTCTGACTTGGAAATGCTCAACCTGGAAACAACATGAGTTAATCTCCTGTAGGCCCCTCCTCACCTGCTCACTGACACGCCGTGTGCCAGTTCAGTCCGAGGGGTAAATGAAGCCAAGGACAGGACCTGTCTCCAGGCATTTTGCAGTGACTTCGAACAACACAGCTTTAACCAAAAATACCAAACTCTCCCATTTCTCCAAAAACCTGTAGAGCTGAGATTGGAACTGCAAGTACAGGCTTTATCTCTATACAGACATAATTTATTGTGCTCAATACTAAGGGAAACACTTTACAAATTCTTCTGTCTCCTAGCAGTTCAGTTCACTTTTCAGACACTGGCACTTTAAAAAGGGAGACCAGGACAGCACTCAGCCTGAAAAGGCTTTGAGCACTGCTCTGTTTTCCTAAAAGTTTAGATGTACCTTCCCATCAAAACTTTGGTGAAAATTATTTGGATTAAGGTGCAAAGGGCCATTTTCATTTGAGCTTCATTCTCCTTAGTGTAATCACACCCCCACATACAAAGAAATTCTTGGAATGAATAAACATATTCCAACTCTTGCAGTTTTTCTCCCTTTCATCCCCATGGTGGGATACAAACCATAGTGAAAAATGAAAACTCCCATTAGCTAAAACTAATTCCAGATGCCTGTAACTTTCAAAAAACAAGGTTAATTTATTTCAAAACACCATATCAACTATGTAGTGGTCACTGTTCTCAACATTTAATAAAATTTAGGAGCTGATGTCTAGGAACTTGCAAACACGAGAACTACTTGATTTCAGGAGTCAACAATGCTGATGGAGTCAGTGAAGTCATAGTTGCATCATGGAGATGTACCTAAAGACAACTTAGATGCCCAAGGACATATAAATCTACTCAGAAACACGACCATCAGTCAGCACAGGTTTTAGTAACTGGTGCTGTGTTCAGAATTCATGAACAAACAAGGAAACAGAAGTTTCTCCCAACAAAAACTGCTTCCCTTTCACTGGGGCCTCAATTCAGTCACTAATTTGAGTGACATTGCTGAGCTTCAAGCACTGGTAGCAGCTGAATTTTCCTTTCCAGTAGCAATCCACTCCTCACACTTGTGACAGGACTTGGTGAATGTCAAACACTGGCCTGCAAGGCACGTTTGGTCCCTGCCCTAAGAGCCTTGCAATTGAAAGGTCACAGCAGGAACCTGTAACAGCAACACTGAAAGGAAAACCTGAACTATATGTTATGCAAGAAATTAATAGGAGGGCCTAAAGCCCTGCTACATGATAAAGTAAAATAAGAAGAGTAAAACTAAACCAACCTCAACAGGGATTTCCAGCAGACTCCCCTTCTTCCAGGGCACAATGCCTTTGAGAATAAAATCCACTACTTTAGAGTTTTTTAATACTTCTCCCACAAATGTAATAACTTTGTCCAGGGTATCCACCCTTTTCTCTATCTTTGCCAGCCTCTCCTTATGCTTTGAGGCATCTAGCTGGGCAGCTTTCATCAGCTTCAACACTTCTGAGCAAATGCTCTGGACGTCAGCCTGGTGAGCACCGTCCGACAGCTTTAGGCCCTTCTGCATTGCATCTGTCTCAGCAGGAGCTGCTCGGGATACTGTGAGCCTGTTAATGCCTTTTTCTACATCATCAATGCCTCTGTTAACCCGCTGCAGTTTGCCTGTCAGATCTTCTTGGAAATGCAACAGTCTGTCCACCTTTTCGTTCAAGAGATACAGTTTTTTGTCCACCGTACTTAAATTGATGACTTTTGCAGGCTGTAACTTTGTCAGGGCATTTCCCTCTGCGAGGTCCAAGCTCCCCGCAGACATTGTGTCCAGACAGGGGGATGTCAGACAGATTAGGCTGGCTTTTCATTAAGCATAAATTAGAAAATGAGGCTCTGAAACTTCATCTTCTTCAGCTTTTCCTATACCAGACAACCTCACTTTCTGGAGTCGCTAGAGCGTATCATGAGACAGCTCCTGCACAGAAGATTTATTTCAGTGTTATCTATTTCTTACTGTGGGCTTTCAGTGATGGAGGTAATTTGGCACCAGACTATGTTTTCTTGGGCCTCCTTGACGTCACAAAACCATTTAAAATTCTTTCTCGAGTGGCTGTTGATAGGCAAGCATCCTAACAATTGCCAATGCCTGCACAGACCTTCGGAGGGAGGATTGTTTGTGACCAGTTTTAGTTCTGTGATAATGAAAAGGTGCGAGAACATTTCCCTTCATTAAATAGGAAAACTATATAAGTAAATTTGCTGGCCTTGTGCTAAAGCTTGGAAGAATTCAGCTTTGTAGCACGGCTGCAGCGCACCCATCACAGACACAGGGTACGCTCCTTAGGCTGGCTGGCACTTGAATTTAAAAATAGAGTACAATGACAATGATCTGAAATACGTATCCAGCACCAGCATGTCTCTGTCAACTGAAACTTCTAAAATTAAATCTTTCTCCCGGGTTATAAAAATGAACCAAGTTTAAAAAATGTCATAACGAAGGCACAGCAGAACTATTTGAAAGAAACTATTAAATCATAAACCCTTAAAGGATTTGTTGCTGACTTTTCGCTTCTGAACCACATCATATCTCCTACAACAATTCCAAGTCACCAGGGACCAGAAAGAGCCACTTCACACTGCACAGCCCCCACTGCCACAGTTGGGAATGCTTTAGGAACATTAATGAATGTATCCTCACAATGCAAGACAGAAAGGGAGTCAGTTCTCTTCCACAGAGGATGGACTGTGGCATCGAGAGAGAAAGCAGTTTGTCCCATGCCAGATGTGACATTGTGTCACACGACTGTGTCCAGTTCTCTGGGTCCCTTTTCACTGCTGTGTGTTTGTAGGGCAGGGAGGAGAAGCCAGCAGGGAGAAGACCCTGGTGCTGCAGGAGTCCTGGTGAGACAGGGCAATGGAACCACTTCAAAGCCGTGGGCTTTGGGATACTGAGCACCCCTTCATCTCTGATCCCCTCCTTGTTGTTTGGAAGGGGAACATGAAAAAAAAATGCCACTCTTAAAAGTGAATTTCCTGTATGAGACAGAACATTAAAATCCTTCCTGCAGACTAGTAGCAACATTAAAATTACCCTTTTGAGACAATGTTGAGTCCTTGCCACTCCCTAAAATGAGGATTTTTACCTTTACAATAAAAAAACCCCTATTTTGTTACATCTGCCAAGACCATCATATAATTATAGCCAGCCTGGTGGGTCTGTGACAGAGCCCAATAACTGTCTTTTAAAAACACACCAAAAGCTTTAAGACTTGGACTGTTAATCACCTTCATGGGAGAGTTTGAATACCAAGCAAAGATTTAAGAAGAAAACTTGGCTTGGGAGTTGGGATTTCATGCCATGTCACTTCTCCTGACCAAAAAAAAGTATTTTAAAGCCACTGGTATTTTCACACTGGTCTGGGATTGAATGTCATAATTTTTTTGAAATGCCATACAACTCAGTAAAATATACAACTTTAACTTGAAAGTTTAGGACATTGGCAATAAAAGCCTGGCAACTCCACTACTGCAATTAAACAAACTCTACTATTGCATTTAAATCCAAATACCTCTAAGTAATTAATTCTTTCAAGCCTGCAAACACGCTTAATGAAAAATAAACGAAATAACCATCATATTTACTAAATCAAGAGTACCTGCTGAATGTTGTTCTCTCAGGAACAAAAAGAAAATAGTAGAGTCATTAGATTGTTGTATTTAAAGTCAGACAAATTACAGCAAAGACTTCCATAAAGAAACATGGCCACAGAAAGTCATCCCCAGTTGCTTGGAAGTCATGTTGCTATTCCAGGCACAGCACACTGGGTCGTGAAACAATGCAAGTACAACCAAAGTGCACAACTGGCCCCTGTGTGTGCCTGTGGGCAAACAGGAGTCCTGCAAAACCTTGAATTACCTTCTTAGTTATTTAACAATTGAGAGCAAAAAGCACTAATGCTCCCCAATTGTTACTAACTATTGTTAATAGTTATATAACTGATTATTTAACCCTCCTCACACACAGTGGGCTAGCGGTAAATGCTGCATAAAATAAAAAATAAAAAAGGAAATCTCAATTTATACCAGTTTATACAAACAGACTTGAGTGACTGCAACTCGAGGGGCACAAAGCACCCCTCCCTCCCTGAGGTTCAGCCACAGGCATTGTGTACTCCAGCTGCAGGGAACAGATTTTACCACTGAGTACCTGCTCGTACAGTGGGCTGGGAGATAGTTGAGATAATGCACTGTGGAGAATTCTTGCTACAAATACAACACACAAATGCAATAATGCAGCAAATATTCCCTGCCTGTGTTGTCTGAGGTACAGGGAAGATACAGCCAAGGCTGCTTCCTACTCAGATCCACCTGTTCAACCTATTACACTACTTACATCGTGCTCTGCATCCACAAGGAACTGCAAAAGCACAGGTGGGGTGAAGGACAGAGAAGGAGGAAACCTCGTTTGGACCATAGTGAACAGTTTGAAACATCTGTCACAAAGTTAAGGTCAGCTTTTCTCTTTTCTTTTAATTTTCTCCTCACTCTCCCATTTCAAACTGCTGGCAAACACATGAAAAGAAAAAGTGGCTCTGGCAGATCTAACAGATTGTTTTGCCTTCTGTATGATAATATGCTCAAATACTGGCAAAAAATCTTTTATTCCTTTTGCTTTGAATTACAATAGCAGGCAATTGTTGTTCAGAAGAGTGATTTAGTGCCCAGTGTTTGCATCTTGCCTGAGCAGCCCAAAGAGAGCATTTAGTTCCATTGCCAGTCTCAAATTTTTCAATACTTACCAAAAAATAAGGGAAAAATCATAAATTCCCTGACTCCACATTACAGACATCACAAAAAAGTACACTGCTGTGACAAATGCAATAGCCTATTAAAGTCACTTTTTCTTTGTGTGGAGCTATTGCTTGTAATGGCATTTTGCAACACACGGTGCTTCATCTTCATGCCCCCCAAATTACACAGAGTGTTGTGTGAGCAACAAATCCTGTGAGCAGTGAGTGCTGCAGGGGCTCTGGGAAGTGCAGAGTTTTGCTCAGTCACCCTGTGTTGGCACTGCCAAAACAAACTGGTGATCCACGTGACTCCACCGTAGTCTGGATGTAATCTGGATAAAGTCTCTGATGACATTTGGTCTCCTGTGGATTCCTGCTCGTTTCTCCCAGGTGACAAAAAATGAGCGCTGTGATCTGGAGTGTGTAGGCAACTGCCTCAGTTCCATTATCTGCTGAACTGAAATGAACTTCTTAGATACCTTTAGCATACCTCCAATGTATCAAGTATCTCAGCAATGCAGAGAAAAGAAACACAAATGCTGGAGAAACAGAACTACAAGTGACCTTGAACTGATGGTGCTGAAGATACTTCTGTTATCAAGGGGGCACTGAGAGTTTATTCCTCTTTGGCTCCCAGCCCACACACACTCTCCAGTTGTGAAAGACAGATGTCAGAAAACAAGAGAAAAATTCACATTCAAAACAGAAGAATCTCTCCTATGGCAGTTCAGTTATGATTCCTCCTTGCTAGCTCTGACCCAAAGGAAGGAAAAACCACAAAGGTGGAGTGAATATAAAATAAAAAGTAACAAAAAAACCCCAAAACATCTACAGCATGTACTAAACTGACAGCAGAGGCTTATGCTCCAAACAAGAAATGTCACAGAGGTTAAAACCAGCTGCTCAAACAGATCATCTCATTAGATTGTTGCATTGCTTCCAACAACACTGTAAAACTGGAGATGGCTGAGGACATGCAGGCAAATGAAAAAATAACTTTTTATATGGCCTATAAAAAGTCAAAGCTTCATAGAGAACTTGAAGGCTTTGGGAAAAGTTGGCAGTGGTCACAATGCAACAGAGTTCTAAGGAAATGGGGAACTCAGAGTGGCAAAACCTCAGGAGTTTACCAAAGGAAAAACTAAAGTAGGTAAGCTCAAAACAACCTGGCTACATCTGCTAAACACTACTAATATTACAGAAAAATACTAACAAATATCTTTTACATATTTAGACACCCAATGTCAATTTTTTCAAGTTACACTGGAAATCTACTTAATCTACATCTAATTGATGCAGCTCATTAACACACACTTCCTAGTTTTTTCCCCAGCAAATAAAATGCTAAGTGAACCTTTTCAGGATACCTAAACATTTGAAAAATTAAGCCTAATTTCTCATGAACAGCATGAAAGGTAATTTATTATGTCCACAGAATAATGGTGCAGCAACAGAGCAATTCTCACAACAAAGGCAAGCACAAAACAGGCGTTGGCTCTAATTTAAAGGAATAACTTCCAAGGGCAAGATATGCCATAGAGTCTGGATAAGTCCATCTGGCTCAATGGTTGGGTTTCCTGCTGAGACCAGATCATAGCAGCAACTGGACTACACCTGCTTTAGAAGCCAAGAACCTGACACTTAATATATATCAGCGCTGTTGGTTGAAATCCACCTGCACAGTAAAAGGGTCTGTGGAGCACTGTTGGCATCCCCAGGTGACCCTGGTGTGACACACCTCAGCAGTGCCTCACTCACAACACTGTGCCATCACCGCAGGGCCACAACCCAACCCTAACAGTCACTACAGGAACTCTTCCGTGAGTTTATATATTTAATGAGAGAAAACTCTTAACACAGTAGGTTAGAAAACACTCTTTCAAGTCCTGACTCCTTCCCCCACTTCCATTTGATTCTTTTCCAGACACCTGAGCCTAAGGACGACACTCCCAGGCAGCGGCACAGCCAAGGACAGGTTACCGACCCCAGGTCATGTGCACCATTGTAATGCATCTCTGCCAAGCAGCTGACAGCAGGGAGCTGCACAGATCCATTATGACATTTCATTGACATCAAAGTGAAGAGATTTCTAGATAACACCGTTTGCCACTTGCCCACATGGCTTACCAAGAGCTTCAAAGTCCTTCTGCCAGGTTACTTTGCCTCCCAGGAGGCCAACAGAGCACCTGCTGCCCATCCTCATTCACTCACTTGACCCCAGAGCTTATTCTTGCCACCAAGTCTGTTACCCACAGAAACTACATTAAGAAGCTCGTTACTTTTACTTTTCATTCTTTCAACTTATTTTTTTTAACCCAAGCAGCCACTAAACTATTTAACTAACTTGGACCAGAAGAGCAGTAACTGGCAATGTTTCCCTGCTGTGGTGATAAGGATTCACCCTCTCGCTCCTCCAGACCCATCAACAGAGTCTCCTCCAGGAACTGAACAGAAAAGTCATGTTGGTCACTCTGCTTTCCCTGAACTTCAGTGATTTATATCTAATGCTGATTTTAAGGGTCAGCCACAAAAGCTACGCTTGGATTTAAGAAGCCTCTCATTTACAAGGTGCTTTCTCACCACTACAAGATGCCCAGCAGGGAACCCTGAGGCCCATTTTACACCTGCCAAAAGCCCTTGTGTTTATGGCAGGTACAAGTAATAGTGAATCCACAGGGATCTGCCACAACACAGAAGGGCAGCCTCAGCTGTGCAGGAATGCCAACAGGAATAAAACCAGGAAAAGCAAATCCTCCTCACTGAAATGATGGGATAAGCATCTCAGGATACATGTATAGGGAACAGACCTGTTGCACAAGAAAAGGTTATTTCTAGACATTCAACTTTTCTGAAAAACAAACTTGCATAATCCAGAATTTGCTCCAAAACACATTAAAACCAGCACAATTGTTCTTGCTGACTTGAAATCTGACTGGCTTCAAATCAAATCCCTCAGAAAGGTCTCTGCTTTGCCAGCAACGTGTTTTTGTTTGAGAAGAAGAAAATCCCCACCCTGCACCGTGCTCTGTGCTGTTTTCTGCTCCCTCCCTACTTTCAGAAATCTTTGTAGCTTCAAGTCTGAAAAATTACCACAAAAATGCATACTCAGAGCTATACTAACTTGTTAATTTGCAACCATCGTTTCCATCTTCACTTTTCTCACCATGACTGACAACTGCTGTAAGAATATATTTTAGTATTTTCTTTGCTTCTCCACTTCTATTTCCAAAGTTGAAAGGCAAGAATTCTGTCCCCCAGCCACTCTTGTGCCCGCTGCACTTACTGACTGAGGTAAGATCACCTTGAGCACAATTTTACATTGCATTGGTTTAAGTCTTTGTTTGACAGGTAAAACACACAAGTACCTCAACTCATGAATTCCAGTGAACTAAGAGTCTTCACAAGGCAGCCCCCAGCCTCACAAACCATTCAACAGGACTTCAGTGTCCTCTAGCTACTGACACACACTCTGGGAAACTTTCCCCAAGTAGCTGCAAAAGCAGTGGTGCCTTCATTTCTGGCCTTGTGTAAGCTGGAGTCTGTTACTGGGGGTTTTTCCACTCACATTCCCACCTGAGAGCTGCTGTTGTGGTACAACGAATACCAGGTTTTCACTGCTCCGTGCTAATACTGGTTTTTACAGGAACATAACAATGGGGGGGGCTTTCTTTTATAGGTAAGAACACTCCTAGAAATTGCTATTCCCCACTAGTAACCAGAACATTAAGGAAATTCTGGATCAAGTAAATACTTCTCTGTCCAATAATGAAGTCTGTTATGTGCTATATTCACCTACTGATTTAGATCTCCCTGACATTTTGCTTTGACGTCATTCACAAACACAGGAATAACTTCATCAGTTCAGGCTTAGTCTCAACACAAACTCTGCTTTGAAAAAGATTCAGAATAAAAAACTTTGTGTACAGAAACTGGTGGGTTTGCAAACTCTGCTCAGTAATCAAACACTCACAAAGCAGCCACTTGCTCTCCTTTGGGTGAATGTTTAAATGTGTGTCAAAAACCAGAGAAATTGCTGCATCCATCTCAGATGTGCAAAAGATGTCCAGCCAAACTTATAATGGTTTTCATCAAGTTAAAAAAAATATTCAGGAAACAGACAAAAGAATGTCATACACAGAAAGCTTGTCTAGAAGAACATTATTCCACATGCCAGTGGAACTGCAGAAAGCAGTTAACAGGAATCAAGATTCTCTGAGTAAGGAAGGAGAAGGCAATTTTTGAAGTTTATCTCTCTAAAGCAGATAGCTTAAGAACAGTTGGGTGTGAATTAGAAGCTCTGAATTAGGGCTCCAGTGGGATGGTTGGGCACAGTGATCCATTTTTCCATCTGAAGTCAGTATCTCACAACAAATATCGAGTAAGAACAGAAATCCAGAGCACATTTGGTGCAGCCACTTCCACTCCCAAGACAGTAAGTACCCCCTAGTGCTTCTCTGAAAGAACTCTGTCAGAACTCAGGAAGTTTTGCTTCTGAACCACCTTGCTGCCTTAAATCAACACTCAACAGACTCCAGAGTACTAATTTTAAGCAACCACATAAACATTTCTCTGCACTCATGAGAGGCTCCTGAATTAAAACTAATAAACCATCAATTTTGGAATTCTGCTGTTAGATCAGTGACAAATTAATCTCCAAATGCATTGCAGAGACAGCTGTAGTGTAAACCCAGACACACTGATTATCAGGGCTAAACTACAAAAACAGCCCCAGGTCCTGGCACCATAAAGCCAAAATCACTCAGAGGAAAGCAATCAAATAACACTGCTGATAAAAGATCCAGGATATAAATGGTTTGGATTTCATATTAGTTGATATCAGGAGTATTTGTCACTAAAGGGTAACAGGGCAGTTCCAGTCACAAATATAGTAACAGTACATCAAGATCTCCTGTGTGAGAAATTAGGAGAGCAGTTAAAACTCTGGGCTGGAGGCTGGCAAAGGCTGCAGGAATATTCTGCAGAGGTAAGCAAGCTACAGCTGGCAAGAGCCTGTACACACAGTCCCTGAAAGTGGTCAGATACAGAGGTCCCTCACTCCTGTTCAGCCACAAAAGGAGGGACAGGAAAACTCTGCAAAAGTTCATCTGAACTGAATCTAGTGAAGACTGGATCTTACGAAATTCTGCATTTACCAAAAGCCAGATAAAAGAGCCCAAACCAGGCCCACATCAATGACTGGCAGCTTCCTACCTGCCTTACCAAGACAAGCCATCACTGATGGCCACGGCAACAACTGCCTTACAGAGAGGGATGACCCAGCCAGCCAGCTGGTACCTTGTGCCAAGGTTTTCACAGGATCAAGCAGGTTGGAAAAGACCTCTGCCATCATCAAGTCCAACCTATGACCAAACACCACCATGTCAACTGGATCACGGCACTAAGACTGATCATTTCCAGCCCTAAGACTGATAATTCGGTATAAAGCAAATCCAGGAATAAGAAGGTCAGTCAATCATCAAATCTGTAGCAGGACAGGTCAAGGAAGATGGAATTAAAAGCTGTGCTGATTCCTAAAGAGGTGCTGAGAAGTAGCCAGGACCCTGAAGTTTCCCACACTGGGCATCTGGGGACTTTACCTGAAAGTGGGTACAGGAACCCCCCAAGAAAATATCCAGAACAGAGACATTCACAGAAAAAAGGGCATTTCTTTCTAACTCTACCCAGCCCCACACAATGGCAGCAAATATGCAATGACAGTGCTGGGAGGAATCAGGTCTCCGACAGGGAGCATTGAGGACCTGAAGTGAAAAGCATGCCCAAGTGGGATGAGTCAGAAAGCACATGTACTGCTGAAGCCTGAACAACAAAACAAGGGCACTAATGAGAGTGAAAGGTGAGCCACAAATATAGAAGACAACAGCAGGAGGACCTGCTAGCTCCTGCTATCTCAACTCAGCCATGGAGAAGGTGAAAACAAACCTGGTTTGTAATGTCAGAGACTATATATAGTTTACTATTCTAGTTTCTGGGATATGAACTGGCTGAAAGGATACTCAATAGAATATATTTAGACTGCAGACCACTATACACTGGTGCAAAATTTAAATCAGAGCTCATGACACCTTTCTTTTGAGTTCCTGCAAAGCCTGGAAAGACAGTGCTAACAACTGAGATGCTCAGAAATTTTTCAAACAAGTATTTTTCTAAAAATCCCAATCCTTCAAAAGGGCTTCCCGCTTACATTCATTTTCTTCCAGTCTGTCTGCCCCTCAGCTAACTCTCCACGGCAGTGTGCCCAGAGCCTGCCGAGACTCTGGACCCTGCCCCAGAGCCTGGGGTCCCACATCTGCTCTGCTGAGGAGGGGAGTGACTCCCCAGGGGAACAGGAGCCCCAAATGCAGGTGCCAAGGCGTGATCTCCACCAGGCCTATCCCAGCAGCTCTATATACCCCAAGCACCAACTACACTAAATGGGAGACAAATGTTCAGAGAGATTAAAACAAAGGTAATTGTTGAGCAGTGCAAGACATTCAAAAACAATCACAAAAAGGTCAAGATGTGAACCAACAGTACCTGAGGAGTTCCAAATAACCCTGCACAGGATTCCCAGAAAAAGTAAGTCTGCATAGCAAAAGCAGCAAGAAGTTACCCCAGAGAAAACCCCAAACCAATCCACAGAGTGGAATGCATACCCCCAATCACAAACATGAGGTAGGAGAGGGGCGTCAAGATTAGCTTGAGTGAAGAATGCATGCCTTCAAATATCTCATTAAGTGGCCATTTCCTAAAACAAGAGTCAGGTCCAACACATCTGCAGAAGGAAGACAGCAGCACCACCAAGGTTAAAAGGATTGATGCAGCTGAACACCAAAGCTGTTCAAATTCCCTTCAAGGAAAGGAAAAGCCTAAAGCAAGTAAACTTGGTCTTCAGGCACATGTTAGAACACTCCTATCACTGCCTCTCATAAGAGTCCAGTTAATGTCAGAAACACAATCTGCCTCATCTTATTGCTTGAGCATGAACTACCCTTCTCCACTGTCCCTCTGACAATAACAGAGATTGCCAGGCCCCTCTGTAAACACAGCAGGCCACGGTTCACAGACCTGCCTGGGGCTGAGTCCCTCCAGAACAGCCCAGGCAGAGTGGAGCACTCAGCTGAGTGCCAGCAGGGAGCTCATGGAGTCTCCAAGGAGGAGACTGCAGTCCACAAACATGCACACAACAGGTCGCACACTGCAACCACTGCAGTGAGGACATACACAGTCAGCACATCCTGCTGGCAGAGGCTCAGACCCAGCTTGTAGGCTGACATTCTACATGGGAGAAGAGAGCTCTCACCAGGGTTAATATTAAACTTACAGGTTAGAGCAGTTCTCACCAGCTTTCCTAAGAACTGCACACATGGTCCAAGACACTGTTCATCCTTACATGCTCTCTGATGGTCATATCCTCCAAAAAAGCATTCTTCCCTTCATAATGTTCCATGTATTTGGGTCCTAGCTTTGTGAACAAAACAGAGAATGATTTTCCAAGAGATAAACACAATGGGTTTGGTAAAGTGGCCAGAGTGATGTAATCCAATGCAAAACATCCCAAACAAAGTGGGGTTTGATTCCTAGCTCACTGCGGACAAGGAAAACCAATAAATCAAACTAAATTTAACATAACATTTACCTGTGGACCTTAATGTTATTTTCAGGAGAGAAGCACCATTATCACTAGCCTTACAGAAAAGGAAATTGAAGCAATGAATATGAAAGAATTACTCAGTCGTCCAACAGATCAATTACAGAGAAACAAGATATTCTGAATCTCATTATAGTCTTCACTCTATTGCAGAACACTAACTCTGACCTGCACAGAGCCAAGCACAGAATGCCATGGAGACAGATAACTGCAGTACTGACTTTCTTCCCCAACACATGACTAGTCCAAAACACCCTGGGCTTGTTTGCCTGGATGGTTCTAAGGCCACCCTCTGTAGTCCTTCTGGAAACATTTGCACTCCTTCAGAAATAAGCAAGAGAACATTTCACATGTTCCAGGACGTTTAGTATCTTTAACATAAAGCTGAACATGAACAATTTAAACATATCATTATCTCTCCAACATGAAGAACAGCTGAGTAGGACACTCAAATTAACAGACCAAAACATTTTTCTGCTACATGGCCATAGACAACAAATCACGTGGCCACAGGAATATGAAGCATGTCTGGTCTTGCAAGTCATTCTGTTTCCTATATAATGTATGATAACAAAAAATCACATTGTACTCTTGGTTGTATTAAATCTACTACATGTCATTACATTAGATGAATTTAAGACTTTAGAACAATATCCAGCTTGTTGAAATAAGTAAGAATTTTGTCCCTTTCTTCAGCCGGGGCAGAATTTGGTCCATTACTGTTCATTTCATTCATTTATTCCATTGGCTCTTGAAAAAACAAAGATGATTACAAATACAAACTCTTTCAGAAAACCCATTACAGCTATTATTGAACAAAATACATGAAGAAATCCTTTCTTCAAAATTTTGAAAGAGAACAGTCTTTAAAAAACCCACAACAATCTGATCTATTCTAATTAAAAATGCAACTCCTACAATTATTACTTTTTTAGTTACTTGAACATTATTATATGTACACAGCATTCTTTGTGAAGTCTCTTAAGTCCATTTTCTGCTACTGGTCTTTGCAGCAACCTGAAAAGCAGGTAAATACAAACAAAAGCCAGAAAACAAATACTTTTCCTAGACTCCCCTACAAATAACAACTGAAATTTAACTTCACAGACGGCCTGAAACCACAGTGGGGTTTGATGAACAGCTTACAAAAGTAGAAAAGCAGATTCCCATTCTCTCCTCCACCAGTGGCGTCTCTCGGTCTCTGCCCTCACGGGTCGGCTGTGGATAAGCTTTGGGAGACAGAATGTCTTTGGCTTTGTTTCCTCAGACCTTTGCACAGGGGGGTTCTGCCCTCACAGCCCTCCAGCACCACCCCAGAGCACCCCTCGAGGTGTTGCTTGCCCACTGCTCAAGGTGGTTGCACTGCTTTTACCACAGGTCAAAAGGGCTCATGCAGCATTTGGCTTCTCATTAAATCCCCTCAGGGAGAGCCTGCCCAACAGATTCCCTGCCTTAAAACTCACAGACATGCAACAACTAAAGCAAAAAGCTGTAACAACCAACCTCCGCATCATTTGAATGTCGGCCTGGCACCCTACACCACAAATATGCCCATATGACAAATACTCTGTTCTGAATAAAAGTTTCAATGTGTTGAGGCTCTCATGAAAAGTAAATATATTTACAAAGGCAAAGCCTGCCCTCATCATTTCAGAAACACCTCCTTGACACTGGCAGGTACTCTGCAAGCCAAAGACTGCACAACCTGGCCAAGAATGTCAAACACACTTTACAAAAGGCACAGAAAGCAAAGCTGCACCATCCAGCAAGTTTTCCCTTTCAAACTCTGCTCACAATAAAGCACTGAGGGGTCCCTTACCGTGAATCTCTTTACGTAATCAGAAACACAAAATCCTCCCATGCTCAAACGAAGGGATCTGTGCAGGGAAGATTCTTGATATAAAGTTCCCATTCTGTTTGGCTTGCCTGGTGGTCACCCAGGTAAGCCCGCAGCCTTTTGCTGAATAAAGCTGCACAGCCCCCCTGGATCTTGCTAGAATTCTGCTTGTGTGATAAAGCAGGCATTTCATCTTATCTAACACTACACCAGGCATTTCAGTCATTTCACTGCCTTATCAGCAGGACTAAGTTCTATCTGTATCCCAGCAGCTCACTTCCTGAATCCCTGATAACACGTACTCCAGGGCACGGAGACAACACAGGATGACAGCCACATCTCTGCAGTCACTGAGCAGTCCCTTCTTGGCATTTCCCTGTTCCTTGGCTTATTTTTGTCCAATTTTACTTCGCTTTGGCTGTAACTTAAGGACAGCACGTTGGCTGCAGCCAAGCAGTGACAAGCCTGTCACTTACCCCACTGCTGTACTTTTTTTCAGTGACACTGGTAACTGCTGCAGAGTATTTGCTTCAGCATAACACAATTACTACATGTGTGGGTGTTTCTTGTATTTCCAATTTCTTAGGCACAGGAACAGAGGGAACAAGGAATGGATACAAAAGGAACATTCAGGAGGGTTCATACTCCATCAGAACTCTCATACCAATTTAAGCCTTAAGCACTGTTTCTAGTCTGATGATACACACACAGAGCCATTCACTTCAGTCTGTAAAACCCCTCACAGCCAAACAAAAATACTCACACAGGTCTGTGTTGCTATGAAGTGCCTGTGGATGTATTTGTGAACCCCTGGATTTAGAATATTTTGATATTTTTTTCTACCTACACAGATTAATATGTAGCCATAATGCACCCAAATGATGTTCCTCATGCATTTAGTCCTGAACCAATGGATTGCTTTTTATTTTGCCCTGTGTGAGATAAACTTTTTTTTATCTTACCTATAAGATTGTGTCCATGGAGGACAAATATACAAAGGCAAGAGATACCAAGATTCTGGATTACCTAAGAAGGAAAGTAAGTTCTGGAGAAGAAAATCTACTTTCAGTTTTAATCTGTGCTGTGCCTTCCTTTCCCACTCAGCCAAGAAGCTGGAATAGAATTATGTCTGATTACAAGCTTCAAGTGATCTAACACTGAGCTGAATCAGATCAGGCATGGAAATACAAAATAATAGCCACTCACTGTGGCCCTGCCTTTCAGCAGGTGGACAAGCACCTCAGACAGCAGCATCAGGGCTTAGCATGGGCCAGGTTTTCACTGCTTAAATCAAACCAGAAGTGTGTTTTACCTCAGGCTGAGTGCACATGCACTCTGCCCTGAAACAACCAAGTGAGCACTGGAGATAAGATACTGTACCTTTATCATTATGATCTAAGAGATGTCTGGTCCAGAGGTGTGGGTACACAGCTGGATACCCCTCTCACAGCAAAAACAAGGGTTTTGTTTCCACTTGGGTCTGTACAGCAAAATAACAAATATGCTGCTAAAAAACAAAATAAAACAAATGTAAGTACAGGCAAAACCAGAAAATTAAGGTGAGCAAGAGACTCTTGCAGGGCAAAAGCCAGGGAGGAGATGGCCATGCTTGCTGTGCTGCGAGGATGTTTTACTGCCTGGCAGGGAATGTTTCTCAGGCTATTCAACAATCAAGGGAACAGGCCAGGGGTTGCCCGGGGGGCAGGATGGTGTGAGCACAGTGCAGAGGCGAGACAGCTCTCCTGAGAGGTGAGTAGTCTAACATCCTGGCAAAGGGACTAGTCTAACATCCTGGCAAAGGGACAGAGGCAACCTGAGGCTGCCTGAGATGCTGGACTTAAACCTCCAGAAACATGAGGCCAGTCATGACTGTCAGACCCATGCATAATTCCCAACTCGATCTCTGTGCTTTGGCTTTTCCACCTGCAAAGCAGAGTTAACCCTTCCTGGCTAGAGTATTTACAGAGCTTTAGAATCTACTATTACTATGTCACCATTTCAAAAGGCAAACCCCATAAATTCTAGGTCAAAACTGCCCCCAAAACTGTAAGCCACACCAGCCCTGCCCATGCAGTGGCACAGGGACCCCGGTGCCTCCTGGGCAGGGACAGGGCAGGAGTGCTGCAGACTTCGGGGCAGCACCTCGAGCAGGATTCCTGGCACAAGGAACACTGCCCAGCCACTCCCAGTGGAACAGGACACTGTCCACATGGGCACTGAGATCCTGAACGTGGCCTTCAGCTTTTTACAGACATGCAACTGATTGTGCGAGTTAAAGACCCCTATTCCAGTACCCAAGAAACCAACAAACACCCCAGCTGTTCAAGAGGTGCAGTGCTTAAAAGATGAGTTAGGAGATCTCTAGACCCAAGGCAGGGAAAGAAGTATTTTTATATATTTGTGATTTCTTCCAATAGCACAAATAACCATGCAGTTACTCTAGATTTAGTAAAAAGACACTATTACTTAATGTGGCAGCAGAGGCATGTACACCATGCAAGCACCATGCCATGGGGGAAAGCTTGCATGACAAAGAGAATCCTTCAGAAAATTTGGCAAGCACTCCAGAATTTGCAATGCTCAGCCTGAAACCTTCCATTAGCAGGTCTAAATACAGATCTGTAGTGTAAAACAACACCAGCCTGCAGTATGTTCATTAATTAATATTAGGAATATTATTATTATTATTAATTTCTCCGACTTTGACTTTTATCCACTTGAGTCCTGAAAAAAAATAAAATAATTTGGAGCTTCTCTCTGCCCCATTTTAATTTCAAATCTCACAATGTTAATTCTGGACTGTGTGATTCTGCCAGTATTAAAAGCAACAAATTAGTAGCAACAGATACTCAAACCACAACAAGGAAATAGTCCACTTTCCACAAAGTTAAATGTATGGACACAGGACTATGCTTTCTTTAGTACCTGGGAAAAGTTTAAGTAATTTGACACATAAGGAAATACAGGGTTTGGAGCCTTGCCCTAGAATACAAAGATCTAAAGACAAGGAAAGTGCTCACTTCGAGCACAGGCTTCATAGATGTCACAAGACACCATTCACTTTACAGAATAAATGGAAAACCTCCAAAAATCATGCAAGTAACACCCAACAAATGAAATCAGGATCAAGATTAGTACTTTAGGTTTTAGAGCAACTCTTCAAATCTGCTATACTTTGACTCCAAAACTCCACTCTCAAACCAAGAGAAGTGTTTGACAGCACAGCAGTCCAGCTGGAGCACAGACCAAGGAAAGGGAAGCGATAAAGAGCTTCTTAGAACTGGCTTCCCCAGCCAGCTGCTGACAGATGTGCCAACTCCTGCACCAACTGCGGAGTGAAATGATGGGGCTCAGCATTTTCGAGGTGACCTCTCTCACCTCTCAGCATCAGCCTCTGTGAATTAGTGGGAGTTGCATAAACACATCCCATTTTCAGGGAATTTATAATCTAAGCAATAATCCTTAGGTAAAATGGTTAATGCAAAGTATCTTCCTTCCTGAAAATGAGACGCTTTAGTCACTTGGCACATTTCTTCTACACACACTTCAGAGTTATGAAAAGAGCTCTTTAGAGTCTTTTTGTCATTAATAACAAGGGGCAGGGAGCTACTGACACTGAAGTCACGCAGTTTAACTCATCAGGACCATGTCCTAAACACCTAACTGAAGGTTCACAGTTCTCTTCCAAAAGGCACTTCCAAACTGTACCAATGACTTACCCTTTCATTCCGCTTCCATCCATGCAACAAGCTAGAACTGAATGCCAGCATACAGGACTGTTCCCAGGGAAAGGCACACAGAACCAGCAGGCAGGGCACTGATACCAGAAATGCTCAGGTCCCCTCCTGTATCTGATCAGAACAAGTATTCAGGATCCTCTGAAGGCTTTGACTGATGAGGCATGTTCTAAGAGCAGTCAATTCCTGGTTGTCTCTGTGCCAGTATCAGCTCATTTCTAGAGCTGCTCCACTCACAATGGATTAGTATTAAAGGACAGGTCTGAAAGCCTCCCCACCTCATTAATATTCATTTTATATTTTAAATGCCATTTACGCAAGGACTCATCCCCAAGGCTAGAAGCCTCATAAATTATATTCCATTTTTAAACCTGCAGTATTCACTCTCATTGTTTCAAAAGGAAAACACCAGTGGAAACAGCTTTAGGCAGGCTGCTTTTGTTTAAAAGAATACTATCTAAAGCCCTGCTTTAACTTCACTAGTCCACAAAGATTTGGACTGCAACAAATCCTGCCTGCAAAGCACATACACAAGTGTCAGCAAATTTTCTTTCTTTCATGACTCTGCTTTTGTTCCAGCTGCCAGAGCGGGTGGCAGAACATCTGCTGCTGAATAAACTCACAAAAGGCAACTTACCTAGTGAAAATCTGAAATAGCTACAACCACTGTAAAAAAAAAAAAAAAAAATTAAAAAAAATTAAGAGACAAAGTGATTCAGAATCTACTTTGTCTCCTGGCAAACGTGGGTAGATGATTTTGCATTCAGAGCTATCACATTACACGGCAAACCTGGCTTTGACGGTCATAAAAGAGGTCTGAGGGAGAACAGATTGAAGCCTTCCCTGCAAGGGTGGGGGCCAGTTTTTGGGTGGCAGTCTCCTTCTGTGCAGCACAGAGCCTTGAAACACAGCCCAACCCCACAGGCAGACAGTGCCTGCAAGCCTCCACCTTCCTCTAACGAAGGAATCAACAGCAAAAGCAAAAAGAAAGATAGATTTTTCTCATTTTACCTTTGCAAAGCATTTACTGTAACACAGACTTCATGTTCAACAGCCTGTTAGTTTAAAACACAGAGAGGCAACTGGAACCAAAAGCATCTGACATCATTCGTCCACTTGCCCTCCAAAAAGCCTTCAGCAGTGAGCAGAGCAGACCAAGCCCGTTTCCCAGAGTGGCATGAGGAAGCTGTCACTCACATGGGATGACAGATTTTTATCAAGCTCCTACTCTGTGCTTTTTATAAAGAATTAGCCCTCTTGCCCACTCTGAGGGAGCCACAAACAGTTGGTGATTACAACCTCTCGTTTAATGGTCCATTAACTAAAGGAGACACGCCATTTCTGTGAGTTAGCCCTATAAAGTACACATGCAGCACCAAACCTGTGTGTCTGATCAATAGACATGCGAAAATCAGAAACACAGAATCTTCTATGTTTGAGTTTGAAATTTAGAGATAAATATTTCACATGTATTTTAACTTTGGCAGGTGGACTTTTTTTCCCCCCTAGCTTCAAATCAGTGTCCACTAACTGAGCTCATTCTAGCACTCAAAAACTTTCACAAGATGTCTCCCTATTTTGAATCGACTCTGAAAACCAAGGATTAACACTCTCAATCCCATTCCCAGTGGTGGTGGGATCTTGTTCACCCTTCATATCCTGCCTGAATCCGCTGCCCAGAGAAATGCCCAGTAAACTCACAACTAAGGATACAGATGGGGAAGGCCAAACACAGGAACAAAAGAACACAGCCTGTGGAGAATTCCTTTCTCAAATCACTTAATTTTTAGGTAAAAAGGAGCTGCTCAGCTCTGAGAACACCTGAGCAGCAGTACCCTTACTCCTACAAATGCAGCACCTCTCCAGTCACCCTCCCTTGTTGTCCAACATCCCTGCTCCTTCCCACAGCTCCAGAAAGCCCAGACACATGCACTGCTTTCCCCACCACAATATCCTACAGATCTCTGCCTCACTCTCGCAAACAGCCTTAACACATTAATCATTATGATTCATCCTTAAACCATTGTTAATTCTCATCATCATCACCCCTTTCTCCATTCTCTGGCCAAGTCCAGCTTTTCTTTTCTCTCCCCTCACCATTCCTGGCTTGCTCTGCCTGGTCCCTGCCTCCCCCTCATGTCTGAGAGAGCTGCAATTCCCTTCCTGCCCTGGCTATATAAGGACACCCCACTGCAGCTCTAACGCTGCCAACAGGGAAAACCTGAAATGCCACAAACTGAGATTACTGCAATCACGACACAAAAACAGTGGCCTTTTAAGTCGTTGTGGTTTTGAGTATTGCTGCAGTCATAAAGAGCACAAGCTGTCAAAAGCCCATTAAGGTATCACAGCTTCATCAGCAAAAAAGACACCAGTAAATTGACAAGCAGCAATCAATGATCCCAGAAACAATTAATCTAATGTAATCTCAACCCATCTGTTACAGTCTCAAAAATATAATTTTTATTACTTTCTCAGATTCCCCACTTCAAATTATGAATCCTCTCATTTCCAAGGCATTTGTAACACAGGCATTCGTAACACAGGCATTCATTCCAAACAGAACGTGTCCCCTGCTCCTTCCCATTAGCTGTATTCTTATTTTTGATCTATCACTGATAGGAGTAGGGCTCTGTAAATTTTGATTTCAAGTTCTTGCAACACATTAACAGTCTAATATTTTAAAAGAAAACATTTTGAGACTTATTTTCCTGTGTTCTACTGCCACGGGTCTCAATTCCCCAAACAGCACAAATCGTTCAAGTATCGCTTTCCCCTTCCAAACTCCTCTAACCTTTGATTTTTTCCAGCACCACATTTAGATGCAGACCCATGAGCTGTAAGCAAACGTGAGTTTCCCTGTTGCTAAGGGGCTGTGTGCCAGCAGCCAGCACTGGCAGCAGCAGCACGGAGCTGCCAAGCTCGGAATTTGGTCAGCGGCACGAAATGGAAGCTGAAGATTTCGGATGGGACCCTCAATCTTTTTAAAATGGGTGTGAGCAACAATGGAAGGAAAATAGATGTAGAAATTACTAGACTCGTGAGTAATCCTGCACACTGGGGGATGCTTTTTCCCAATCAGGGCACTCGAGCTGTATTGCAGAAGGCAGCTATTAGTATTTATCTAAATTAGGCTTCCTGCTCAATTTCCATTCAGCCAATTATGCACTGTTTGAGACACTATTTTCAAAACACTCCTCTATGGGAGTGTTAGGAAGATATTACATAACCTTAATTATTCAGTTAAATAAAGTTTGTTTTAAAAGTACTTTTTTGAAAAATTTTCACAGGATGTCACTATCTGGCAGATATCTGCAGATAACAATCCTGAGAGTAAATTAGTAAATTCTAATGTTCATCTTCTAATCTTAAGATAGATTTGTCCATTCAGTTTGGTAGGGAATTCTACTCTTGCAGTTTAATTTTTTTGGTTTTAAGTTTTTAATTTAGTTGCTACCTTATCAACATAATTAAGAGGCAGGATCAGGCTCTGACTCATTACTTGGCCAAGACTCGATATATCTCTGCCTTACGCATTTCATCACTTGCTGTATCATTTTTCATTCTTCGGAATTGCTGTGTCTTAGGGAACAGAGAGCTTGGTTAGTTTTCCAAGATGAGAGGAAGCAATCTTCATCCTCCACTGATTCAGAAAGCTCCAGCAAAAGGCACTTATACCTTAAACCTCAGCCTACAGTAACAGCAGTTCCCTGGTGACTCAAACAACTTGAGCCTTACGTTTCTGACCTCACTCACCTGAGGTTACACACCAACATCTCAGTTTCAGTGCAGTCCCCAGCTGAGAGGCTCATGCATGACAAACAGCTGCTCTTTTCAGGGGTTCCTTACACTCCTGCCTTTCTTCTGACTCTGTCTTGTGCTCAAGACAAAACCTGTGTTTCCTCCAGGACACTCTGTGTGGTCTCACAAGACAGATTTAATACCTAGTGCACTCTTATGCATGTTCTGACAAAGATTCACGACTGTGCTGTTAATAAACTGTATGTCATTACTTAAAAGTGTCCTTTAGCACATCAGAATTTTTTATCTGCCAGACAAGTCACCCCATCAATAACCATTACTTTCAAATACACTCCAAACTGCTGTGTAGTGCCAGTTAAATCAGTATCATTTATTCACTTTGCTGAAAATCAGAGCTCCTGGTTCACCTCTTGCTCCAGCAAGTTCACTGCCCCTACATGAAACACTTCAGCTGTTGCTGAGAACCAGGACATGGGGCCCAAACCGCCTAGAGAGACACCCCAGCCACGCATCTCATCTCTACCCTGCTCACCTGGGCACCTACACACACACAAACACCTTTTGCTCCACAGCTTCTCCACATAAAGCAACTCTGACCTCAGGCTGAAGATCTGTCTTTAGTAGCAAGGTGTTTTCCATAAAAATATTCAAAAGCTGTTTATTCCAAGACAAAGCAAAAAACACTGAAACTTGGAAAAACTGCCAGGGTATTCACATTTGTACTCCAGTCATCTGGAATATTCACTGTTCTTAACAGCATTTTATGGTCTTGAACGCTGTTCAGGATTAAAAATAGTATTTATTTCTCAACTCTTACAACAAAATTAAAGACTGAGTTGAGATTGAGAGAAATAACACATAGGAGGAGACCAAAGGCAGTAAACTTTTATAAGACAGAGTTCAGGTCTGATGCACAAAGCTAAGAAGCACGAAGAAAAGCACCTTATAGGGGGTAAGGGGGAGATGAGGAAGGGGTACCTGACCTTTTCCTGGGGATATGCTGCATGATGACACCAAATAACTCATGAGAACCATGTTCTCAGCTTGCAATTGAACAACTTCGATGAAAGCAGGTTTAGGTGTTCTTCTGCAGAAAAAAGGAGATACACATATTTATCCACTTCCAGTGCCTCCTGCCTAATCAATTTCTTGCTTCTTACTTAGATTGCACATCCCAATCAACAGCTGGCAGCTATGAGTAACCCTTTTGGAAGTAAGAGCAGGAAAAAAAACCCAATCATGCACTTCAGTACACTGATTCACAGATTATTTTCAGTTCATTATGAACTCACAGTATCTACTGAAATCACAGTGTATTTTTGCAGTGCCTGATCTGCCACAATGCAGCAAAATTGATCATCTTCATCTCAACAGAAAAATCAGATATAACTTTGGGGCAGCCAGACTTAGAATTCTTTGAGTTTTGAAAGTGACAGCCTAAAAAACAGAAGAAAAAAAAAATTTATTCTGTGACTTATTACAGCTGTCCTACCACCACTGCTGCCTAAGCAGCAACCTCCAAAAATGATAGGCAAGCAACTGGGGAAAACAACACCTTGAAATGCTACATTTACTAGAGGTTATTTGCCAGAATCCACAGCACAATAAAGTAAGAAGCCTACTACAAAACTCTTGATGGCACTGTCAATACTTTGAAGGATAAATCTCATTTAGACTCACCTTAAAGTGTTGGTTAAACTTGTTACCATTGGCTCTGCTGTATTTCCATAGGAAGCAAGAAGTGAGGCACAAGAGGAAATCTGTGGAGGGAAACAGCTGGCAGGGAGAGCCCAACACCTGCTACAGGTAGTCCTGGTCCTGCAGAACAGGCAGCCACTGACAGCTGAAGGCATCTTCCAGGTCAGCTTCTTGTCAAATGACTCTAAAATCCTGCTTCCCATGAGCATTCCATGATGCAAACAAAAGCACTGGGAGCACAGACTGCCATGAGACTTGCTTCAAACACATGCTCCTAATGCAAACAAAAACCACTTGCAGAGATGCACCCAGAGATTTCAACACACCTGCAGGTGTGAGAGACCCTTCCAGAGAACAGCAGCTCCGAAAGGCCTAAACTGAGCAGTGGTTTAACACAGCTTTCTGGTTACACTGTTCAATCACAGGCTGTGAGGGCCTTAAAGGTTACCGGAACAGAAGTGAAGCACCAGCTGTCTTAGGCAGTAACATAACAAGCATCCTTGGTAGCAGAGTCCAAGATACAAGGAATAGACACAGTGCTGTGAGCAGCCTACATGATCACTGCTTCACTCTGGGGGGGGGAAATCACTAAATAAAAATCAACCCGAAGACAGTGTTTGGGAACTGATATTCAAAGCCACTATCTCGTTTTTAGTTTCTCTCCATAAATCCTGCCCAGCCACAGGATGATGACAATCTGTGAAGTAGTCCCCAATACTTTGTCCCATTTTCAACTCTTTTATCAACCATAACAGTATTAGAACAAAAATAACAGGAAAATCAGAGATGTTTGCAAAATTTGACCAAAGGAAACTTACATATATGGGGCTTCCAGGGGAGGTGAAGAGTTCCCTTAAATCCTTTCTTATGTAACTGCCAACTGAAAGTTCAGAATTCTTTGGTCCTGCCAAATTACTCACCTTTACCAGTTCTCACAGCTCAAGAGCTGCCACCCCACACTGATGGAGCAATGTTTCAGTGCAGAGAGGCAGCAACACCCGTTATCAGGATTTTAAGTTCTCATGTTAGATATGAGAGATGTTCTAAAGAAAAATGACCTTTCAGAGTACTTTCACTGAAAACTGAATGCTGTTCTCTTCCTAGTCCCAACACTAAGAATGCCTGACTGAAGCGTGAACTATTTAGAATAAGGCTGCCATCTAGTAGCAGAGCAGAGGAAATGCACGAACATCTCAAGCCAAACTTTGAACTGTGAACCCACTTGATTGTCAGACGTGCTGTTACACAGAGATATAAACACTGCAAGCATAGCTCTTCGGACAAAAAAATGGGAGAAGATTTCTTGCTGAATTGTGGTTTACAAACAGGCAGTTCTCCAGGACAATCCTAAGCTATTCAGTTCACAACAGGAAGTTTATTCAGTCAGGCCTGTCAGCATGTACAGAGATGGAGTGGTATTTTACTTGTCCTTAGTTTATTAAAAAACTGCAGTGTAATTCACTTTTTCTGAAAGACTACCCTTCTGTATGAGGCTGCATGCTACAAAAAATGCAGTGAAACAAATGAAGTCAGCCTGAACCACAAAGACAGTCATAGGCAGGGCCTAAATTCTCAAACCAGAGAGTCACAAAAAAAGTTTTGTGTAAGCAACTTCCTGAAGTGTTACCATATTTATTCTCGCTTCTCAGAAACTGTGCAGTTTCCAAGTCAGAGCTGCAGCACGTAGAAGTTTTCTCTTTCATCATTTAGCTGTCACTGGCTTTATTTTAGTCTCACAGACTGAGAGCAAATACAATTTACAATTATAATCTAGATTTGCCGCAGTGCTTTATCCACGGATCATTTCTAACACACAAAGAAAGAGCTCTTGAGATGCCATCATGTTGATGCCTGTTTTGTACAATGCAGACACTTTCCAGTTCAGTCACTGAAAATGCTCCAAGAAATCTATGTCTTGGCATACCACAGTTACCAGGGCTTTTGGAAGATGCTGAACTGCCCTGTCTATAGCAAAGAACTATAGCCTCTGGTTAGTGGGAAGAGAAAGTCTGGTCTCCTGCTTTGCCAGATCCACTGGCAAGGAACCACTCCCTCCCTAGGATATTTTCAAAGCCACCTGCTTCCATCCCAGCTTTCTCAAACAAACTGGAAGCCAGCAGGGCAAGAAAAGCAGCATCACAACACGTGGGAAAGAGCTGAGGGCAGAGGCCTGGGCAACACAAAGGGAAGAAACACAGAAATAGAAACCAAATGTTGTTTCACAAGGACCACCACCAAAGCAGGAGAAAAACAGCCTTGCACTTTTGAGAGGTATGAACGTATTTTTCAGTACTTACTGGAGAAGGCACCAGCCTAAATGTAAAAAGTTAAATTTTGTCTCATCTAACAACATTAACTTCAGTCCTCTCATGGCAACTTTAACTCCATGTGCAGGAGCAGAAAGAAATAAATAAAATAGGCAGGAAAGCAGGTCAGAGCACCCAACAAACTGCCTTGGCAGTTCCCTTTGTCCCTTCCTAACACAACAAATCTCAGTCTAGCAACAGCAGCAACACCAGCCTGAGCATATGCTTCAGTTTTCAAAGTTAGAACTTCCCTTTTGTCATTCTGACTTTAACAACTTACCATGCAAACATACCCTCTATCCTAAGAGTTACTCATCTGTCCTCACTACTGGTATCTGTGACAGGCTACAGCTCTGGAATGCAGAAGTCTACATAATGAAGGGAAGCAGGTCTTGTGTTCACAATTTCTCATTTACTGGAATAAAGACAAACGTGTATTAGTGGTTTAAGTGCATTTCCACGCCCACCTCTCTCATCCAGTGTTAAAAAGGATCCCAATTATTCTTTAAGAGTTAAAAATTAAAAATCACTTTCCATGTTTCCTTCTCTTGCTTACAAAGTTTGCATCTGATCAATCCTTTGTGGCTTAACTTGAAACTATCACAACTCCTTCTTTTAACCAGTAAGTAACACAGTATTTGACAGTCTAGCTTTATTAACAAACATCTTGGCTTCCACCCAGAGATCAGTTCTGTAGCAGAACCTCATCAGGCAATCCTCACTACTGAAGTAATGTGATACTGAAGAGCATGAGTAATACTTAATTAAAACACATTGAGCTGCATTCCCCTTCTTGGAAAACAGCAAATGAGAGGTGACAAGAACCCAGGGTGTCAGATTTTATGAATGTAATTACCTCCTACACCTCCTCTCTCTGGATTTCACATGGCTTGAGGTTTGGGGCTTTTTTCTTGGTAAAACAAACCCCCCGTATAGTTACTAAAGGAAGAGTTTTGGGTCCAATTGCACTACCCCACTTTAACAAAGATCACTTTGTTGAATGTCTCCTCCAAACCTATTTCTACCAAAACAGCTCCTTTTTGCACACTCAGGTAGACTTTTGCTTTGGTGCTTACAGTCAACAGTCCAAACACAATAGTGAGAAGAATTAGGCTTATAAAAGGCAGACAAAGAAAGCTATTGAGAATAAAAGAACTACCATACCCTCGTGTTTTGGCAGTACCAGTAAGCAGATGCTAACTGCAGATCCAATCTCTGCTGCCCACTTCTCTCCCTCTCCACGAAACAGGGGCCAAGAAAGAGTATGGGAGAAGAACTTACTGGCTGGACAAGGCAGAGACCAGCAAATAATTGTTACAAAACAAGTGCTTAGCTCTCAAACTTCAGGAGTCAGAGCCCAAAAAATTATGTACGACTTTTAAAAAACAACTCTATGTAAGAGGGAATGATCTTCCAGAGGTAATTCACAGCCAATATGAAGTTGTCTAACATGATCCCCCCCCAAATTAAACCTCTTTAGCTTTCCTCCTATCAGAATTATCAATTTTGTCTCAAGTCATACCTAGGATGAACACCAGATTTCTAAGAGGATTAAAATCAAACACACTCTAAGTATCACAAACGTACTTAATTCCCAGTTCAATAAAATATTGGAATATCAATTTATTAAAAAGTTATGTGAACTGTACATACGTAAACTGCAATATAGCTGAAAAATCTGAAATATATAATTTTAAAGGAAAATCATTTATTTCTGAAAATATTTAAAATATTGCATTTCTGGCAGCAAATTCAAAAGAAGTGCTCTGAATAGGTGCAGTCTCTCTGTGCATTTGTCTAGCAATTGTCTTCAAGGCGTAAAACATTATCTGCTTCCTGATTTTCCACAGCACAATCCTGGGAACACTTTCTTTTTGACTTGTAGAGACAGAACTCGATTTCCAAGAACAGCAGCAGAATTTTAACAGGAAATACTACGGTCCTTGTCGGTGCAGACAACACACTTCCCGAGAGTCCAGGACACCTTGGAAATCTGCTAGCCATTCTGCATAAACTGCATCAGATTGTGCTTACAAGTTACAGAATAAGTCTTTGATTGATAATTTTTCTGTTTATTTCCGCCAAGGCCACCGAAAATATGAAGGCCTTTTCATCTGAAAGGTTAGCATACATGTCAACTTCTTTTTCTTGTTTCTCTGTAGAAGAAAAAAAAGTCACTATTAGAAGCTTTTTCCACTATTCAAAGACAATGCAAGTTACATAGAAGTTAATAAATTATATGGAGTGAAGTAGTGGAATTGAAGTGAGACAATCAAATCCTATGCATGAGGGATTGAGAAAGAGAAGGAAGTAATGGAGGCACACAAAGGTGCTGGAAGAGCCACAGAATTAGTCATCCAAAAGCATGACTGAATTGCCGTTGTTAAACCATGACCAAAGAATGAGTCGTCCATATAACGATAAACAAACGTTCAAGTGTTCCTTCAGGTTTTTTTTTGTTTGGTTGGCTTGTTTTAATTTTATATAAACCCCTCACATCCTAGAAAACAAAGTTATTTTACAATATCCTCATTAAACACAACATTGGTCCCCCTGCTTTACAACTAAGTGAAAGAAACCCAAGGGTTTAATTACAGTATCAAAGGTCAAAGAGCAGATACTTGGCAGAGAGCAGGCTCCCAGTTTATCATCATGAACATTTCTGGACTTTCTACACTCAGCCCTTCCCTCTTATCCCCGCTGCAGAACAATGCTAACACCTCACTGAGCAAGTGGAAGCGTGTGAGTTCCCTCTGCTGATGTTGGTTTGTTCCAACCCTACAGACACACAACAGGAAGCCATCAAAGAGTTTCCACCCTGCAGTGCTCAAGTAAACTAAGTCACACCACAGAAACTCATAAAATAGTACCATTTCAGAAATACCACTTTCAGAAATGCCACCTACTCCAGGTGATGACTATTTATATCCCAGCTGAGCTAGCCACAGGTAGCTGACACAGATCATTAAGAAAATAAAGCCAACAAAGAAACAGTTTTGCCATCAGAAGACCAGGCTTGTGGACACAGAGAAGACAGAAATGCATTCAGAGCTTTAAGGCAGGTGTCCTTTACCTCTGTGTTCTGATTTAATACTGATACAGGAACAGCCAAAACCAGCTTTCAGTTGGTTCCCTGGCTAGGCAAGACACTATTCTCTAGTGTAATGAGTTAGAAACTGAGTTTCACTGCAAGTCCTGCCCTGTAGTTCAAGACAAATCAGTTCCTGTATGTACACTGTCTGGGCTGCTCCACTTCCTCCCTCTCACCATTTGAAAATTAACAATGCTGGGAGTTGTTCTGAGCACAGACACTACACACACTGGTTATTCCACATTGACCTTTTGTATTTTCATATCTAAACCCCACCCCTTTTTTCATGCTTCCTGATCCAAACAAATCCAGCCACCAGTTGAATATGTCAGCACCCAGCAAAATTACTCCCCCACCACTACCCCCCTGGCTGCTGTTAAAGAGATTTCAGAATTTAGACACTTTAAATTTTAGTTTCCCTTTCCCCCTGTCCTCACAGGACAGGCTTTTTCTGAGAGACTTCAGCTTACTGAAATCTTGATACCAAAGAGTATCAGGGATGAACACAGGTTGGCAAGCTTCACACGTTCTCAGGACAATTCCAGTTCTCAGCAGCAGCACGTGCAGAGCTTGCACCTGCACAACATTTTACCACAGGCTGCTCATGGGATGCTGTGGCTTCTGCAGGCACTGTCAGAACTTTCCACTTCAGTCTTCTCTGAGAGTAGCTTTGACTCACTTCTCTATTATGAGCAAAAGACAGAAACGGTATTGTGTTTGTGACAGACAGCAAGACATTAAATAGTAAGTCTTTTGCTGTACAACTAAGAGGTTATTTGGGTGAAAATAGTCAGTCTTTCTGGAGCAGGTTCCTTGCACTGCCAGATCTCCTGCAACCCCCTTATACCCACAGCCCTTAAAGCTGTCATTATTCATAAATCAATTAAGGACCCCCCCCCCCCCACACACAAATTTTGCATGGATTCACTATTCAAGATAGTAAGTTACTTCAAATGTGCACACTGGGCAAGCACACGTGTGAGTAATACTGCTGGAAAATACTGGAAAAAGAAAATTTGGGCCAAAAAACTTAATTCAGCTTAAGTTTTATCAGGACACTGAAATGTATACACCTTTCTGAAGATTCACCCCTTGTTAAGTAACAAGTATGCTTTAGCAATTCTACAGGCCACTGTTACTGAGTCTTATTTGCTGGTAACCTCTTTCAGAACAATCAATACCACTTCCTCCAGCATACAAGGGCTTGTGTTTGTTTTAATGCAGTCAGGGTTGGTACCCAGATAACAGGGCAGCCTGGGAACGGGTCTGGCTCTGTGTCAGTCCCACACAGTAAAACAAAGAACACACCACCACAGCAACAAAATCCAATTATTAACAAGTGTTTCTATTTTCAAAATGTGTTGTAGCAGTTCTGACAAAATTAAGTGATATTTTTGACAAGCCAAGCCTGCAGGGAGGAGCTCCTGTTTTTCAGGGTCATCACATGGTTCTGAAACACATGATAGGACTACATTCCGGGTCCCAGCACTCTGCCATATCCCCTCAATCCACATCAGCTTCCTCCTTCCTCCCCCTCCATTCCTTCTTATTACATCTGCAGGAAAAATAGCTCGGTTTAAAAAGCCTCTTTGCTTCTTCTACTCTCAATTGGTGGTGAATCTTGCAGCTCTGTGCTCTAATGCGAGCCAGTCACAAAGGACACAAAAGAACCAGTCAGAGGCACAGACATAACTGGGAACAAGCACACTATGTATGGAAAGAGCATGGTAAGCAAGGAAGCAAAGCCACAGACGTCATGGGGGTCTTCAGGAACTAAATTTTCACAGCTGGGTGGTCTTCAAATGGACAGCTGACCTGCTCTTCCATGCTGCTATAACTGAGGTGTTTTCTGTCCTCCTGTTTTCCCATCTACAAATGCATTAGGCATTGCAGAAGCCCAAGAGGCACCAAATATTTAACACCTATGCAAGTAGTCTCTTCAATTATTTGGGGTGAAAGAAGGACAGCACAGTCTCTAATGGTAAGTAACGTGTACCCAAAATATCACCGAAATGTACAACAGGCAAGGAAATAAGATACTTAAAGGCTAACACTAAGCTGACATCTTGCACTCCAGAGCTGACTTTCAACACTACACAGACTAATACCAGGACTAGCCATCAGTGACACAAAAATCACCTTAACTGTACGAGAATTACAGGTACTTAATATACATAAACAAGCAGCAGGTTTGGAAAAGGAAGAATATTTCTAAAATTCCCAACAATTACACCACACACAGTAGGTTAATTTTCTAAGTGACTTGAAAAGAGAGAGGTCAATGTTAACTTGTTTTCTAGCAGTTACTTATAAAATTATGAGTTCGTTGCTGACTTTATTTTTATAGCCATGACAGCCACATGTATCAAATTTTTTTAATCAGCCAAAAATTCACCCCAGTGGTCTGCACACATTACAGCCTGACGTAACCAGAAACAAGTCAGAAGTAAGAATATACTCTAAGCCTACTTACTCCTTAACAATAAGGTGTGCTGTATTGGAGCAAAGATAATGACAAATGGGTGTGGACTCAAGCTCTGTAACAGCTCTGCAGAAGAGGTTGAGGAAGAAATTGTAGCAAAGATCAAGTAAAGGGGATGGTAAGAACAGGACAAGATGAAGGCAACCTTGGCAACTGAGATTTAATTTAAGAAAAAAAAAAAACACCAAGAAAAAGGCACACCACACACTCTGATGCAAAGATCTCACTGGAACTGTATCTCCAGTTTTCTACCTCAAAGCACTGGCATACTGTACTTTGGAGCATGCAGCAGGAGGTTAGAAACACTCAGCCCAGTTTTGAATAGGAAAACATGTTCTCTAAATATCCCTCATGCTGTCAGATTCTTGCTTTTTAGAGACTACAAAACATGCCTCAAGAGCACAGATCTCCTCCTTTCATTGCTTAGATTGCCCTCCTCTTTTACAGAGGACAGAAAAGAACATTTACTATTACAGGGCAACCTGACCAGTTTGCTGGAATTTTAAAACCAAAGCTGTAGGTGAGCCAGACTAGTAGTTAAATGCCTAGAAAGGATTCTAAAGATGCCAAAGTTTAGCTTGGGTCAACAACAAGTAGAGAAGCCACACACATAAATAACCATATACAACAGTGAAGAGATTAGATATTACAAGTGTGTTCCTATTAGAGTAAAACAGTTCCCATCCAGAAAACACACAGAAATGAAATGCCAGCTCCAAAGCTCTAAAAAACCCCACCAAATCCCAATTTACACTTGTTTTTTACATGAAAGAAACATTAAGAAAGAACAGATTTAAATTAAACAACAGAGATATCAAAATCGGTTTTGAAAAGTCAGAAATTAAAGGAATTTGCAACATGGACTAACACTTTTTTTTTTTTTTTAACAAGTAAGTAGGAAGGGAAAAAATAACTGCATTTCTGAGTTATGCCACAAGGTGTTTGAAGGCTTCAGGAGTTTTAAGAACAGCATCTTCTGAATATTTGTGTGAAACTTTGTTATTTCCCTCTTACTTGCCTTCAAACTTTTTAAGTCCATGCTAAGTTTTGAATTTGTAATTCAGGCCTAAAATTACTATCTCCAAAACCAGAGATAGCAAATGCAGTGCCAACAGGCTCTTAAAGCAGTAGGAATTCTAAACAACAGTTCCTTTCTTGAGGGACTCCAGAATTACTCTGGTCATGTAACAGTTTCTTTACTGTAAAAAGATTAAAGCCAGCAGGTTACCAAGGAACCTTAATAACCAAGGAGGCATTCCTTCCTCTAGAGTGTTATTCTAGAAATGTGGGACCAAAAGTCATAGTAGTGACTCAAGATGCCCTTTTAACTTTGGCCCTCCAAAAGCTTTCAAAAAACTTTTCAAGCAACCCAGTCATTCTAATCCTTCTCTGACAACAGACATTGCTATATTGTTTGTCCTTGTGATATAGAGCAGTGGCACCTCAACAAAACCAAAAAACCTATTTAACACTTCAGGCCAATGGCTTTCAACCTACATGTTGAAATTTGATACAGTGGCTAAAAATATAGATTTAGATCTCTGTAGTTAATTTCATCAGACATTGAAACATAAAACCAGAGGTCTCTACAGATGTGAAACAGTCCCCACTCCACATTAAGATATCAGGTAGTGGCTGAACTAATCCAGTTAAATGGTTTCCATGGCCATAAAGGTTCATTGTTTAAAAAGTCTTCATACAAACAGAAAACCCAATGAACACATTTCTCATTCTCATACCTCTTTCTTCCTCGTGCTTTTTTGCTGAGGCACTCTTAGGTCTTCCTCTTCCTCTTCTGCTGTGATCTGAATGGCTGTTAGATCTGGATCTTTTTCGGTTTTCTAAGTCTTTATTTACTGCAGAATTTATCTTCTCTCGCTTAACTCTCTCTGTCCGCCTCCTTTTAGCCTCACTCTTGTTTTCTGTGCAAACAAATAGCAATGGTATGATCTAGGGTTCTTCTCATCTTTGTTTTTAATTTACTTTTAGTGCTTACCCACCCAATCACCCTTTTTCCTTAAAGTGGTTAGATGTCTATGCCTTCACAAAACAATTGCATCTGCATGATATCCATGCAGAAATAAAGGGGTCCAATCCAGAATGACATTTACTTCTTGATCACAAGGATCAAGCCTTTAATTGCTTCAAATGCATTTTGTAACAGAGACATTTGCTAGCACACAAAATGCTCAGTTTCTCAAATAAAACAGAAATACAAACTGTGCATATCACAGCCATCAAGACATTGCATTTGTTTCCTCTAGCAAAAGAAAAAAGTTTATCATATAGGCAAACACCACAACACTTGAGCTTCTTTTGACACTAACAACGAAATCATTCCTGCTGCTCAGACAAATCAAAAGCTGAGTCAACCATGCTGTCAGTAAATGCCACAAAACACACTGTATGTGTCCCACCAAAAGTAGCCCATGACAAGGCCTCATCATACTCAGTGCTGAACAGGGGCATTGCTGTCCTACACACCACAGTGGGGGTGGGGAAAGGGTATTTACATGAGTTTCACCTGAAGTTAATTATGAATTAATGAGCTGGGGTACTGAAAACAGAACAGTCACCACAGCACACCATTCACCAGGGACTAGCTGCACACTTGCAAGGCTGCAGCACCATCCTGCAGGAGCTATATTGCTGAAAATACTGAATCAACATTTTCTAAAAGAAGTGGGTGTTACTTTATGAGCACAATACAGACATACACAGTCTCAGTACATCTTCCTGGGGGACTGATGTTGTTTTGCTGCAGCTGTCCCATTCATCTTGCACAGACATAGGGTACAAACAGGACAGCAGGGTAACTTGTCACTAATGTTAATACAAAACCTGTATTTCACAGTGTCACAAACAGGTTGAGGTGGCAAGGGAACCTCTGGAGACCAATCTGTCCAACCCCACTGCTCAAGCAGGGCCATGAAGAACCAATTGCCCAAGACTATGTCCAGAAGGCTTGTGAGTTTCTCCAAGGATGGAGACTCCATAACTTCTTTGGGCAACCTGTGTCAGTGCTTGGTCACCCTCACAGGAAAAAGTACTTTCCAGAGTTGCTTTCCAATGGGATGGCCTCCAGCCTATGTTCATTTTGTCTCCCCTGTTGCACTTCCTATGTACAAAGCTGAATTACGGCCTTCAGCTTCACTTGGTAACTACTTCATTAATTGGGGAAGAGGAAAGAAAATTGACCAACACTTTGAACCTACCACAGACATTTCTCAACCTCCTCCACCTTGAAAGTTCAGTTTTCAGCACAATGTCATCTAATTCCTACAAGCTTGTAAACCACAAGTATCCTTCAAAATGGTGATACAACACATCAAATGCTTAATTTTGTAGGCCTGGTAGATAATTTTAAAAAGCAGACATTCTAGATCGGATATGTTGTTGGGGTTTTGGTTTTTTTATATACATCTTCCCTGAGAGGTTCTTGTTCTCACTAATTACTACTAGGACTGGAGGAAGTGATAAAAATGAACACAAGAAAAATATCATTCATGCCAGAATGCACATTCAACTGATTGTGCCCATCAACAAGACACACAAGTTAGACACAAAAAATACACTGTTTTTTAATTTAACCTACAGAGAGAGAAGCAAGATCCATCTGGATTTAGATTCAACACTATGACCAATTTTTTACTTTCAGAAAACCCAGCTTCAATCAGCACATACTCTGAAATCAGATCCTTTTGGCTCCTCTAGACATTTAGCTTCAAAATAGGATTAACACAAAGCTTTCTGTAATGAGTTTTTTGCATAGAGACCAATGTGCACAGCTAGAACATACAGAGAATAAATACCAACATCAAAAGTACAAATCAATTAAGACTGAACACCAGCTTTGCCCCCCTCCTCAGAATTCAAGCAAAATGAAGACATTCAAAGTCTACCACACACAGATTCAAGGGAAAGTCAACTGACAACAGCCAATTTACACAGAGAAGTAAAATACTCAATCCTTTGCCTCCAAGAAATAAGGGGAAAGAACTGTTGCCCTCCCTTTCTTCCCATCTCCGTAAGTGTTACCTGTGATGGGTGGTGATCTCTCAGAACGTTTAGCATGCAAGAGTTTTCGACTAATAAATATGTAGCCACAGGGACATGATTTACATGCAACAGGAACCTGGGAAAACAAAAGACAAATATTTCAGGTAATTTCAAATTATGACAAAAATCCTGCCCGATGAAGAAACAAACACGCCAGTAACTCGCATTTTGTCCTCAGAGATAACTCTTCCAGTTCAGTCTGCACTGCAAACTAGGGCCTGTATTATTATACTATTGTACTTAAACAAAATAAAACCAGATTCTGCTGTGAATCACCCAGAAAGCCTTTTCTTTATGCAGTTGTTTGAAACCAAGCTGGAAATGCACAGCTGTTGTGATCGCTTTGCACTGCTTTTCCCCAGACTGACAGGAAGGGGGTGGGGGAAAGTGGAGAGCATTAAAGCAAGGCTGAATTAAAATAGAAATACAATTTCTCTTCAGAGCTCTCAAATATCACCAGTCAAATCAGTCAGACACTTCCAGTTTTGCTTTCTCTATTTACTTAAAAAAAAAAAAAAATTATGAGTTAAAACCATCAGTGCATTCTGAATACATTCAGAAGCATTTGAAAGCAGCTCCTTTAGAGAGCAGGAGCAGCTTTAAACAGGAGGCACAATAGAGCCCGAAGCAAAACAGATGCATTTGCAACACACTCTGCTCCAGAGCTGGAGACAAGGCAGGGTGGCTACAGAAGGACCTTGTTAATGCAAAATGCAAATAACCCACCACAGCCAGTCAAAAACTGACTGCAGGCCCAAGGGTTTCAGAGAATATAGTGCTTTTTTCCCAGTGAGCTACGCACACAGGAGCAGTGTGCTCCCCCAGAAAATGACAGTGTAAAACAAGAAATGCCACATTTAATATGAAAAATGACAAAAACCTTACTCGCAGCAATTTTTACAAAAAGCCACACTGATAAATTACAAACCTCTTTACCTTAACGCCAAGGTCTTTCGAGATCTTTTAAAGTAGTAAGGAATACACCATGTTGCTTTGATTAGGTTTAAGACTGAAAACACAAATCAAAGCAAGTTTAAACAGAGATCTGGAAGAGATTAATATAACACACATTAAAGTCGAGTCATGTTGAAGCATGACAGTGGGGGAAAGAAGCAAGGAGGCACTTTCTCAAATGTAGTACTTTAAGACAGGTCACCACAAGTTTGCCAATGTCCACTGAAACAAACAGGAGCACAGAACCACAACTGTCTGCTCAATTTAACCAGGCATGGAGAAGAACCAAGCTCCAGTGTTCTCCCGGCTAGGAAAAGCCCTGCCAAATTAGCACATGAATTTGTAAAGCAGGAATTTAACTGCTACTCAGAATAAACAAATTATTTTGCTTTCTGTAACACGTCTTAACTCCTGTACTTCACCCTACAAACATCTTACAGATAGACTTTTGATACAGGTTTTACAGAACTAGAGACTTTTTAATTCCCTTTATGGAGACACTGACATAACAACAATTCCAATAAAGGTTTATTGAACCTTAAAGCTCAGAATTCAGCAGACTTGTGTGCACGTTTGTCTCCTTGTTCACATGTCAGTATAACAGCACTAAAGCCCATTATCTAGCAGATAACATCTGTATTATTAAGGTGATACAGGAGTTTCATTTAAATCCATTTTTGAACACTTGGGTCTCTCCAATAATTACGTTTCCAGGCTCAGCCTGAAAAAAAAATTTTGGCAAAACCACCCAAGGGGATTGGAACAGACCCAATATTTTTCAACGAACTTAGCTGTGTTTAACAGAACAATATTGTTCTCGTGTTACAGGTTTGGCACGTAGGTGCGTGCACCATTTGGATTAGGGGGCAAGCGGCTTATTCACTGAAACATATCAGTTATCCTTTGAAGACCTACACTGATAACATCCTGCAACATAATTAAGGAGACACAGCCCTACAAACAATATTTTACTTTAACATTTTCCTAACAAAACAGAAATTCAGTTTCTCACAAAAGAAATTTCACCTGAAACTAAATTAAAAAGCGATAATTATTTCCTCTGATTGAGTACCCGAACTTCAGGCTCCCTCGTTTAATGGGGCTGTGCTTTGGTTGTGAAAATATCACTGAAAATGGCATATTATCTAAATTACAATTAAAAAAAAAGTTTTAAAGCCTAAGAAGTGTTACTCAGTATTACACTCCAATAACTGTGGCTGTCTCAATATTTCCAGTGAAGAAAACAGCAACAACTGCAAAGCCCTTGTTTACGGAAAATTTAAGAAACGCTAGTACAGGACACAACCACTGAAGAGTCACATGAGAGCTTCCCCACACTCTGCAAAGGGTGACTTGTACTGGAGGCTTTGGTTTTCTTGTTCCTTCTCAAATCTTTGGCACCGGAAAACAAGTCCTGTGAGCAATGTGTGCCAGGGCAGGACATACATGCACATGAATTCCGTGTTAGCCACACAGTTTCTAACAGAAAATCTACACTGACATATGCATATCATGTGCTTTAAAACGTAAAAACAAAGTGAAAGTTTTCACACTGGCTTAAACAGCCTACGGTGTTTGCTTACTTGCCCTTCCTATTGTTGCTTTGATATTCGCTACATTTATTTAAAAAAAAAAAAAAACTAAAAGCAAAACCAAACAAAAAGCACCACCGCTCCCGTATACAACTTCTCGCTCATTTTCATTTTTCCTTCCACCAAGTGAACAAGCAGAACTTGGCAGAGGGTTTCTCTCTCAGAAACAGCACTGGGGTGCCGTGCCCACCCCGAGCACCGGCAGCGGCCCCCCGGCCGTGGGAACACGAAGGGACGCCCACACACAGCTCAGCCCCGAGACGTGCCGGGGGCAGCGGGAACCGGGCAAGCCACAGCAAATAACCTGCATTTTTCAAAAACCCGCGCAAAGCAGAGAAAACTGGCATGGGGGGAGGGGGTATTTATTGTTTTTCGGCGCAGGCGAGGCAGCGCACGGCAGGGATGTGCGGGGCCAGGCGGGCCCGCGTGTGACAGACAGGCTCTGCCGTTGTTCGGGGCTCGGCTGGGACCCGCCGGCCCGTCCCTGACAGCCACGGCATCCCCAGCGAGGGGAGGCGAGCCCCGCACACGGCAGCAGCACTGCGGAGCATCAGCCGCCGAAGCCAGCCCGCAGCTCCATTTTGTGCGCCGGGACGCGGGCGGCTCACGGGGAGCTCGGTGCTGCCGAGCCGCCCCACGGCGAACAGCCCCACGGGCGAACAGCCCCACGGGCCGCCCGGCCCCGCCAGCCACCCAAAGGGCAAACTGCGCCGGGCACACCCGCCGAGCTCACCGTGCTCGCAACAATCCCCACTGAACAGCGCCAGCACATGAACAGCCCCGCGGCTGCAGAGAAACCCCCCGGCGCGCCGTTGCGGGAGGGGCGCGGGGTTCGATGCCCGCTCCCCGCGGGGCCAGCAATGCCCCGCTCCGCAGGCACCGCCCGCGGCATCCCCCCCGCGCCGCTCACCTGCTGGTCGCACTCCGGGCAGGACTTGGTGGCCATCTTCACTTTCTTGGCCCTACTGGAGGACATGCTCGCTGCTGGCGGGGCTGTGACTGACACTGCCGGCGCCGGAGCACCGCCCGCCCGGGAGGAGCCGCAGCCGGGGCGGGAGGGACGGGAGGGACGGGACGGGACGGAGGGAGGGGCGGGAGCGGAGGGAGGACCTTGCGGAGCCCTGAGCGCCCCCGCGCGGCTACCGACGGGGGCATGAGGGAATCCAGGCAATGAGGGAATCCAGGGAATGAGGGGTGCCTGGGGATGTGTTACGGTCCCGGTTTGAAACTGTACCTAGGTTCTTGTAACGTGTTGCTCAGAAGGCGAGGATTCAGGCACGCAGCTCCTCACGTTGGGTCTCAGACAGATGCTGCCTTTATGGAGTTAATACTTAAAGTGAGAGAATGCGGGAGGAGAGGGAGAGATAAGGAAAGCGACAGGCTGAAGCAAAGGGAAGGAATTACCACCACCAGTGGGAAGAACTTGGGAGGAACCAAATGCGGGCAGGCTGGGTAAAGAAGCGACGGCGAGGAGTGGGACCAGCAGTCAGGCTCAAACCCTGGATGAGCCTGGTTTGGAATGGCCGGTTCCAAGCACCCCTGGGCACGATCTGGTATCCCCTCCGCTGGGCGAGCAGTGGCCAGCTCGGCTCCGGACGGGCTCCCTTGGGTGCCGCTGGGCCAGCAGCTGTATCCAGGCAGGGGGAGATGTGACCATCCTCCCGTGCCTTTGCTGCCCCTCAGCCCTGAGGGCTCCTCAGGATCTCCGCCCGCAGCCCCCAAATGCCTCCCGGGTCCATGCAGGCAGCCCTGCCAGAGCCCAGGTCGGTGTCCGCCCTTTCGCTCGGTGCTGAGCAGCTTCAAAGGAACTTTTCTTAAATTGCTCCGTTAACACTTCTCGCACTTTTGCGAGAGCAACTTCCCTGGTCAATGTAAAAACATAATAGCGAGTTAGAGACAGAACTGTGTCTTACAGGATAAGGGAGATGGGGAGGATGAGGGAGGATGAGGGGGGGCTGACTGAAACCTACAGGCCATGAGGAAGCATAAAACACAGTTTTTCTGGTCTTCATCTCAGTTCATCAAAAGAACGACTCAAGCGGAGGGGAATGGTTATCCCCTGCTGCTGCCTTACCCTTCGGAGCCTGCTGGTCCAGGGGTCGGGGTGTTCAAGCTTGCAAATGCGATGTTTTTAGAGTACAAGTGTGCTCAGGCCCAGAGCTACAGGAACAGCACCAGCCCCCTGCTGCCTCGGCAGGGTCTGAGTTTCTGAGAGGTGAACTGCATTCGTGCACTCCTAGAGGTTCCCAGTTTGCCATGCCTGCCCTCTCCATCCTTACAGTATTGTATGATGAATAAAGAAGCAAACATCATTTGCAATATCCTCTCTTGTGCCAGTGCAACCTGTTGATTTTTTTCTATCCTTCCCTCTCTGTCAGTCTTTGACTGGTTCCCACACAGGGAATGGCAATGTACTGCTCTGTGCTTGAGAGCATCTTGGCCTCCCTGTGTGTGTGGTGGTTTCTGTCTGTGTACAGAGTTACTAAACTGGCCAAAGTGCCCTTTTGCTTTTGTCCTTAGTATTTAAAGTTTTGACTCAGAAGGTGTATTTGTTTCCCTGTTCTCTCTGCCTATACCAATCCATCGGCACAGGCCTTTCTCCAGAGATACACAGAGACAAGTTTATTTTCCATATAAACTGTAACTGCTGCCAAAGGGACAAATGTGTTCCATGTAGGCAGGACATCCAGATTTCATTCCTGAATCCAGAACAAATCCATGTAACCAGGACCCTGAGTCTACATTTGGATTCTTTTTTTTTTATTTTGGTTTTTTTTTTTCTTAACTGAGAAGATCCAGACGCAGCAAAACATAAAAAGGTATTTCAGGGAAATTACAACAGCAGGGGGCTCTGCTGGGTATAGTAACAGTATCTAGGAAACACATTAATGAATATACAAGAGAGCTCACAGAGATCTATGACAATATCCTGCTTTCCTTTGTACAGCAAATAAAGTAGTCAGGGATAGCTGTTCCAATACAAACAGAAATATTTTCCTTATTGAATGCAAACAAGGTAGCATTCCTAGCTAGACAACTGATTATTAAGAATTTCCAAATAGACATATATTTTTCTTGTTGTTCTAATTTATTAACATATTAGTTCTGAGTGCTGGAAGGTCAAGGCTATTTTCTTTTACATAATTTCAGAGGTTTAATCCACTACTGAGATAAAAACAACAAATACATTTTTAAGGGTACAAATACCTTCTCTCTTAAGAGAGTGAGAGTGGCACTTTGCAAGACCAAACCTCTAAATGTGTTTTACACCAATTTAAAATAGAAAATAAGAAAGTTATGCTATTTCTCTATTTTTTTTGGAAAGCTACACATGACTTTTTAAGTGCCTGGTGGCTTCTTTTTTTTGCTGTCACCAGACAGTCCAGCTGAGCTGAATGGTCTGAGCCCTCAGGGCTCCTTCTAGGATCTGGGCAGTGCAGGGCACATGCCTGACACATCAACTTCCTGCACACTGCAATATTTTGGTGTGAAACTATAACTTTACAAGAAAAAAAAAAATCCCCCAAATGGGTAAAATTCACATATGTAATCCACCTTAGGGGATGTGAGAGAGAAGCCCTTGCAAAGTTACATGTCTGGTCACTGCTCCAGGCCCTTTGGAAGCATCCTCCTGCCCTGCAGCAGAGTCCCCTGAGAGGACTGGCAGCCTCCTTGCCAAAGTGCTGACAACTCACAGCAAACTGAGAAATTAAATTCCTAGCGAGCTGTGCAACCTTGTGTCAGAAAGGTTATAAAACACTTCCTAGTTAAGGAACAACCTCCTAATTAGTCAGCTACATTCAGTGGGGTTTTATTCTTTCCACAGACAAAGCACTATCTAGAGAATTCTTAAGTTGTATCTAAAACACAGGAGTAGAATGTACAAAAGGAAAATTAAAAGTAATAGGACGAGCTGGCTAATAATATTTGCCATGTTACCGTGAAGGAACTGAAGTTGTAATGCGACCGTATTCAACTGATAAGAAGAAAGTACCATATAAAAATAAATTCACTATAGAGGCAAGCTTTAATCCTATTTTCTGTGATTCTGGTTTGGGCAATTTTGGTAATCACAATAGTTTGTAATACTTAGTAACATTACTGTGCTTCTCATCAGCAGATTTCAGGGTAGCTGTAACCTGAGTACCCTCTGAGTCCTTTCATAGGGAATAAAAGTTGTGCCTAATAAGTCCTTTGAGATTCTGTTACTCTAAACTTGGGCAAGAACAACATTTAAGTAGTACAAATGTTGGCTTTGTTCTCTGAGCACAGCCAAATATTGAGTGTTTCCCAATTACAAAGCATTTTTTAATTTACAGTGTTGTTGCACATTGATGCCTTTTGGTTTCAGGAAGCCACGTCCCGGCTGCCTTCCTGTCCCAGCCTCCCCTGGCCCATCAGAGCTTGCCTGAGAACAAGGACCATGGTCCCGGTGTAAGGAAGTGCTCACCAGGACAGTGAGCCTGCTGGATATCTCACACAGCCACCACACACCATGAGTCAGCTCAAGGCCTTACCACATCCCCCGCTTTTGGGGAATCAGGACCCACTGGTGCTGTGAGTCCCTGCAGCACTTCCCCACCCTGCAGCTGGAATTCAGCACCCCTTGGCCACCACAATCCACTAGACAGGGTCAAATCAAAGTCAAGCCCGCTTCAGTAAACAACATTTTACAATTTTTGAGAAGTTATATTTTTTTCTATACATTTACTCTGCTTGTTCTTGTAATCAGAGAGAAATATTTTAATTTCTATCTCCTGAATTTTAGTAAGTCGCTGTATTAGTAATGGGGGGGAAAAATTCCTTGAACTTTACCATTCAATCACTTGATTTTCCTTGATTCTTAAAGCAGATGTGTCCAATAGAGTGACCCTTTCCATATACTTTATAATAATGAGTTACGTCACTGAAATGCTCTAGGGCTAAAGAGTTGCTGGGAAGATCCCCCTCTAGTAAAACTGAAGCACAACCTACAAAATTAGTCTTATGACCCAGGTCAACAGTGGCTTTTAAAAACTTTGTGAAACAAATCATCTTCAGATGAAATTTTTAAAGGAAACTTCTATTAAAATACTTATAATCTAAATTATTTAAGGCCAGTAGCAGTTAACACTCCATTAAAAAAAAAGGCGTTGAACATTTTATTCTCACATTTCAGGCCTTTTACATGGGAAAATTCATTAAAATCCACATGTTACTCCAAACAGCTCAGTTTCAAAAAAATAAGTCATTTTCACCACAAAACATTACATTCTTTCATAAGGCACCTTTTCAATTAATTCTTATGAATAGAATTCAATAGACTATTTTACACATTCCACTTGAGTTTGTTTTTCGGGTAAGAGGTTGGCATTTTTTCTTTTATTGGCTTATCATGAGATAATGAGAGCTGTTAAACATTAGATACAAAGTCACTGAACTGGCACTTTTTTTTACAGACTGCACTGAGCTTTGTACCAGATCTTAAATATTCATGCTCATTTTGAAGAACAGTAGCAACAGTAATTTCTCTGAACTGTTATCACGGACAGTATCCCACAGCAAACAACTATCCTCCATATTTGTACAGCACAGAATACAGAAAGCCTTGCTTCTTTTGTCCAACCAAACCTACTTTCTGTAAAGTGGTTTCCATTTGCTTGGTGTCCTCATAGATTCCTGAATATCATTAACAACACTGGCATTTTTAGCTATTAAGATCAGTTTTCTATCCAGTGTCTTTATTTGAATGAAACAGCAGAACGAAAATGAATGCTTGGTTGACATTATTGTAATCATGGGGTTTAAACCATGCACTTATTGATGGAAAGCAGCTTGTTGAAGGTTGTCAAAACAGAAAGATGTGATAGCAGCTGTTAGTCTGTTTATCACATTTTTTCTCCAAGACTCCATTGACCTTCCTATGTTTGCTGCTGTTACGTATCTCTAGCTTGTCACCATCAACCTGAAATTCATTATTTTAGCTTCTTATAGCTGCAGGAAAACCATCCTATCGCTTTATGACTAAAGGTGGAAGGCAACATGGAGATCAAGGAACTGCCCTTGGGAAGCAATACTGTCCACCTTCTGTGTCTGTCTTGCCTGAAACTTGTGTTTGTGTGATTTGCATGGAACACATAAACTGCTGATCAGTCAAACTGACCACCACAGGCCAGCTTGCAGAAGCAAACATCCTCTCTGAAGGGCTCATCTGAGCCTGGATTTGTGCTTGTTATCTGCAGTTCAACCCAGGGGCAGGGGGAGAGAGAAAGGAAGATTTCCGTAAGGAAATACAAAAGATATTTCATCCTATTTTTACAGAAGCTCACTGACTAATTTCTAAGCTCACAGGGGATGTTGTCTTTTCCTCATATGATACGTAGACATGCCAAGAGAGTGGCACTCACAAAACCAGTGACACTGACACTGGAGCAGAATGCCAGCTCCCCTGAACTCACCAGGAACTTTGCTGCTAACTTCAGAAAGCAATTATTTAAGAACAACTTTGCTCCCATATTGCAAGTTCATCATAAACTATTTACTTTCAGGGAAATATCTATATTAAAATAATATGTGGAGATAACGTTTATCATGACTAAAGAGATGCTTTTCTGTAGCACAAATACCACTTCATATTGCATTTGACATGGAAAGGCTTTGTTTCATCCTGTATATTTTCCGTGTGCATTTCTAAACTTAGGAAACTAATCTGACTACTGAGTTTCGGGTTTGCATATATTCATTCCAATATTTCACTAAAACCACTTGCTTTGAGTTGTGCAACACGTGTCTGGAGAAGGCCAGGCTCATTCCCGCTCTGCTGGGCTGTTACAGACTAACCAGCAGCGTTACAGAGCTTGCCAGCAAGGGTTGAGCTCTTGCTTGGATTGTCACTGGAGGCAGAACTGGAAATGTGTGACAGTCCATGCCTTTAGTGGTGGGGGATCAACCAGAGATACGGTGGCAGTGCTGGCTGGACACTTTCTGCTACGCCAGCTGCTTCTGGGGGGTGGATTGGGGGTGGAACAGCAGCGTATGGACCAAGAGCAAAGGTTAATGTGTGTTCTTCCCCCAGCAAAATTAGTGGTTCCAAATCCTCTGGACTTTGATTTTTAATAGTCTGTATAGCATTTCAACCTTGATTTCTAATGAACAGTGAAACACACTTGAATTAAGATATCTGGGAAGTCATCTTGTATACACTGAATATAAGTATTAGAATTTAAAATAATTTGGATATTTCAGGTAATCTGATTAAAGCTTACTATAAAATCAGATCTGATTTTAGTAAATCCAACCTTAACATGCCTTATCACAGCTTGAAATACTGTCTTCTCAACTGCTTTTTATCAAACCTGGAGAAAAGGCACCATGACACTGTTTGTTATTTATCAAACAAAATGCCAGACTCAGGGAACACTCAACTTTCCAGATAAGCAACTGTTGGCAAGTTTAAAAGTAAAGTGTCAAAACATACAGGCTCCAAAACTTCACATTTCAAAAGTTAAAAAAGCTTTAAAATATGGGGGGAAAGTCAGTTCGAGGGAGATGCAGGCTGCAATGACCTGAAACAGCTACTGCAACTGCAAATAAACAAAAGTGGACTTCTTGGAACTTGAATTTCTAACAGAGAATGCTCTATTGGCTTATTTTGTGGGCAGAATTTTGGAGGGAGGACAAGCAGGGCCAGAAACACTCCACGTGGCCTTCACAAGCTGAACAGTAAACAAGAAAAAGCTCTTAGTACAATCAGTACAATGGCTGGAAATATAAAACAAATGAGTTCTCTGCACCACCTCAAGAGTGTTCCTTCAGTACAAAAAAAACATCCCATCTCTGTTAATGTGTTAACCACGTACTGACCAAAAGTCTCAAGCAGCAATTATTTTTAAATTAGCACAGAGCAAGTGCTAAAATAGTGCATTTGAAACAGAAAAAGGACTGGAGCAAATTACTTATGAAACTAAACACTATGGCAAGCAGAAGCTTGTTAGAAAGAAGAAATAGTAAAGAGAGGAAAAATATTTAAGACATAATTGTATGGGATGAAATAAAACCAAACACAGCAAAAGCAGCTTCCTTGCTCTTCATCAGCTGAGGAAAGATACCAAAACAACAGAAGAGAACCCGAGTCTCAAAACATCTAATTTAGGCACCTAAAATTAGGAAGCTGGTTTTCTATATTCTCTCTCAGACAGTGGAGAAAGAGAAAGTAAAAAGACGGTTCTACAAAAACAATTCACAAATAAGGCTGATTTATGACCCAGGCTCTTACTCAGGGAGGTAACATTAGGTCATAGGAATATTCCTGACTGAAAGATCCCTTATTCCACTCTCTGAGCACAAACAAGGAGTCTCTTCTGGGCACCCAGGATGAGTAAAAAGGGCCTTCTCCTCCCCACAGGCAGCAAGGAGGAGAGGGCATTTACCTCTCTCCCCAGAATTCTGCCGCTGTTGTATTGCATGGCAGACCTCCAGTCATTTGCTATGAAAGCTGAACTGAACCCGAGAGATAAAAAAACATTTTCATCATCTGGAAACAATGAGGAAACTGTGAGAGAGGACCGACTTGTTTCTGCGGGAGGGAAGGATCAGGAGCAAGCGCTGCCCTGGCAGAGGGACAGCGTGAGGGATGAGCCGCTGGCGCTCGCCCAGCCCCGCCGCTCCCCGCTCCTCACTCGCTCCGCAGCAGCCCCGCAACAGGTGACCCACCCGCAGACCCCGCTTCCAGCGCTGTGCCAGGCTGGGAAAGGGGCGCAGGGCGCCTTTCACCCCGCGGGCAGATGAGAACCAGCGCGGGCAGTGTCAGACTTCTCACACCGCAGAGCGAAAAAAGCGCACCCAGACAAAGGCAGCGCTCCCTGCGCGGGTGGGCGGGCGTGCGGGCGGCGGCACGGCGGGGGCCGGGCGGCAGCGCTGCGCATCCCGCACTCCGGGGCTGCGGGAACATACCGCGGCTCTGCCTTTCCCGGAGGGAAACCCCCCATGAGCTGCCCCCGGCGCCGCTCCCGCGGCATCCCCGGCGGCGGCAGCGCGCCCCGCCCGCGGGCGGCGGGGACAATGCGGGCGGGGAGGCCGCTGGGTGCGGTAGTTCCCTGCCCATCACCTGATGGCCGGGCAGGCGCAGCCGCGGCCGCCGGGACTACAAACCCCGCCAGGCAGCGCGCCCGCCGCCCGGCTGGTGCAATCACACCTTAGCACGCCCCGGGGCCGGGGCAGGCGCCGGCTGCCAGAAGGATGGTTTTACCCGGGACTCTTCCAGAGCATTAGCTCGGGCACTTGTGTCGGGGACGGGGGGCTGCGGCGCTGCTCGGGTGCAATGGTGGGACCTATCGCTCCCGCGGTGGCATCGCAGAGCTGCGAGATCAGCTGTATCGATTGCAATTAAGTTTGCGGGATCTGGGCATGAGAGGATCGAGCATGAACGCGTAACTGTGCCAGCTCCTCGGCGTTTCTTCTGACCGCACCTCCTGCTCGCTGTGCCTCTCCCCAGCGCCTGCGGATCGCCCCGACCCTCGGCGCTCGCATCCTGTCTCTCGCTTTGGGAAGTGCCCGGGGGGCCATGCACCGGTTTGTGGTGGTCGCCAGGCAGACCGGGGCCAGCCTGCGCGGGCCGGGGGGCTGCGGGGGAGGAGGGACGGGCATGGCCCTGCGCTGCGCCGCTTGGCTGGCGGCGGGGCGGCCGCCGCGGGGACCCCGCCGGGGCGGCACCGTGCGCTGGAGCAGCGCTGCCAAGGCCTCCGCCGTGAACATCAACGAGAAGGCGAGCAGGGAGAAAATCCTGACGCTGGAGTCCATGAACCCGCAAGTGAAGGCGGTGGAATACGCGGTGCGGGGCCCCATCGTCCTTAAAGCCGGGGAGATCGAGAAGGAGCTGCGGAAGGTGAGACAGGGCAGGGAGGGACGGACGGAGGGAGGGACGCGCTTCCCGCACTGCCCCTGCCCCGGGGCTCGGTGCGGGGCTCGGTGGGGCCGGCGGGGACCCGTACACCCCGCGGGGCTGATGCGCGACCCCGTGGAAACCTCGGGAAAGCGGGAGGCACCGCGAGTGCCGCTGCGGTGCCTCCTACCGAGTTAAGGGCTCGGGACCGCGGGCAGCCTCTCTCCCCATCCCTCTTTGCCACAAGCCGCGGTGGGACGCGCTCTCCGCCTCCGGGCGCCCCCCGCACCCGCGCCCCTTCCCACGGGGGGCGGGAGAGGCGCAAAACAAAGGAAGCCGCTGTCCGGCTACTGGGGCTCTGGTGTCACTGCCTGCGTCAGGCAAATAAAGCAGTGTTTACATTTCTCCGGCCACTTTGACCCTCTGCTGCAATCCCCCGTGTCCTTTGTGTTATACAAGGGGGGTGAGTGACCAGCTTTCATCATACTGATAGAGCGTTTGAGTCGTTCATGCGGATTTTAGAGATACTGCCTTGGCCGGGGCAGGGAAACACCTTTGAACAGGTGAGATGGAGCCGGCTGTCCCAGGCACTGCTCTGCAGCCTCACCCAGCACTGCCCGGGGCTGCCCAAAGCAGGGGAGGTGGATGCTTTCTGAGACCACCAACACTGTGCTCCTCCTTTCTTAATTGCAGAAGTTGAGGTGCTCGAGGACGAGCCTTCAGAGCACAAACATTCTGTAACGCTGCTCGAAGTTTTAGGTGGTTGGTGCTGTTAGGAGGATCGCGAAATAAAGGAAGATAGGAGATGCTCCAAAGGGTCTGGGCCAAAATGTACCAAATAAGGCATCCAAATCAGTCAGTGCTTATACTTTGTTCTACGTATTTTTTTTTCTTATACCTTAAGACTTAGTATTGGGGGGGGGGCGGGAAGAAAAAAAACCCTTAATAATGCAGACATGGCTTTTTGCTTCTACTGTTCAAACCACAGCTTCCCCTCTCAGCACAAGGGACTCAGGTGGTTTTTTTTTTGTTTTGTTTTGAATAAAGCATCTGGTAGAGTTACTTTTCTTTAATTTCAAATATTATTCCCTGCCTTCACTACTTTAGAAAGTCTTGCTAATATGCTATTACAGGTACTGCAAGACCGTTTTGATTAGTACATGTAAAGTGCTTTGAACAAAAAGATGCCAAAGAAATTCTCACTATAAGAGATTATTTTAATTTTCTGGTCTTTGTGTTACTTGATTCCCCTTGTTTTAGAAGGTGAACCATATTTTAAGCTCACTGTAGTATGTGCAACAATTATTTATGTCTACTCAAAAATTATTAAAAACAGATTTTTTGATTTTTTTTTTTAGAATTTTACTTAAAAACTTCAGAGTGGCGATGGAGAATTAATTTCAGAACATCTGTTTTGATTTTTGCCTTAAAACTTGTTTGTAAAGGTGTCACTGTGTTTATGCAAGGAGGTTCCCTAGTGGGTGCATTTTCCAGATTATAAAATCCTCCAGTGTTCTTACTGAGTATGTTTGTTTTCAAGTTGACATCACAGGGCAGGAGATATTACTTGAGAAAACAAATATAAAATGATCTTCACTAACTCCGCCCTACTCCCCTGCTTACTCCAGTTACCAGCTGAGTCACTGGCAGAGAGAATAATTTTCTGTGCACTTTTGAAAAAAATGGAAGAGCAAGTCATTGCCAATCACTGTGTTAAAAGATTGTTATGTCCATTTTGTGCCTACTTACATGGCATTTTCCATTTAGAAGTGTTTTTCTGGAGCCACTCTCATGGAATAATGTTAGCCATTAGCAATGGCTACCAACATTCCTAGAGGTGACTATGGTCCGAGATGACTGAAGCAAACAAACCTCACAGCTGGCAGGGAAAGGGGACAGAATTACTGCAAAAGTTGAGAGAGTGTATCTGCAGAAAACATTAATCAACTAAAGGAAGCAGCTGAAAGACTTTACTTCCTTCCAAACTTCTCAAGTTATTTATTCCTCTTTCCCTTTCTGATAAATATACTGTTAGTCCTTCTATTGTTTAACCAAGCTGTCTGCTAAAGTGCACAGCATTGAGTAGTACCTACTGAAGTACTGTAGGTTGTCTAATTGCCTACTTTGTGTGTGTGTGGCTAAAATTCAACTCTGTGTGATCACAGGGCGATGACACTTCTCTGTTTACTTTTGCTTAAAACTGGACAGCTACTTTTTTCATCCCTCTCAGTTTTAGCTCACAGAGTCAGGCCAGCCCCTGCCAGCAGCATTAACACTGCTGCGTGAAGAGGTTGTCAGAGGAAGGTGATGCCCCACAGCATCTCTAGATCCAAAACTGCTCTTCACTGACAGCAAAAGAGCTGCCCCATAGACTGTACCGTGTATGATGGGGAAGGAGCTTTGCACAGTGTGATGTACAAGTGCTGCACTGGCAGGGGGTACCAAGAGCAGGCAGAGGTGAAGCAATGATAGTAAATTGCATTTATCCTGTTGTGCTGAGATGCCTTTAGTCTGAACTAAAAGCACCTTAAATGCAGCCTTTGTCTAATCAGATGTGATAGAGACTCTTCCCTGTTTAAACTTGGTTCAATTCAGTTATACTTCATACTTGCATAACTTCTACAGCTTGTTATGTAGGCTGTAAAATAGCTACTTGAAGCTGTTTGCACAGTGTAAGCTTTCATCTTCTTTGAGTTTTGTCCTGCTGTCTCAGATCTTGAATAGTAGTTCCTCTGTTATTCTATCTGGCACTTGCTACTTTTGTACATTAACTGCAAATGATTAAAAATGAGGACTAAAATGTTCCTTGAGAAGTCTCTTACTAGGCAACTGAAGGGCTAGTTCTTCTAAAAATAAATGAAAGTGAGCCTTAGTTTTAGCTCATATGCTTGGGACTAAGCCAGTGTAAGTGGCAAGTAGAATATCCTATTAAAGCAGAATAAAATTGATTGCTCAGGAGTACAGGTGGGGCAGGTTGTACCTGGACTTCACAAGTTTTCTTGGCTTGTGACCTGTATTTACCGAGGTGGAAAATCAAGGTTCTGATCTACATTAAGCCTTTCAAGATGGAAATATTTATGCAAAATCACTGACTTGAATTAATTCCTTGAATTATTTTTTTTTTAGAATTTTGAAATTGTGTCATGCTTTGAAAGTGAAAACTATGTTCTCTTCCCCTTTTGCTATTGGTAATATTCAGCTGATTCTAAGATGACACAGAAAAACTGACTTCAACCAATTTCCTTGGGGTTTCTGAGAACTTTTTAAAGCAGGATAGAGCACAGACATATTTCAATAAATGATTACACTCTCAATAGAACACAAACAAATAAGGCTGTCTTTTTCTCTTCCCTTTGTGTAGACTTGCTAACAGATGGCCACCATATCAAGTACTCATTTTAATTACATTTCAGACTAGAAAATTGATCCTGAACATGAATTCAATGCAAGAATAATGTAATCTCTGGATAGAGCCTTTCTTTTTACTTAATCAGTAATAACAAACTAGCTTTATCTTTACACAAGCAGAACACATACCTGGTTTGTTACTTTGCATTCATGCTGATTTTAACTGACCATGTTATGGAAAGGCCCTTCATATCTGTTACTCTGACATTTCACTTAATACTCTCCCTTTTTCTCCCAGTTCCTGATTGGGTTTTACATTACGTCAAGTTCTATGTCAGGTTAAGTTGGCTTACATGTACTTGCAAAGCATGTGTATATTAAACAGCATTTCAGAATCCACAAGTCAGCTCAGGAAACATTGGAAGCAGTGTCCGGCCTCATATAAATCATACAACATGAAGTTCTTTTCAGAGTTTTCAAGTTACTGAAGCAGAATTGTGGAGTCGAAGGGGATAGAGGGATGGTGTCCAAGGATATATTGGTGGCATGTAGGAAGTGCCTCCAGGCCAGCACGGGTGGTTATCACACCCCACCCCTGGGCCTGGGACTGAGGGCCTTCAATGGCAATACTCAGGCTCTAAACATTGACGCCCGTATTTTTCTGAACAGCCACAGGAGTCTGATTACTTTTACAGTGAAAGGGTTATGTGCTTAACTTCTGTGCCCACGCTCTTTATTTGCATAACTATTGCAAATAGGTTCCTGTTGCATGTTTATTCAAGTCACTGGTTCACTCCCAATATTTCTGTTTAGATATTAAAAAGTACTGAGATCCTTGTACTTATGTAGGTGTAATCTCAGGCAGCTTCTGCTGAAGTATTTTGGTTAAAAGACCGTAGAGCTTTTCTTTCTTATTTTTTTCTTTTTTTTTTTTTAACTAATTCATCAGGCTTTAAAACTGAATAGCAAAATCTGACTTAGAATCCAGCCTTAATTGTAAATGTGAGTTGACTGTGTCTCTGGGAGTTAAAACACAGTTTAGACAGTGACATGCAGAAATATAATTTGATATGCCAAGAAAAAGATACAAGATTGACTGGTACACCCAGTAATGAAAGATGTTAAGCTTAAATTACCGTCCTATAATTTTCTGCTTTGAATACGTGACTGTGTGCACACTAAGAAAGTATCTTCCAGGCAAGAGCATTTGACCTCATTAAGACAGAATGGTTGTTCCTCAGTTGTCTGTACATGTTGCATGCATAAGTAAATCTGTAGTAAAACCTGTGTTTTTTAACAGGGTGAAAACTACTGCAGATGAAGATGAAAAAAAAACAGTTTTAAAAGTATGATTACCAAAGTCATATGTTCAGAAACACACAGCACACATTATTTGATCTCTTCTTGTTAAATACAGTAGCAAAATCTATTCCAAAATAGCCCTTTTCCAACAGGTCTTCAGGCTAAGAGGCTCCTAATGGTCCAATCACTTTCTAATGAGCATTGTTTTAATTCTGTCATTTGCAGACAGATCCGGGGCCTTTATTCATATAGGCAAAATTTCAGAATGCCAACGGACTTTGAACAATGCATAAGGCAAAAGTAACTGGAGGACAAGTCCTGTTCTGTAATCTCTGTTTCAGATCTGCCAGTTAATGGTCAGCCCCACGGATTTTCTCACGTGATATGAGGGGGCATGCAAGTCATCACTGCCATTTAAAGTCAAAATCCAGAATTTGCCTTCTCCTTCCTTCCAAAACCAGCTCATGTCAGCTTGAATTACACATGCATAATACAAACTCAAAGCCTTTCTCTGTGGTAAGCAGGTCAGGTTTATTTTTCTGCTGTGAGCTGTTGTAATAAAAAGATTGGAATCCTAATTCAGGTCTTTGGGTCCCTATTAGTTAAGGGCCTCTGGGCAGTGCTTTCTTGGCCCTTGGAGAGGAGGAGGAGGAAAAAAAGCAAGCAAGCAACTTGGCTACTACAGCATAGATCTCAACTCTGCTCAAATGTTTGGGTTTGCCAGCTCTCCTATTGTACAGCTTGTTTGTGCAAGTCACAGCAAAACCAGAGTCAAGGAAATAGTACAATTGTTTCATGGTGTGGTCTTATTGCCTGATAATCATCGAGAGGAGACACAAAGCAATGGCAATGAAAATGAAACAATTGGGAGCAGCCAGGAGTGGACAAATTCAGAAATAATTGAAATACCATGTTGCCCTTCTGGGATTAAAAGCAGCTCACATTTTCATGGCCTTCTCAAGGGTATTCTTTCAGTCCTTTCCTTATTGCCATTTCCAAATCCACACATGCTTCTCTCCAGGCTGCCGGTTTTCCTTTGGAATGTGCTGAACACTTCAGCAAGGACAGCGTTAGGTCAGCTTGCACCCTTCTTTACTCTTCCTGGGCACAGCAATTTGCCAGCATTCTTAGATGGTCCCACTATAAAGGGAACCTCCAGGCACGCTAAACCTCCTGAGAGACAGCCCAGTGGTGGCAGGGCATTGCCTGCGTGCCATTTCTGTGCTATGGTGTGTGCTCTGGCATCGTATTGTTTCTTTGCTCAAGTAATTCTCCCAACACTTCTTGCATTGTGACTCTCTCCTTGAGACACAGCTCCTCATTTCACACCATACTCCTTACTGGCTGGGTGTCTTGAGGCTGAGGGAATGTCATGGGAAAGGGGAAACTTCCCAAACCTGGTTAACCACATAAAGGTTTGTATTCTCTGCACCAGTGAGTTCTGGTTCACATATGAAAATCCCTTCTCCCAACTTCGTGTAATATTTAGAACACTGACACAGTTGTTAGAATAATCCTGTCTGACCTGCTTCAGGTTTCAGATGTTTTTCATCTGGTCTCTTAAAAGACAGCATTTCCTTTGAAAAGAGCAGAGTGACAGGAGTAACTGCTGAGGGAGCTAATTTCCAAAACGTATATTCCAAATCGTGGAAGATTCCTTTATTCCATTAAAATCCTTTCACTATCAAGAAGAGAGCATCTGAAAACAAAAAAGAATGAACACATTTTGGTAGTTTCTGCTTTACCTCTGAGAGTGAAAGGTGGCTCCTGCAGCTGTACCAATGGCCACTACAACCACCCTGTTTGCCAGCAGTGTGAGAAGAACGGCAGGAGACTGGCCCTGTTCCCCGAGTGAAGCCGAATCCTGTTGTGAGCACAGTGTGAGGTGCCGCCAGAGGCAGAAGGCTCAGAAGGCTTTCACAGTGTTGTTTTGTAGGGCTGGGGATTGGTTTTTCTCCTTGATTCATGTGGTTCATACCGTCTTCAGCAGACAGGAGTTGAGTCTGGTACTTACTGCTCATGAGTTTGTTATTAGAGATCCTGTTACGCAAGCTGCACTTTTGCAGAGCTCTGCCTGCTGGCAGAGACAAGTTCCAATCCAGTCAGACTGTCTGGGATGCACCTGGAGAGCCTGCCTGTGCCCAGGGATGGGGAGAGCTGGGAGAGGGTTGCACTCAAGCCCTAGAGGAAAGCAGAACAACTCCAGTCACCCAGGTTCTGGTCCCCCTGTGTGTTCCTTGGCTTGCAGGGACACAAATGGTCCCAGCACATGGATGTTGCTGACATGGTCAAAGACTGCTTAGCCTCCTTCAGTGACATAAATCTAACTAACCAGGGCCTCTTGCAGCCCTTTTCCTGCCATTCTACAGCCTGATGTTAATGTTACCAACATTACATTCCTATTTCCTCCTTTCATACAGATCTTTTCATAGACCTTCCAAAAAGCATCTGGCATTACTCTTCCCTTGGATGTCCGTGCACACCGGTGCCATCACCACAGGAGAAACCTTGGCACGAGTAACCAGTGACTAATGCCACTCTGTCTTAGGGATCTGAGGAGAATTCCACCTTGCACTCGTCTGCAGAGTCATAGGCACTGTCTAGACCTCCCTTGATGCCAGCTTCTGATATCCTTGCTTTGAAACCTTAACCCATTAGCATTTGACACTTACTCTTGCCTGTTACTATTTCCCAGTTCCTCCTTTCTGAAAAGCTAAGATGGGAGTTTTTGTTCTAAAGAACTTTTTCAGAACTTCCTTAAGGACTTGTTTAGAACTATTCATTCTAAACTAAATCTGAACAACTTCTGATGTTCCTTCTATCTGTAGAGACATTGGAAATCAGTAGAAAAATACTCATAGCAATTTTTTTATAGATTTCACTAGGAGGAATACAGGGAATCTCATGAATACACTTCTAAGCAATTGCTGATATTAACTCATTGTCAGGGAAGGAAAAGGCCCAATTTATTTAAAAGCATCTCTTTTGAGAGACAAAAAAGGCAACAGCTCATGTAGCTGAGACCAAGAAACACAAGTTAGCCAAGAGGACCATGAGCTTTTAAGGCCATGTGGGAACTCTGTGTACTGCACAGAAAACACAATGATTCCTTCTCGGACAAGATTCCACAGTGAGATAACTGTTGTGTGTGTTTTGCTATTTTTTCCATATCAACCATTTTAGTAGCAAAGGTACTGTGGGATTTATGCAGTTGGTGATGGTTCTATACTTGCAGTGATGCCCACAGGCAGTGATGGCATAGACGCTGAGTTTGGCACCAGTAGAGATCTGGATGGTATCAATGCTAATAAACTATAATAAACCTGACACAGACACCAGAAAGGTGATCTGTTATGTTTATCTGGCATCCCTATTCCTAATTCTTTATTTAGAGCTGAAATGCAACTCTTAATTTAGGGACTCAGATCAACAAGCATAAAAGCAAATGATTCGATGTAGTCAGTGGGTCACTTTCAATTATATAAAGTGAACTTTTTTTTTTTTTCAATTGCTGCTGAATTTAAGGCCAAATAAAACTGACCCTTTTCAATCAGGATCATGTAAGTCCAACTGTCTTATTTCAATGCCATTTCTAACTACCTATTTATTTTATAAGAAAAAAAAGAAAAACCCTTTATGCTATAAGTCATGGATCATGGACTGGATCTGTAGTGGAGATTTGAGTCACACATCATGCAGCCTTAGACCTCCAAAGCTTGGCATACCTGGGAATTTGTATCCCTGGTGACTACTTGTATTTCAGTCATGGTTACCTTTGCACCTCTGGATTCTGCTCTGTCACTGAAGTTCAACACATAATCCATGGTAGAAAAGCAACAATTAGTTCAGGCTTGCCAGCCACATATTCCACATAACAATTCTGTCACTGTTAGAAGGCCTCCCTACTATCTCTCAAATATACATTAGATCAACTCTAAATTTATTATTGCCTACCTCATTTCTTCTTCTTGTAATGCTGGCCTTTACTTTCAGTTAATCTTTTTTATTGAAACCAGTGGTGTTTTTTTCTGCCAGTCAGTTCTTTGCCATTTCCCCCTCATTTTGTTTTGCTTTTTAAAGAGCTGTGATTGCTAATCAACATTCATTAATTGCATCCCCTGTCTTCTCATGATGTATTCAGTTTCTGACAGGAAAAATGGCTGTCTGTTCAGATTTCAGAGATTAGGAAGCTTTTAAATATTCATGGTGATTATTTAGCACTTCTGCTGTTTATCACACAGAGCCTCCTTATGATGCATTCTGTGAAACACCCCTACATGGAAAAGTGGGGTCATGATACAGTGAATACTTCATCTAAATAAAAATAAATAAGCAAGCCTTTACTCTAAAAGGGCTAAAGGTCTTGAGGTTTCTTTTGTTGGTGGTTTCTCAAATGTCCTCAAATCTTTCTAGCTTCTTGACTGATCTATCCCTCCCTTAGTTGTCTCTAAAGCTGCTCTAATACTGACAATTCAAAGTGCTTTTTTTTCCTCTTTTGTACTTCAATGTGTGGTTTCCAAGCAAGTCAGTCTCTTACTTGCAGCTGGCAGAAAAATAAAAGCCAGCCTATCATTTAAAAATGTGTCAACACAATTTCTGTAAACCACTTAAGATTTTCTGGCATGTTGTATCAGAAACGCATTAAGCTTTACATTCAACACTGTGTCTGTTCTGAGATTGGGCACTGTTTAGTTACAGTCATGTGACAGATACCAAAAAAGAATCATCTACTTCAGCTCTAACAAAACATTCGGCATTCTCTCTTTTTAGGGAATCAAAAAGCCTTTTACTGAAGTAATTAAAGCCAACATTGGAGATGCACATGCAATGGGACAGAGGCCAATCACCTTCCTCCGTCAGGTAAGACTATTATAAAATATTATTATTATTCATTTTTTAATTAGGATGCCTCAAAAGCTGTCTTATATGTGTATTAGTATAAATGATCCCCTGGACTCCAATTAGACTTAAAATAGTTCTTTTGTAAAGAATTACAGTTTTCATTCCTGAGCGGATCATCCTCTTTTAACACAGTAGCTTTCCTTACTTTTCATGTAATTCCCCATCCATATTTTCTCCTGCCACTTCTCCAATGTTATCAGTCAGAACATTCATTATCAACAATGCACTTGAAGAAAGGAAGTGGTTGTTTTCAGAGAAAAAAGAAAATGCCTTTCTCCATCTGCCAGTATACCTTGAGATCTGCACACAGGTGGGTGCAGTGGTTGTACTGTTGCTCATTTTGCACATCTTACCTCTGGACAAGCTAATTGGCAGGTTAACTTTTAGGAAAGATCACAACAGTCTTCATATTTGTGTATTATTGCTAAAAGAAAAGTAAGGTTATAACTATTACACTACTTACTGAGCATCCCTTACATACACATGTAAAATCCTCAGGCTACAATAATGTAAATTCAGAGAGTTCCAGGACAAATTAAAGCCATATCAAACTGGGGGGTCAGGTGATGAGATTATAAAATTGAGCTATACAGCAACCTGTCAGCAAACTGACAACCCTGAGCTTCTTACAAATTGTTCAGATCCAATGGTATTGAACAAAACACTGTGTAAATGGAAATCCTTTCTCCCCATGACTCTGTGCACATGTGGATGAATTCTTTAGTCCTTGCCCCACAAGATGACAACAGCCTATCTATATAACACCATGTAAACATAAAAATGCAAGAGACTGGAACAAATGAAGCTAGTGCCAAGTGAGACCTCTAGATTCTTTGTGTCTTATGTTCCTAAATAAACTTCCTTCTGCTAGGTCGTGTTTCCACTTTTACTATGTTCTATATCACTGCTTCTTTTTTTAATTAAATATTTCCCACAACTTCAAATTAGTAAGAACTGTAAGTTATTTTTGGGAAGGATTATTAGAACATGCAACTGGGACTTCAAAATTTGATCATATTTCTCAGTTCTGCTCCATATTCAAACTCTTGGTTTCTTGTCCATAAAGTGGGCTAGTAATACAGAAAGAGGGGAGGATAGAGCTGTTTAGAGATATAATATGAATAATTGACTGTGCTTTAATGTGTTTGCACTATGCTCACCTGGACTCTAATCTTCACTGTCTGTAATACAAACAGTTAATAGTTCTAGAATCCTGTTTATCAGCACAACTTGGAACCTGGTAAGATTTCTTCACTTCTGTAAGCATTACCCTTAAAAAAACAACTGCAAACGCTTCATCAATAATTGAATTAGCCAGTACTTGTGATCTTCATTTCCAAGGAAAGTTAACAGTCATATCACCAACTTAAAATAACCATGAATAAAGTGGCCAATTTACATTTTCTTGGTACTCTAGGTAGTGGCACTGTGTACATACCCCAACCTCCTGGACAGCCCGAGTTTTCCAGAAGATGCCAAAAAGCGAGCCAGACGGATCTTGCAGGGCTGTGGAGGAAACAGCTTAGGTAAGACTCTGTTTGAGTTGCTCCTGTTGGGATTACAAACAAAGGTGGTTTCAATTTCTGCAGCACTGAAATTTCTTACTCACGTGTTATATGATGACAAGTCAAAGGGGCAAGGCCTGGGACAGACTGATGGGGGAGGTTTGCAGTGTGGCCTGTGGATAATCAGCAATTAATTGGGCATGTTTTTGATGAGACTTGTCACAGAAGAAGGAGAAGTTGAGGGTTATGCAGTTGTGGAGCCCTCACCACAATAACATGTAGGCATAACTAACCAGAATGCTGAGCTTTTTTGTACTGGGAAAGTGGCAGAAAATACTAATGAGGCTTTGTACTGTTGGTATGGCATCTGTAAGTGCCAGACTCTGACAGCTGTGTCTCCTGCCAAGACTACGTGGAGGTTTTTACAGTTCTATCCTCTCTGGATGTCTCTGTGCCAAGGAGTCTAGCACCCCTATAATGCTGGTATCAACACACCATGTATGTTCACCTCAGCTGATCCAGGTCACCGCCCTGTATCTTAATTTTGAACCATCAGTCCAAGTATGTTTGTCAGGTTATGAACTGGGGTATCAGAAAGTTGGGTACCAAGATGATAATCCTCTGTAAAGGGATATCTACAGCCCTGAAAGGTGGTAATTTTTTACCTGGCTGAACTAGTTTTAACTGAAGATGTCAAAGCCCTCTTTCTCCAGGGTAAAATAACTCTTGAAAGAATTAGAGCTCTGTTTTTCAGGCACTGTTACTGCAAGAGTACACCTGTAATATACCCATAACTAAGTACAAACTTTGCGTATTCAGTAGAGAGGAAATGGAAGAGACACTTCCTTTCTCATCTAGCAGCTGTACTGCCTATTTGTACCTGGCAAACTCCACTAGGATTTCTACTCTGCAGATCCTGTTACAGCTGCTGGGTACAGCAGAGTCTGGCACACTTAATTACCTCGTTGCAAGTAGGCAAACAGTGACATTTCGGAGTAGGTATTACAGTAATTGGCATATTTCTTAATCTTTGTGATTGCGGTGGTTATTTGCACTGGCATGCTTTGAGATTAGGTGCTGTGAAACTTAATAAAATACCCAAGACCTTACCAGTGGTTGCCGTAGCAGTATTTCAGCCTTGGACTATTCCTAACAACACAGCCTAGTATAGAATGTATTTTATCTTCACCTTCTTTGTATCAGTTTTGTCTTTTAATATAAAACATTAAAAATACATTTATCAAAACGGAGAAGTTCCTCTAGCTCGATTAATTCCTTTCCTGTCTTACTTTGGCACAATAAATCCACATGCCTGTTAGCATGCAGCAGTTACTGTGGATACATTTGAATTTTGACTCAGTCTTTCTTTGTAGTGATTCTCAAATTCAGGGATGTGGTGTGAGTTGTCAGAATGCTGAGTCTTGTCCCCTTGTGTGCTCCCTTCCCCTTAAGGGTGAGACACCACAGCCCCATGCTGAAGTAAAATGAAATTAATTCATCCTTGCATAATACTTCAGAAATTAAGTTCCCTTTTCAGCATATCCCATATTTCCAGCAATTTCTGTTAGCTCAGTAGATTCTGAGGAAGTAGACCTGAAACAGTTGCAATATTCAAATAAGATGATAATTGTGAACACGTCCTGTTAATTTGAGTGGATAAATTGAAGTTCTGTAAGTGACTAGAGTATAAATGTTGTTTTTTTTCTTGAAATTATATGTTCCAAAAAGAACTGTACCTCTAAACTCCTGAAAGGTAAAACCACTGTAGACCTTACTGATGTGCTGTACTGTTTTCTGCCTCCTCTCCACCCTCCCTGTTCTCCAGTATCGTGTATCAGCCCCTTCTCCTGGCCCCTGTAGCTCATCAGCCTGGGCACAGCACTCCATAAACACAGTCTGAGGCAAGTGGACCTGCAGCTGAATGGAAGTCACTTTGTTGGTAGTCTTACAACTTACTGCTGATTGTGTTCTTGGCCGAGAAGGAGAAATTTGCTGTCTTGGGAAAAATCAAAGACCAAAACCTCATCCCCCTGTGCAGCTTTAAGTGCTGTGTCGTGTTTTACCAAAACCTGGTTTTCAACAAATTTGTCAACCCAGCACAAAATTCGATTAACTCCATATGGTCACTTGAAGCATTTCACCCACATCTACACCAGCCTATTTAAATGCATCAATTGCAAAATTAATACGAATATCCTGACTTCTGGATATGAAATAGAACAACCTCACTTCCAATGAGTGTTCATTTGGCAAAAACCTACTCTTGATATTGAGTCTTGCTAATCCCAGGCCATGTATGAAGGCTCAGCTATGTCCTCAACTTCTGTGGTGTCCAAACACTCTGGGATTCTGTTGACATCACTCACTTTCCATGTGGGATAACTGGCATATCTTTTCAGGCATTTGAGAAATTCACCCCTCTCGTATATACAAAAACACCTAATACATGCACATGCAGCTTTTTGGTTGGATTTATTTATTTGCATCCCACAGTACAAACACACAGGTTCGAGTCAAAACTGTTAATTGTGTGCAATTGAGTGGAGACGTACAGGACAATTAAGTGTTCTGTATATCCTCAGAGTCCTAGGGCTCAGCACTCACTGGGGAACAGGCCAGAATGACAGCTTAGCTTTGTTCTCCTACTTTAGCAGCAGCTTCCCAGCTGTGGTCAGAGCCCCAGGTACAGAGCCAATATGACTTCTAGTCCTGTAAAAGTAAACGTTCAGGACATCAGAGACCTTTGTGCCCTGAATTACCACTTTGTCCCATGCAATTTTGCAGTACTTGCAAGTCTTCTTTGTCTTTATAAATCATGGTTTCACAGAGGTATGACCAGGCAGACTACTAGCATATAACTGAGTGAGGGGAGTTAAGTCAGGCATGATTATTCCACTCCACCCAACAAGCAAAGAAGATTCTGCAGCTTCATGACAGTGTTCTAAAATAGATGTACACTTTTCACTTCACTGTCCCTCAGTTTTAGGCTTCATAGCTTGAATCCACTCCTCACCTTGGCCTAGGCTTATTTTTACTCTGATTCTTGCACATACTCAGCAATGATGCACACAGGTATCTAACATTTCATTTGATTTAAAATGATTAGTTGTGCTCTGTAACCTGCACATGAGATTGGGGTGATCCTAGACATTTCTGCTTCAAGTAACTGCAAAGTGCTTGTGGGAGATGCTGTGGGGGAAGAAGAGAAGCAGTGCAGGATTTTTTGGGGTTTGGACTGTGGGAGAAAAAAGTATGGTGTTATTTTCATATTGCAAAAAACCCCTTATATTTGTCATGGATTTGAAGAAGTTACTTTTCTTTCTGTTGCACATGCGACTGCTGTTCCTTGTTCCTGTTACTTAAATAGGTGTTGGTTTACATTCAGAAGAGATTTCAACATAAAGAAAGCAACTGAAAGACAGTAAACATGGGATTGCTGTCTCAGTTTGCAAAATAGCCTTTAACTCATACTTTTTACCAATCCAATATGTTATTTTTGTATTTTAATTATACTTAACTTTATTTGTCTAATTCCAAATTTATTCCTTTACTCTATGAGCAAACTAACTCCCTTTCCTACTCCCTTGGAAAAAAAAATCAAACCCATTTGGGGGATTCAAAGTGCTCACATATACAAACTACTTACAATACTAGCTCAGGAGTTTTGCTAGCAAACAGAAAGTCTGATATACATTGTACTCAATTCTCAACTCATTCTCTGTTTGTCACAGGGTCCTACACTGCCAGTCAAGGTATAAATTGCATCCGTGAAGATGTTGCCTCATATATTGAAAGAAGAGATGGAGGGGTTCCTGCAGATCCAGATAACATTTATCTCACCACTGGGGCAAGTGATGGGATTTCTGTAAGTGTTAAAATGAAACCTCTCCCTTCTTGGTACAAACTCTAATTTATCAGTTACCTTTGGAAATACAGATCTCTGCTAAACATCTGGTCTCACAAACTCCTGTGAGTTTGACCTGACAGACACTGAAATCACATTCAATGGATATTCACTATGTGGATGTCAGATGCCAGCTAAGAAGCAGGTGCAAAGTCTCTTAATATACATTAACTTGTTCTTTCTGTAAAGGTACTATGAACTACACAGGTGCCTAAATATAAATTTAGAAGATTCAGACTAAATAGTGGTTGTCTTCAGTGGTTAAGATACATAAGCACTGAAGATTAGAGGGTATCAATCAGTGTCAGAGAGAAGAGGGAATGATCTCAGAGGTGAGAAGTCTCAGCAGCTTTTCTTCCCAGTAAACTCTCTGATAGCTCAGATCAATGCCAATGAAAATCCTGAAAATCTATTTCTGTAACCAGCTTGTTTGGAAAAAAAATCAGGTCTTCGCTTCAACCAGGATCCTTGTTTAAGACAGGAATAACTTTCTGTATTAGATTCTTCCTTTACACAGACACATTTACTGATACCAGCAGCGCCCCCAGCAGAACCACCAGCAGTTCTTTGCTCTTATTAAGGCAGCCTTTCATAGCTTGTTGGTAGAAGTGTTTTTTTAAATGACACCTAGTGGCAGAGCTCAGCACGACAGTGTTCTGACAGGAGCAGCTCTCCAGATGTTGGTAGAGACTTGGCTTTCCAGAGTTTATGATACTGGCAGCTTGTCAGGAATGGCAGCATAGCACATCAAATCTGTACCATGTTGATTTGATTTCACCAGTGATGAAAAATCAGCAGTATGAGTCTCATTATTGGGCCCTTCCAGAGACAACACAACTGTTGTTTCATAACTTGGAGGACAAGAGGGTGTTAAGGAGTTTTAAAATGTGCATTTGGTCCTGATTATATACTTTGAATGCTTGGTATTTTTAAACTAGTGGTGGGTACAAAATTATGTTGATTATAAATCATTAGCTTAGCAGCTGAGTTAGTATGTAATGAGAGGCACAGAGCAGCAGATTCTGTACTAGAACCACTGAGAAACTCAAGGATACTGCTGCTGTATCTGAAGAGATATTTTTGGGTTGACACAGTCAATTACATGCTGATAAGGATGCTTGCTCTGATTGCACCTGTACTTCAGAGTTCTCCCTTGGTTATAAAAGCTAAAAATCTCTCTACTTCCTGCACCAAACTCACTCTTTAATTCCCATGTAAAAGGCCTACACAAAGACACACACACTGTTGGGCACAGGTAAGTCCTCTGGACTGACCTTAGCACGAACATTGCATTTCTGTCTGTATCTTCTGGCCATAAACTACATATGATTATATTTCCATCCCAAGACATGCAGACTTTTGGTCTCTTCTGTTACTTGAAAACAAAAACATAATGAGGCTGTAGTTTTGTTCCCAGCAAGCCACAATTGCTCCTAATCCAAAGCAGGTCTCTGTTCCAAAGGAGAATCTGCACAGGCCCCAGTTCTAATTTCTGGTTTTATTTATTGGTCTCTTGTGGTTAGTGAGATAAACTGAATGGAAAGCAACAGGGCTGAGGCTTCTTTGCTTACAGCTGGGCACAGCAGAAAAATCATGATCTTGATATTCCTGTTTCCAACCTTCCCTCTAGCGCTGTGCTCAGAATGTTTTCCCTAAATGCTGCAGTTGATCAGGCATGATCTTTGGAAGCTGTGACATGCTGAGGAATTCCATTAAGCTGAGTTAGACTGTCCTCCCTCAGCCAGTAACAACTTGAAAGAAATAAATGCCCTTTGATATGTGACTGTATGCTTCTAGGACAGAAATCCACCTGAACTCTAAACTTTTCTAGGAAGGAAGATCAGTGCCTTATTCCGGAGTATACTATTAATTCTGGTGTGACTTTTTTTTTTTTCAAATTCCTGCTTTTTCCCCAGGCAATTTTAAAGATCCTGATCTCAGGAGGTGGAAAATCCCGAACAGGAGTGATGATTCCTATACCACAGTACCCCTTATATTCAGCAGCCATATCTGAACTAGATGCCATCCAGGTGAACTACTATTTGGATGAAGAAAACTGCTGGGGTCTAGATGTGAATGAGCTTCGCCGTGCCTTGAACGAAGCCAAGGCGTATTGCAACCCAAAAGTCCTCTGCATCATCAACCCTGGAAATCCCACAGGTCTAGGAATTTTGTTTAATGGATGGGGTTTAAGACCAATTTTTTTCTTTTTCATTCGTTTGACGTTGCAGGCAAATCCTAAATACACATCAAGTGTGTAAAGCTGAATTCTAGAGATCAGTGCTCTGAGTAGGACAGCATGTCATAGTTGTAGAAACATATTTTCAGTCCCATGGAACTCTGGAGAGGAGGGAGCAGGTTCACTTCACTGGATCCCATTTGAAGCCACAGCTTCCACTGAACTTTTGCAGACCTGTGGAGTGACTTTCAGTCACTTTTGTCTTAGGAAAGATCTTGCCTCTGGCACGGTCTGTAGCCTTTTGCTTCTGAGAGGCAATGACTGGAGATACTCTCTGAACTCAGTGGCAGCCACTGCCTCTCTCTAGAATTTAGGTTTTGAGTAGTTGAGGTTGATTAGTGAGAAATGAGGTCCCACTTAACCATCATGCATGTGAGAATTTCAAATTGTAAGTTATACACAGAGTACTCTTAATAAGTCATTGTTTGATTATTGCATCTCACACTTCCTTTGCTTGAGATGGACTTAATTACCCTGAACCATAATTCCTCCAAAAATGCTCCTTAATTGCATGCTTGGTGAACTGAATTCTTCAGTTCAAGAGCAAGTTTTCTGAGAAACTGGGATATCTTCTTGAAAAGCTAGAAGGCTTAGTAGGTCTGGGTGAAAAGATTTATGTATATATTTATATATACACTCCACTAACTTTTTTCTTGCTTTGAAAATCAAACTATAGGACAGGTGCAAAACAGAAAGTGCATTGAAGATGTGATACACTTTGCCTGGGAAGAGAAACTTTTTCTTCTGGCTGATGAGGTAATGGAATATTCTGTTCTCTCAAAAGCACAGCTGAGAGTACTCAGATGAGGTATACTTTTGTTCCATGCATGGTATTGGTATTTTTTAAGCACAGGGAACAGATTCTCTGTTATCGTATTAAGGCATGCAAGATTCTTAGTATCAAAGGATCAGTATGACAGGTAGCTTGATCTGGATTTGAACTAGAGAGAAAGTGTAGGAGACACAAGGAAGAACATTGCTGGAGCTGACCTCAAAACCTATGTGCAGCTGAGACCACTTCAAATGAAAGACACAGAAGGAAAATCAATTTAAACATGCCAGTAAAGGTTAAATTGTATACAAAGAAGCTCACTGTAATCCTTCAAGTATGGTCACATGGTATAAAATGTATCATGACAGTAACTATTACTTAACAAAGAACCTTGTGTCTTCTAAGCAGCCTTTAAGTTTTGAGTGTTACCACTGTTTCTTCAGTTCAGATCTGGCTCTCTAAAAGGCCATGTTTTATCCTTAGTTGGGGGAACAGAGCACATTAATGTCTTCTGACTGTTCAGGTTTACCAGGACAATGTGTACTCTGAAGGATGCCAGTTCCATTCTTTCAAAAAGATTCTGTATGAGATGGGACCCGAGTACTATAACAATGTTGAGCTGGCCTCTTTTCACTCCACCTCTAAGGGATACATGGGCGAGTAAGTCTGATTAAGTTTTTTTATTTATTTCATCTTCCTCATTAATCTGGTTGGACAGCCCTTTCATGTTACTGACCTGAAGGTAATCCACCATCTTGTATTAATTTTAACTAAAATCTATCAAGAAAAGGAAAAAAGCATTTAAAGCACAGAGTAATGGATTAGCTCTGTGGTTTTCAAAGTACCAAATAATAAGGGCATTTATTTCAGACACCTGATGCCTCAGTTCCACAGAGGTGAAATCCTACAGTCCCAATCTGGACCTGTAATAATGGAAAATTGGTCTCCAACATTGAAGGGAACAGCTCAATAATCACTAATATTGTAAATGTTTGGGTGCGGTTGTTTTGGGGAGGAAGAGATGGAGGAAAAATAATTTTCTGATGAAATGGGTGCTGCTACAGCCATATGCTCCTGTTCTGAAGATTAAGTGATCCATGTTAATCATCAACTCACCTGCCAGGGAAGCTGCATGTACACCTTACTCTCTGTGTGGGATTCTAGGACTTGGTGACATCCCATGTAGCTCCATCTTAAACCATTATCCGTGTAGCAGCTCTTTCCACAACCTGCATGTTACATATTGTAAGATTCTCATTAACTGTCTTTCCACTTCTCCAGTCACTTTCTTTGCTTTCCCAGCAATTATACACTTGAGGTTGACCCATTTGTTCTGTTCACTTTGTCACAGATGTGGCTACAGAGGAGGTTACATGGAGGTCATTAACTTGCACCCAGAAATTAAAGGACAGCTTGTCAAGCTGCTTTCTGTTCGCCTTTGTCCCCCGGTCTCAGGACAAGCAGCAATGGATATTGTGGTGAATCCTCCAGTCCCTGGAGAAGAATCTTATGCACAGTTCATAAAGGTCGGCAATAACATGCCTTTTCTTTTGTGCATTTTCTAAACCTGCCTTAAGTATTGGGAACTCAGACAATTCTGTAAAAACACTGATTTACAGAACTATATGTGTATTTAAAATTAACTCAATATGACTACATTTAAAAATACTAAGGAGGCATTATCAAATCAGTTTTCTTGCTGGTAAATTCGACTTTTCTCCTGTGTTTAATATAACAAAAGGATTACTAAATAAGATTTCCTCTTACTAAAATCCAAACAGGAGTGTAAGTTCCAATACAGTTATAAAATCAGCCTAGTTCTTAGGTATCCAGTGCCTCTGTACACTGAGCAACATGGTGATCTCTATTAAAGTATGCACATAGTTTCTCACCTGTGAAAATGAAACTGAGTCTGGCTTAAGAAATTACATTAGAGTCAGATCAAAGGTTCAGCTAATGTGGTCTCCCAAAACAGCCAAGAGTGGATGCTCAGAAGGAAGAGTGTAAGAAGAAGGCACACAGATAGAGACTTGTGCAGGTTGTTGTCTGCCTACAACGCTTTGTAGTTGTATCTTGCTAATGCCTTTTTGCATTGCTGTCTTTAAGAGCATGACTGGAATTTGGAACACTGTTTGCTCTCATAGCTCAGCAAAGCCCTGAAAGTGTTTAATTCAGGGAAGGCCTCTTGAAGCATCATAATTTCCTCTGGAGTTTTTATTGCTGCTTCAAATATGTCCAACCTTCTCTTTAAACAGGAGAAAGAGTCTGTTTTGAACAATCTTGCCAAAAAAGCCAAGCTCACAGAAGACATGTTTAACAAGATACCAGGAGTTCACTGCAATCCTCTTCAAGGAGCTATGTATGCTTTCCCACGGATCTTTATTCCTTCCAAAGCCATTGAGGAAGCAAAGGTCAGTCAGTCACTTCTACCCCAATTAATTTAAAGCTTCACTTGCCTGTGCCTGCCACCCCTAAGGCTGAAGTTTTATTCCAGAGACAGAGTGAGCTCACGCAGTTACAAAAGCAGTACTTCACAGACTGTGTACGATCTTAAATGTAACATGACCTTTATTTTAAGAGAGGAAACCAAAGCAGAGCATTCCCTCACAGTGGTGAGGCTTCCAGGTTGAGAGTGTTCCCAAGGACATGAGTGTTTAAGTCATACAAGCAGCTGGACCTGTGCAATTCCGAATCGCTGCCCCTGCCTGGGTTAGGGAGGCAGTGGATTGGGAATGGCAGTGTGCTACTGGCCCTGCAGAGGAAGCACCATTCAGCAACTCTGGAAAGAGGCAGGGAGGTTTCCTTACAAAGTTTACCTTTTTACATTTGGGTCAGTAACCTCTATTACTAAATGACAAGCCTTTGTGTTCTTAACTAGAGCTCTGCTACCTGCTGTGTAATACTCGGTTTTTAAAGGGAATTTAATCAGCACAGCTGAGAACAAAAATAGGGCTGTTTTTCAGCTGCTTATTTGATTAGGTATATAACTTGCATGTATTTAAGAACTTTCCAGGGGACTTCCTAATCAGCAGATACTTCAAGGAGGGAAAAAAATAGTAACTGCCAACAGAACTGGAACACACAGTTCTCAAATTAATTTAATCTTATCAAATGTCAGTGCCTTAGATTTTTCTAAGTACAATTTTGAGATGAAAAGTTACAGGCAAGTCAAGGAGAATAACAAAATTACCTAAAATCTTTCTTTTGAAGTGTTTTGTCTAGGTTCTTCAGCCCTGCTCCTTCATGAATTACTGTCATTTAATTCACAGTGTGAACTTGTGAACTGTCCCATTAGCAATTGTTCCTCACCTTCTTTAGTCAATAGAGTAAGAAACTAATAACATAAGATAAGGTTTCAGGGGAAAAAAATAGCAATCCTGAAATTCTGTATATTTGGAATATTTTGACTTCAATAATTCTAAAGCATCCATTCCCTTAGGCTCACAAGATGGCACCTGATATGTTCTATTGCATGAAACTTCTGGAAGAGACTGGAATATGTGTTGTACCTGGAAGTGGATTTGGCCAAAGAGAAGGAACCTACCATTTCAGGTACAGTTTCTGTTTGTTTAAAATCAAATTAACAGTAATAAGCAAAGCACCATCCCAGTACTTTCGCTTCTCATTAAGTATAAAGATTTTTATTTCAGTTTATGTTGTCTCACTTTCAACAGGACAGTTTCTGTGGGCTGACCGCTAGGCCAAAGACCTGGTCTGCTAGATGAGCTACTCAGGTTTTTGTGATGTTTTCACAGCTTGCTGACATAATTTTATTCCATTTTTGTACACTGGCATTTAAAATGCCTTCTCCAGGAGTACAAACCATAATAATACCTTGGCCTTTAACCTTAAAGTTGGCTACAGAATTACAAAAATTGCCCTGCATTCCACTGAGAGGAAGGGGAATTAAACAGTGTTTCCATAAAAAATGCAGTGTCTTCCCTATAAATCTGATCCTTACACATGCTGAATAACTCTTCACTTTACCAAAACAAGATGTTGAGCTGAACAATCGGATGCCAAAACTGTGGACATAAACTCTGTTGCCTTTGCTTCCAACAAATAGCGCTTTGCTCCAGCCAAGCCACTGATAGCTCGAATTGATTGTGGAATTTAGTCTTCTTCAGTCTGAAACAACATAACAGAGGGTATCTTTAGCCTTGGTAGTTCTGCAACACAGCTGGGTGAGATATCTGGGTACATACAGCTCCAGGGAAAAGCCAGTGAGCCCATTCCTGCACCAGTGTGGGGAGAACACTCTGTTCTGTAGGGCTTGCACACAGTCTGCCATAAATACTCCATGGGATTTTCATATCATGCAGAAGAAGGGAAAAAGGGACTAAAAACTGCAGAGTGGTATGTAGCGTTGGTTTAATGCTTCTGAATTCAGTTTTCAATTAAAGGAGAAATATGCATTTGCTCATAACTTCCCCCTCCCAAAGCTCCAAAAACTGGGTCTAATTTGGCATAACTGCCCAACAGTGGAAACCAAGTTGCTGTTATTTCTTGCTGATAAGCTTTTACCACTCAGCAGAAAATAACAGTTCTTGAATTCCTGTGAATTAACCAATTGAAACAAATTGCTCTAGTGTAATAGTACAGTTCAATTAAAAAAATAAATGCATGAAATAAGAGGATCACATCACAACAGGTATTAAACTTAACACATTACTCACTGGGCCCTGCAATGAAAGATCTGTGCAAAGATCACCGTTTAGTTTGTCCTGAAGATAATGTGGGGTGTTTCTTTTCTTTCTTTAAATATTATTTTTCAGAATGACCATTCTTCCTCCAGCAGAGAAGCTAAAGATCCTACTGGAGAAAGTGAAAGACTTCCACATAAAGTTTCTTGAAAAATATGCATGAAACTACTGTGGCTTTTTCCCCCCTCGTCCCCTCCCCTTCAAGGCAAATGAAGACAATGAACAAAGATGTGCTGAGAATGTGCTGTTCATCTGATTTAACTAAATTCAAAATAGATAGAACCAGTCTCAGATACTGCTACAGCTTACTGGACTTTTAAAGTTAATGTCTGGTATAGAAGACATTGTTACACCAACTCTTTTTTTAAGGGCAAGGGGAAGAATGTGAAGAAAGTGGTGAGAAGAGTCAGTAAATGTTTTTGTGCCTTGATTGGAAGTTACATTGTGAACTTTTGACTCCATAGGTTGGGAAAGGGAATTAAAACCATTACTGTTACGTGGGGATTTTTACAAAACAGAAATGCCAAGACCAAGTGTTTAGGTAGGAACGTGTTTCCCATCCTAAAATTATACTAAACAAAACATCAAACCCCTACATTATAGGTATTGCTTGGTTTAATTTTTGTTGTTGTTGTTGATAAGTATAAAATGTTCTCCAAATCTGATTAAGCATGTAGGTACATCATGCTTTTTTAGAAAAATCTTTGGCAGATGTGTGCAGATACCTTTGAAATTCTGCTAAAAAGAAATCTTGCCATCACAGCATAACCAGAATGGAATATACAGGTTTGATCTGAGGAGTGAGCGCGGTGTCTGCTTAAACTCTAATTTTATGAAACAGAAACATAGTGAGGAATATTATCTTCTTCATCATGTGCTATTCAACACACAATCCCAGCACAAGAGCTGAGCGTTTCCTCTCGTAACAACTCCACGAGTCTCCTGTTAACTCACATCTTTAACACACATGGAATGTAGTAAGGTGCTGTTTCAAAGCAGATTGTGAGCACAGTCAGTCTGAAACACAACACACTTTCAGAACCTCTCTGTCTGGGGAGAACATTTGTTTGGAACCACGTGACAGAGACCCACTATCTGGCCAAAATCCAGCTTGAACTGGCAAAGACTAACACATGTTGTTACCAGGGGAAATGCTGGGGGGATTTCTAAGGAAGGAAAAGGTATTTGGAGGAAAATGTCTTGCACCAAGCATAAAGAGGATGATGGTAGAGCTGACACTTAAATCTTCCACAGTCATTCCACTGGCTGAATGGCCCTGCGTGCTTATTAAAACCCAGCTCAACAAGGTTGCTATCTGGGAGTACAGCTGTAGGACTCTACTAATCTGTGCCAGTTGCCCTGCAAAACAAAGGATGGCTTCTGTTTCTCTAGAGCTGGAAGCTGGACACCTCCTGCTAGCTCTGATAAAGGGCTAAAGGAACAGAGCTCTCAGTATTCAGATGTGAAAGCATTAGCATTTGTCAGGCTTCGGCTCAGCATTTACAGAGTTTCTTCATTAAGAATATCACATTTAATCTAGCCGTTAATTTTAAGTTCTTATTTAGAAGTAAACTCATTTTAATGTCTATTAGCACTTTGTTAGGCTGCCTTTGTAGCTGGTTCAACATCCTGTGCTGATCCAAGTTACCAAAGCCAAGGGCTGGAGAATCATCCTATGATAAACCTGTGCCAATTTATGATGTGTGGAAAACGAGGGATGTTGCTGGTACCCATCCTTGCAACAGCAGCCCCTGGGCTGTGGCATGAGCTGTACTTCTCACACTTCCTTCCTGACCTCTGTGAGAATTTAGTCCTTCCCAATCACCAGTGGTCCCAGGCTCTGGAATGAAAATGGCACGATGCTACGCAGAGTTACTGTGGAGGCTTGGAGGGGAAAAACCCTACTCTTATCCTTGGAGAAATGCACTTGTGGGAGGACAGCAGACTGAGAATACTTATGCTGCTACTATCCATTGATAAATAACAACCTTTCATCTGTTGGCGTCCTCAATATGCACTAATGAAACCAATCCAGAAAGCAAAACCGTAGTAGGAGATCAGAATATTGATGTAAAAATAAGACAAACAGCACTTTCCTCTTCTAGGAATGTGTCCAAATGAGATCTGGCTTTGGGCTCGTAACGCAGTGTAGATTGAAGCTGAGATCTAACAATGGGAGTTAGAATATTTTTTTATATTTTTGTAACTACAGCTTTTTCATGGGGTAGTATTTGTAATCTAATAAGTCAATAGATTTTATATTTGCCTTGCATTTGCACCTGATACTTCTGGAAAAAAAATGTAAAGGTTTACAAGTTTCTAATGATAATTTACAGGTGTGAAAGGCTTTTTGTTTCATTGGGACAGCAATTCTTACACTTTTAAATCAGAATATAATGGCATAAACTGAGTTTTTTCTAAACATTCTATTATGGTGCCTTTTATGTTTGTGACATTATAAGAGATAACAATTTGTTCTTGATGCATCTCATGTGGAAGGGTGGTGATTTCTATTGTCCATCCACAATATTTGTATGTATTGTGATAAGGTTAATGTGCATTTTTGTGGAACAATCCTGTAAAGCTAAGAAAAGAGGCTTATTTTCCATGTCTTTGAAATCTTTCACTAATAACAGACAATCCTTACTTTCAAATGCATGCTTCTAGGTTTGATCTTCCTCCAGGTGCTCCTTATAACAGTACTTCAGATGTATGAGACTTCCAAATAATAAACCACATGTTAAAAAAAAAGTAATAATTCTCCATTTCCTACAAGCAACATGAGCTGGACTGCACTGTGACACATCAACCCCATGCTCAAACCAGGATTTACCAGTGTTTCGTATCCATGTACCAGATCATTAATTTCTGCATCACTTCAGTTTATGGACTTGAAATTTGTCCAACTTCTTACCACAAAACTCTTTCCTACCATTGCAGATCTGTAAATAGAGATGGTCTTGGGCAGGTTTATGCTCATAGTTAATCATGTAATGCAAGGAGTTGTAACCAGAAGTTAGACAAGTCAGACTTCTTTCTTCCTAGAGAGGATGAACCAGTCAGGTGAGGCTGATCAGCTGTGTCATGAGGGCTTTGGTGAGGTTGTGGGTTGGTATTGTGGGTTGATCCCTCTTTAAAATAATTCTTACGTGGTTTAATATGAGGTTAGACTTACAGAGCAGCACAGTCTTGTCTTTTTGCAGTGACGTCTCAGAATTACTTTAGTGGTGGTTGTTTGGTGATTCCAAAGAAACTGAAGTTTAGGGAAAGGGAAGTTAGTGCTGCTTCCCTCACATATATGCATATGCCAGCACCACTTAAAATGCCCCCAAAGCAGGCTATTCTCTTCTTTGTATTGAGTGTTTTCTGGAACAGAAACATTTATCTCCTTTTTTTTGGAGGGGGGCAGGAAGGAGGTACATTGTTTGTTTTACAAACAAGAACATGGTCTGATATAAAATGCTTATATTGTGAATTGTCAGTCAGATTTTTTACAGCGCCATAGGCTGTCCCATCTGGCTTGGGAGATAAGGATACTGTGCCAGATGCATATGATACAGAAAAAGCTACTACAGAGAGCTTGCAGCATATATACACCGTGTGAAAACCACTACTGTTTTAAAATATTGTCTAAATTCCTTTTTATACAGTTGTTTGGTCAAATTTGTACAAAACCCAAGATACTCATACCACTGGTATGATTTTTTATTTGGGTGCATGTAAGACAGTAAGTTTCTTCAAGGAATTCTACTTTTAAGGATATTGATTTGAATATTCAATATTAGATATAGTAATGCCTTTCTAATATTCCCCTTTATTACATGTTTATTAGATTCTGTGTTCATGTGATTAGAATTTGCACAACCTATAACCATTTGCATGGAACAGAACAGGTTATTCTCTTTGGTGGCTTTGAAGCCCTGCATATTCTGCACACTGAACAGCTGTAAAGTAGCTAAACCCAAACCTCAGCTCTGAAATAGGGCAGGAAGGTTTCCCTATCGAGCAGGAAGGTTTCCCAGTACCTGTCCAAGTCCTGGAAATGCTCGATCCTTGTGTTCTCAGGTTTGCAGCAGCCACTTCAAACAAGGAACAACACAGTACAATTAATTGGTTCCACCAGCACCAAGCTGTGTGTGTGTGTCTGTGTCTGTGCCTACCCAGCTCCTCTGAGGACACGAGGGTCACAGAGTCATAAATCATAGGGTGTTAAGGGAGTAGAAGGGGACCTCACAGATCATCTAGTCCCAATCTCCTGCCAAGGGCAGGGATGGGATGGGATGGGCTTTGTGCCTCTCTGGTCATCCCTGGGGCACCACCGCGGCTGGGCACCCCCAGATCCCCCCCCTCCCCTGCCCTCCCTTCTGACAGGAGCCCGGGGATACCCAGAGTACCCTCGTCCTCCTCCCCATCCCCTCCCCGGAGCTGTGTCCGCCTCATCTCACCCCATCCCCCCGCCGGCGCTGTGTCCGCCCCATCCCCTCCCCGAGGGAGTGTCGGCCGGGCCCGGGGCGGGATACAGGGCGGATCCCGCGCTGTCCCGGCGCTCCCGGCGGGATGGTCGCCATGCCCCTGAGGAAGGCCTCGGGCAATGGGCGCAGCTCCGACTCGGGCGTGGAGCCGGACCGCGGGGCGCTGCCCCAGGACGGGGACCAGCGCCCCGGGCCGTCCCAGGAGAAGAAGGACCAGCGCATCGCCCTCTTCCTCCGTGACTTCGACCATCAGGGTATGGCGGGGGCGAGGCGGCGGTGCCCGGGATGGGTGTAGGGAAGAGCCCCCCGGCCGGGAGAGCCCCCGGGCACCGCGGTCCGCCTGCCCCGAGGGATGCGGCTTCCAGGCGCTCCGACTCCCGGGCCGGGTGTCTCCGGATAAAACGTTGTTTTCGGCTGTCTTTTATAATGCGATCGTCAAGTGTTTGTACTTGGAAATATGTAACACGCGTGGTAGTAAAAGCCTGTTTTGCTTTAAAGCCAAGGAGCACATCCAGGAGATGAAGAAGGAGCTCGATTCGCTCTTGCAAACAGCTGAGAAGGCGTTCGCCGTGGAGCTGCTGACAATGCCGGCTGCCATCAGGAAAATGAAAAGGAAGGACTTGCTCAGTAAGTGTGCGGGGCCGGCCTTGGGAGGGTGCGGACACTACAGGGCATGATGTGCCTCTGGCTGCTCTGAGAAAACATGTAAACTTGGGGGCTTCTATGAGCAAGTTTGCTTTGTCTGCTGAGTATTTTAGGCTAATCAGCAGAGCTGTTACCCTGCAGGTGCTCACTGAGCACCCTTGTTCAAGTAGACTCATCTGTGTAACACAAGGTATAGAACCAGTAGGTAACAGTGTGTAGTCTGGAGGGTGTTTTTATGTATGCTCTAAAGTCATCTTATTTAAAGTCTGAAGAGACAAGGAATAATGGCAGACCTAGTGCTTTCTGTGCGTGAAAACCTAAGCACTTCTGTCCATCTGGATCTGTTCATCCCAGCTAGAGATTTTTTGTCATTGTCACTTTGAACTCTTCTAGTACCGAGCCTTTCTCAACTATTGTTTACCTGCAATCATGAGCAAAGAAGTTTAATTTTAACTCCCCTTTATGCAGCAGTTTAAGATGTGGTGTACACTGAGTATCAGACATATTCTGGTGAGAAATGATGTTTTTGGAGTCTACCTTACAGCTGGAAATTGCAGGGACCACACAAATATCAGATCTAGGACTCTGGGAGAACTTAAGTTTACTGTAAGGCTGAGTATGTATTTCAGTGTTTTTTTCTTGAGAATCTTCTTCCTAAAAGCATCAGCTCTTTGCATTACAATGTGTGTGGGGTTCTTCTTTGAATTTAAGTTATGCACTGTGTGTCTACACTCAGTATCCTTTCAAAGATTAAACATATTGAGATTTTCATTGTTTCATAAGATGACTCTCACGAGACTTGAATCTTGTTCACATGCAACATATATGCTAACTAAGGTTAACTATTTAAACCACTGTAATCCTGAATTACTTGTTCAGCTTCATAGGCCCTAAGATAAGAACTTGAAGATAAAAATTATGCAAGTAATAGTATCTAAAGAAGTTACACTTTCTTGAGTTACAGATTTGCAAGGAGGGGAGGAAGTGGCTCTTGCTGCTGCAGTGGTAAGTGTGTGTTCTCAACTTTTATCACAGTTTACAGAATAGAATTCTTCTCTCCCTGCTGTAAGTCTTTTCAGACAAAATATTTTGTTTGGCCATGTGTTTAAATAGAAGATGATATGAAAAGACTAGGCAGCCAGCCACAGGGCAGTTATGAACATTACTTAAACTTTTAGGGTCATCTGCTGGCAGAAATCCAGATGTTTTTGAAAAAGTAAACTGGTGTTTAGTCAATCCCACTTCAGTCACTTGCTATCATGTGCTTTTGTAATATTCATTTATTAGCTAAAATCTGTTGACTTCCCCTCTCGGACAAACACTTTCTTTTAGTCTGACTGCTCTCTAGAAGACATACCAAATCCAAAACTGGTGAGGACCAACAGCAAAAAAGGCAAGTCAATCCATTAATATACAGCTTGTGGTTCTTAAATGTTCTTTTTATTGGTTTGAACTGAGCATTTTTGAAGTGAATGTTGAGCCTGAGGAATAAAAGAGGGAAAAGTGTATAATGGGTCTTCCTCTCCAGTGTGGAGGATCATGAGTTACGCCACTGTTGAGGTACTTAAAAGGATGCCCTTTGGCTTCATCCCTGAAAATGGAGAGAAGAGACAGATTTAAGTGACTTGTCAGTGCAAAAAGTACCATTTTTCCTCACATCCCAATATATGCAATAAGGAGGACACTACACTGGGCTGTAATTCTGTTTTGTCTGGGGGTTAAGTCACTGTCTGGTGTCTTTTGACTGCCCTGTGTGTCCCAGTGTCTGTGAGGAACACACACAGTTTGCTTGAAGTGTGTCCCAGGTGAATGACCACTGGGGAGCAGGAGGGATATGAAACTGTCAGTGGGGAAAGGGACCTCAAAAACGAGGCTGAAGTGCTGTTTTGTGCTCTTCATGAAGTTTTTATTGTCCTTGTCTTGCTCACACGTTTCTAGTTAAGGTAACTACAATTGTCGAATATGAAGATGCCAAGCATATTTCTGCAAAGAAAATAACTAAAAAAGTAAGTCTATTTTTTTTTTATTCAAAAAGCATAAGGGCTTATTCAGTTTTGACCTGCCATGAACACTACTAGATCCATGGCCAGGCAGGCCAGGGACCTGCTGTTTCTTGGAAAAATCAGTTGTTTTAAATTGATTATATTTGAAGTTAAGCAAGGCTAAACAGTATAGTAAATAATTTGCATAATGAAATATAGTATCTGTACTTCTAGTGACTAATTCACACAGACTTGCAAATACTGGTATAGTCATTCTCTCTTGACTTGCCAATAAATCTTGATGGTTTGAGGAACAATTTTTTGGTGAAAGTTTGGGGTTTTTTAAAAAAATCTTCATGTTTTAATGCATTGTTTTTTATATTTGAATGACTTGTGCATTCTTGTCCACCTCAATCTCTAAACTAAACCAAGTCTATTAATGTTACCACCTCAGTCTGCCTGTGCAAAGTAGCTCCTCAGATGCTGAAATATGTTGCAAGATGACAACAAAGACACAAAAGGTTCTGTGCAGAGCTACAGGCTTAAAAGTTGGAAGGTGTATTTATTAGACAGGTGGTTGGTTGTACAGAACCTCAGGATGAATATGTTTTGGCATTATGAAACTCCTTTCAGAATGCATATTTGCCATTTTATGTATATATATACGTAGAACTATATGAAAGGCAGCACTGGGGGGCTTAACTGCTCTTTTTCAACAGGGAATTCTTCCAGTGTTGTTTCCTGCAAATACCCATCACTTTACTTTCAAATGCCAGTTCTTTGAACTGCAATCTTATATATATTTTCAGATTTCCAAAACCAAGTCATTGGTTTCTTTGGCCTCTGGTTTAAATGGCAAACTGCACCCCCTTTCTAGGTAAGCCTAACCTATGATGGCTTATTTAACTCACCATGAATGCTGACTAAAATTATTTTCAAATAAAGTAGCTGAGATTTGAGCCCAGCAGGACATCTCATAGAGATGTCTCCATGATTGAGTGAGATGCACTGTGGCTGTGTGAACCCTGAACAAAAAGGCACCTCTGGCTGATGAAGGCATGTAGTTGTATCTCTCGCTGAATGCTGCAGTTCTGAACTCAGGGAACCAGTACAGATTTCCAAACAATACTGAATGGAAGAGAACATGTGAGGAAAGCATCTTTGCTCTGTTAGGACAAGTGTCCTGTAATAAACCCTCCATTTGGATATTGCAGCCCTCTCTTACCTACTACATCAAGTCTTTTGTTCCTCTATGCTGTCAGGTCCCACTACATCGCGTTTATCTCAGGGGTGATTTTTCACATGTGTATACATGAGATCTGTGTCCTGGGGCACTGCAGCATTCTCTAATCCACTCTCTGTCTATCTTCAGGCCAGCTAAACTCCACCTTAGAAGTAGATGAGGAGGAGTAAATAATAATAAACCAAATAATAAAACCCCAAACAAAATACAAACCCAATAACTATTTTTTTTTCTTTTTGAGTCTGTTGACCTCCTTCTGGAAGTCACACTTGCAGAAGAGTAAAGTCTCTTACTTCTCATTGCAGTGCCACAAATCTCAAAGCCACTCCAAAGGTATCTCCAAGGTAAGGGGGTTTCAGCTTGTTCTTAATAAATAATTTTGTTAAATACAACAGATTTCACAGAAGATTCTGAGTTGGAAAGGACCCCCGAGGATCACTGAGTTCAACTCTTAAGTGAATGGCCCATACAGGGATTGAACCCACACCCTTGGCATTATTAGCACCATGCTGTAACCAGCTGAGCCAGGACTATGTAATGTAATGGCCAGACTTCTCGAAGGAAGATCTGGGGAAGGGCTCTCCCCCCGTGGGTGTGCCCTTCCAGCCTGCACAGTGGATTTTTTTTTTAGGTGAGGCACAGCGTGTGCAGAACTGGCCCCACCGTTTAAGTCCTAAGGTCCATTTGCCACGGCCGAGCTATATATCTACATAATTATCACTCTAGATATTAATCATCATCAATCTAGATGTAATAGATCTTCATGGGCTGCCCCTAAATTTCACAGTGGGGATGTGAACCAGTTACATCTCCTGCTTGGAGTGCACGTGTAAGCTTGCATTCTCATGGAGGCACAGGATTTGATGTCCTAGCTAAAGTTAGATTTTAAAAAATGTATTTAGAGTGTAAATTCTCACTCAGTGTTTATAGGCTTACAGCTCAAATGTGTTCTCAGAGCCCAAGCTTGATTAAAGTGCCACTGATACTGCTGTGTTAAAAAAAAAAAATTATACCAATCCCCCCAAAAATACATTGATAATCAGTTCTTTGCATATTGAAGTTAAGATTTTCAGGTAATATCATTCTCCACACACTACAGAGTTTGGTTTTGGCACAGGCCAGCTGAAGTGAGGGGGTGAATAACTTCAATGGGTCCTAAAACCAGCAAGTGGCTCAGTTTCAGCTTGGCCTGCTATAAATGTCAAAGGCTTGTTTCCATGTAGAACATACCCATTTGTTAAGCAGAGTAAAAACCATTGTAAAAAGGAATCTTGGAATTCTGTATGGCACAGGCATGCCCTGTACCTCTGAGAGCAGCAGCTTTGGGATTTATAGATCTCTTCCTCTGCAGTGCACAGACACAGCACATGTCTTATCTTGAGCCCTGAGGCACAAAGCTTCCTCTTTCCCAAACTGTAAACATTCACTGCTGATACTGGAGGGTGGATATTCTGGTTACTGAGTGGTCCAAATGTCAGCCTGTAACAGGCTCAGAAGGTTACTGCAGTGTCAGGGGCATAGAACCTTACCCAGCTGTGCCCATAAACACTGATGATGGTTGCGTTTCCTGGGAGTCTTCTGGCAGAACTGGAAAACTTTAAACCTGCCTGCCTTTCTCTTAGGTGTATTTCCTACTACTTGCATTTGATTGAAGATTTCCAGCAGAGCATAGGATGTTAACCTTGAAGTAATATCTTTATTGCATTCTAGTGCTGGATTACAACAGACTGTCTCAAGAACTTTACCTACCCGTGGAAGAGTTCAAGGCATGTTAAAGAGAAGTAAATCAGTACCCCAAAATAAACCAGTTCCATTTGTAAACATTCCCCTGGCTGATGGACAGGTATCTTTTTTTCTTTTTTTTTCCTAAACATTTTCAATAGTTTTTATACATTTCATATGGGAATAGTGTGATAGCGATAGCTCTTGCTGTTCCTGAATGAGATGCTGCTCAACAAAAGGAAAAATGGTTGCCGAAGTTTTTCAGTGTCACAGGGAAGCACATGGTTTTCAGAGGACCTGGACATGCAAGTAAAAACTTTCAGACTAATTTTTAATCTTAAAACTGTTTCTCTTCACGTTTAGACATTCTGTACAGCTGGTGGGGACCTCCGGAATATTGATGTGCAGCTACTAAATCAAGATACAGTACAGCACATTCATAACTTGGTGGTAAGCTTGAACTAGATTTATATATATAGGCTCTCATGACTGCAAATTCTAAGTGCTTTAACTGTTTGGAGTTTAAGTTAAATTGGTTGGCATAAATTGGAGGGAGAGCAGAACTGCACACGGATCACATGGAAAGGTAAACACACTTAAATAATCACGTGCAGTTTGGTAATGGCCTGGGGGACCACAGGAACACAAACCTCCTTCTACACTGCTCTGGTGTCTCTCCCGTGTGAGAAAAGTGCCATTCTCTTATCTCATACTCAAAGGCTGACAAAGCTACAGTGAAGTTTTCATTCTTGTTATAATCTATTATTCTGTGTCCCTTGTCAGTAAGAACTATGTACCTGTTAATTCTCTGCTGCAGCGCAACAGGAACTGCCTTACCTGTGGTTCAGGGAGGCAGATGGCTTGGAAGCAAAATGAAGTGGAGCAGAACTTTGTAGCACAGAGTGCCCCACCCTTCTGAAGATGAGGGTACCTGGGTGGTGCTTGAAGTGATGGAAATCCATCCAGACATAAGAAACGTGAACCAGTTTACAGTTGTGCAGGCATTGAGACTTCAGTGCAGCTGTTCTGAATTTAGAGGTGTGGAAGCTGTTCTGTATTTTATAACATGGCCCTGCCTCTGCAGGCAGAGTGGGGGAGCGAGGGAGTGCTCACTGCCTGCTTTAGCAATAGCAACAGCAACTCCTCTTTCTCCAAGTTCTGTGGGGTAGCTTGAACTAAAATGAATTCTTCTCCCCTTAGAGTGAGCTGACTCTACTATGTGGAAAGGCAACAGTTAAACCAAGTTAATGGAACTGTCTTGTGACTACAGGATATTGGTGGCAGCTCTTGGTGCTGCCTCTGAAGTGTTTTGATAATGTCTGTTATGTCTTAATAAAGCTGTATACTGCCCAGTAAATGTTTTTGTAAGCTTTTATATCATGTGATGTGTCTTATTAAGTTTCTGTTATCTTTGTGAAAGATACCAAAGCAGAAGAAAATGCTAGTTTTTCAAGTTCTCTATAAAAGGCCTAGTTAAAATCTAACATTAATTCACAGTAAAATGAACAGTAATGGGTTGTATGTAGGAAATAACATAACTCTGATATTCTAAACAGGACTTTTTACTATTCAGAAGTGTAAGAATAAAGCTCTCATTTAGATTATACATGAAGTGTACAGAAAATTCATGAATAGCTAGGTAGCTCTCAATAGTTTAACCTGAATTAACATCCATTTCCCATTGAATTAATGATGTGGTATCAGCTTTTGGTTATTGCAGGCAAATGGACATTTCAACAGGAACGGTTCACTGAGGTAATCAAAATGGCACTGCAGTTCTGAAGCCTGCAGTTTTTCAAGTGTGTGGAGAAGGTACAGTGTTGGGCAGGCTTTGCCACAGGCCAGCACACCTTTGTGGATCGCTCAGCTCATCTTGATGCTGCTGGCAGGAGCCTCAGTTAATGCCATCTCAGGACTGAAGGAGAACTAGCCACAGTGATCAACTCTTCCACTCTGTCTGAAAAGTTACCGTGAATCCCTTACTCTCCTCCCCCTCAAAAGGAGAAATTTGAAAGGAGATTAAAAGTTTAGAATATTACTCTATTTTCCAAGGAGGTCTATCTTAAAGCTACTACTTAAAAGCAGAAGACAGGTATTGTAATTGTTTAAGCATTACAGGTTAAAGTGATTAACTTATTGGAGAAATCAGTCAGGAGAAAGGATCAGCATGTAACCATGACTTCACAAACAGCACCCCCAAGTTTTAATAAATGAAAATAAAAGATCCACTAGAGAATGCCACAGCATAAGTCAATACTGAAATACAGATCAAACAGTATTTATTTTTGCTTCATTTTTCGAGTCTATAACAAGGATGTTCAGCAACACTCAAATGCCAATGCCTACCCAAGCACATGGAAACCCTTGGAGTTTGTCCCTCCAACCTCATTGGTAAAATGTCAACAACTATCAGAGCAATAACTAAACAAGTCACACTTCAGATTTGTAAAGAAAAGTAGAGCTTCAACTTTCTCACTTAAACAGGGAGAGAAACCTTGCTATAGAGAGGCAGCTTACCAACCCGACACTGTTCATGCACAACATTCCTTAATTAAGGTCACATTTTTGCCTTGTTGGGGCATTTCTACCCAAAGTAACAGAACTGAAGCCGGAGAACTTAATATCTTCATAATTGAAACAAAGTGCAAACTACTAAAAAGTAACAAAACCATCTACATTTAGTATGTTTCCAGGTCAAACAAATATTTTTTTTTAAACTGGAAACATTTTTCTAGGAAGTGAGGCTGAATCAGGCTTTGAATAGGATTCAAAGGATAAAAGAAAAACACCTTTATTTCAGAATATAATCATCCCCATTTAAAGGTTTTCTTATCTTCAGACTGAATTCAGATATCTTTGTGTTTTCTTCACACAAAGAGGACATGGCTGCAGCCTTCCCTGTGCCCATTTAGTCATATTTCATTTCAGGAAAAGACTTTTATGGGGCACACAATTGTTACCTAACTTTAGCTTAGTCTTAAAGCAGCTTCAGCCTCCCTGTGTTTACAAAATGTCTATTCATCTACATAGTCTCATACACAGACTAGTTAAAGCCACTGGAAAAGTAAGAGTTACAAGGCAAAAGAAATATATTATACACCAACTGCTTTTATTTAATTTCAGAAACCGTTCACAAGATGGTAGAAAAAACTTACAACCACTTCTAATTTAGTCTTTCATTGTTCCCAGTCAGCTCTAAACCCATTATGTGCAAAGCCCATTTATTACCATGCATCTAGATGATAGATACAGGCTATGAAATTCTTGATTCTACTTGTAGCAGCTTATGCAGGTGCAGCCAAATACCAAGCCTCAGGACAAATTGTACACAAACTTTACAATGTAGAATTTGAATTTAAAATATGAAACTTAAAATCTACACAAAACTGATAAAAATCAAGCACAGATACGAGGACAAACTTAAAACCCATGTGAAAAGGAGTCTCGTCTTCCTTTCAAGTGCTTTATTCTGCTACACAGTCAAAATGAAGATGTAAGCTTGTGGTTAGTTTAAATTACACTCTGTAGATACTATAGACCAATTTAAAAGTTACACATACAGCAATAGATGTCCATTGGTTCATCTGGATTACTGATACAATCCAGCTGGATTGTTGAAAACAAGTCAGGCAAAATTTGAAAGAAAATCCTTGTGCAACTTTTTAGACAAATGTTTACTGATGGGCACACTGTACCCCAGGTCCGTGATGGCTGCTTTCTTCATCAGAACTATCGTTATAGGCTTCGCGTCTCTGGCCACCACCTGAACCACGAGTGGTATCAAATTCCTGAAGATCTACCTCTTCTGCATCACCAATTACATTAGGAAATTCTGGTCTAGCTGGCAGAAGATCTTCAAGTTCCTGCCCCAAAAAAAGAAACGCTTTCAGTATTGCATCTACAACTGCTAAATGAATTGACCAGTTTCCCACAGCTTCAAGACACCTTGCAGAGCAGGTCTGGTTTAGAAGTCTAAGCTGATGAAAGCCCTGAAGCGTAGACTCATTTGAAAGTATTTGTATCAACTGGAAGACACCAGGTAAAGAAAACCAACAGCTCGACATATCATCAACCAAAAGTGCAATCAGTAAATACAGTTGCACTCTGAAAACTTATCACACAGCAACAGAAAGATTCTTCCTCCTGCCCTCGTCTGTTTGAGATCTGCACAGCTCTTACATGCAGGTTCCATAAATTCATATTCCAACAGGCATTTCCAAGTAACACATTGCCCATGAGAAAGGTTAAGAGAACAATTATACTTGCATCTAAATGCAAGCACTGAAAGCCAAGCACATGAGGTACAACACGTGCCCTTTGGCACCACACACTGTCAAATAAAACACCACAGTTATGCTTGAAAAACTACTTACTGAAAGCTTTTCTGGGCTAATCCAGTTATTTTCAGGAAACTGAACATCAAATTTAATGTAAAGATCCCCCTTCTCAAAAGGATTGCGATACTGTGGCATTCCTTCACCTCTGACTACACGAACACAACCTGGAATGCAAAGAGAAGTAAGCTGGAGAGTGCTACTGCAGAACCATTCTCTCCCCACACAATTCTTAGTTTTCCTTGCCTAGGTCCAGTTAACACAACCAGAATGGGATTAAGTGTTAAAAGAATTACAAAAGCATAATCAAAGAAATCTGTATCGGGTCAAGCCTACCTGGTTCAATTACTTTTCCAGGAGGGTATTTAACCACAATTTGACGTCCATCAAGGTGCTTAAACGTGAACTGAAATCCACACAGTGCTTCAACAAGTCCAATCTTGTGTGTCATATGCAAATCATTCACATCTCGCTGGAACACCTGAGAAAACAAAAACAGATGTCTTTTCTAGTTCTATAATTACAACTCCACCAGACTCATTAGAGTTCATTCTTATTTACCCTTAAAATTCACTGTCAGAGCAACAGCCTTTGTAGCAAGTTAACTTGATGCTGTTAATTCAGACAGCTTAACGTGCTTGTAAAGTTTGTGCCTGACACACGTGTCGCCTAAAATAAGGCAAACCACACTATATACGCTATGAGCTAAGGGTCAAATTAAACAAGGCCTGTATAGCAGCACTGCTCTTTTACCCCCAACATCTTCCACACAGCAACGTATCAACAAAACTTGCAAGTTGACTATAGTTCCCTTGCACTGGAGTATATAAACCACACCTTTGTTTCTCAACTTTTGTTTTGTCACCGTGCATATCGGCTTTAGCAAACTTGATCTACAGCAGGACTTCAATCAGCTGTCAGAAGTGATGTTTAAGCCATATTGCTTAAGATTCTTAATCAGAGTAAATCTAAGATTTACTCATTGGCAGAACCATGACTCCCACCTCAAGGAAAATTTTAAGAACACTAAAGTCCATCTAGTTTTACTCACTAGGACAAAGTCCAGACTGACAGATTAGCAGTCTTTGGCACAGCTTTGAAAAGATTACCTAATAATAAGTACCTAATTATCAGATAACCGACATTATATCCTTAATATATGATTGGAGTTTAAATTTGTACCCAGTGCTACTCTTTCTGTCACAACAGATCCTGCCTCCCCAAGACACAAACTATTTCTTATTTCATCATAGTAATACCTGGCATTTTTAAACAAAAGCATTCAAAAAAAGGAGCAGTCACCTGAACTCTGTCCCAAGGGAGTTTGAACAGAAAAAGATAAATTGCAATATTTAATTCCAGAGTGTAATGTATACACTCCATAATACAGTAAGCATAAGTCTTAACAAACTAGTATAAAATAATAATGTTTCTAGTTTGTTAAGTGAATCAGCAACATCACCATTTTGTGTTATTTCCAGAACCACAGTAGCACACACAGAAAGCACCATCTGGGGTTTTTATCAGGAGTCCCCTGCCATGTCACAAGACATTGAAAAAAGCAACACTGAGCATTTTGTTAGTGTCACAAGCAAAGCAGATTGAAGTTAACATCCTGAACTGCTCTTCACTGCACCTACTGTATCAAAGTCAGTCTGAGCTTATCTGAGAAAGCTACCCTTTATTAGCATTAGAAGCACCAGAATCTGCCTGTCCTCTAAGGACTTGCACAGCTTTTTCTGGCTTACCATGAAAGCCACATTACATGCTATCAATCTATTAAAAGCTATTCACCATCACTCCCAGAGCTGCAACTATATGAATTACTTTAAATGAATGACCATCTATGTAACTTAAATATTAACAACCAGGATAAAAGGCATTTAAAAGATAAAAGCATTACCTCATTCTCCTTTTCTTGGAGCAAAAGGACAATATCGCCTGGTTCCACACCTGGAGCCTGATCTGCTTCTCCACTGAATGTAATTCTTTGTCCATGTTTCATGCCTTTGTCTACATGGACTTCAAGTATTTTTACCTCCTTGATCACCTTCTTCCCTTCACATTTTTTACAACGGTCTTTTTCATTAATTACTTCACCTAAATAAAGACAAATTTTGAGTTCAGAGATTTCCAAGTAATTGCATCCAATTCTGAAGAAAAACTATTTGAAAGCAGGCTGAAGAATTCATGCAACACAACTAGTGATTCAGATGCTGCTTTATGAATTCCTCACAAGAGGAAATCCAGGCTCCATTTACCCTAGCTGGGAGACAGGAAGGTAAAAAATAAAAGGGAGGGTGTGTGTGTCAGTAAATAACAACAAAGATACACATAACCTTCCAAGCTGTCTTATCAAGGATTCTGAAACATGAGAGTGCTTCAGAGAAGGGCAAACCAAGACTTAAGTCCTTACCATTCAACTTACTGCTCTTAAAATAAATGAAAAGCCTATTTTTCCATTTCTTGTTATGCTAGGAATAACATAACCTAAAGACATGCTGAAGCACCTCTTCTCCCTTAAAATTCAGAACAGAAATTTCAAAATATTTCAATGAATTTAGGAAGCTTAGTTCCACTTCCGTTAAAGAGAGTGGAAAAGGATTACTGGGTTTTGTTCCCTGCCTGCCCCATTTCCCAGTATATCCCCACAACATAGTACTATGTAAATGCATCCAGCAGAAGTAGAGTCTTGCATACAAACCATGGGAAGAGAGCTGGTTAAATCAGTTTCGTGCAAGAACTATATATATATATATGCATGTGTTTTCCCACATAAACAATCTAACATTTTCTGACACATAAGGGATGTGGAAACTACTCAACCTCTGGGTAGTTTTCCCCACTGTCTGTCACCTCTAGAAAGGTAATTACTGTTTCAAACAAACTGAAGGATGATGATCCAAAAAGGCTTCAATGTTCTGTTCTACCTCACCTTTATTGTTCAAGTGTGCCGTTGTCTTTGTACAGAGTAACCAAAGTATTAGGGCACATGCACTGTACAACTTCAGTACTAAGTGCCACAAGCAGATGCACTTGGCTTAAAACATTACACTTCTCAGTTTAAACCACCTTTCTGTGAAACAAAGCATAACATTATGATACAGCTGAAACTACTAAATATGTAGGTTAGGTATGAGAAATGTTCAAGACAACATCACCTATGAAATGTTTTGACTAGTCACAAAATACAACTCTTTGTAATTTCTGAGTGTTGTGACAGGAAAAAGCATCCACAGGGTGATGTTACTACTCTGAAAATGGCATAAGACCTAAAAAGAAATCAACAAAGTGCAGATCACATGCTGAGCTTGTTCCCCCCATCCAACCAACCAACCAACCAACCAATCCAGCCACATATATCTTCTTAATTTGAAGAAGTTAAAAATTCAATTTTAGGTTTCCATTTTTAACCTAAAACTGTCCTTGGATATTAGGAGATGCAAAAAGACTCCTAAACCAGCAATACCCTGTTTTTTCCTTTAACACAACAGTAATAGCAGTAAGTAATACTCACATCTAAGTGTTCTTAAAAATAATCATTTCCTACTGATCAAACTTCTAGGCTGCTTTTCAGTACATCAAACACTGTAAATCTTGCTGCTGCTCCGAGTTAAATGATTCCTCTATGCTGACACCAGAGTGAGACGCAGCTGAGTAGATGGGGACAGAACTGTCCTGGAAAAGTTCCTCCTGAGATTTAACCAGGAGGTTGAGTCCAACCACACACGTTGAGCAGCACAGCACAGCTTGGCCTACCTTCTCCATTGCAGTCAGAGCACACGGACTGCATCTGCTGCACCATCCCGGGCGCCAGCTGTCGGATCATGATACGGACACCTCTGCCCCGGCACGCGTTACACTTCTGAACAGAGCCAGCCTTCCCTCCCTGCCTGCAATGGAAATCACCACTTGCCTGAAAAGGAAGTTTTCGAAAAACATGCAACCCAAAAACCCCTCCATCAGTAGGTTAACATGCCTAACTGCACTGCCAGTTAGAACTAGGTTCTCTCTTCTCCCATCTGTCCCCCTCCCCAGACAAAGCCCCTGAACAGTTCCAGTTCCATCAACAGTATCATTCAAGCTCAACAATCTGCTAGTCTGAAAGCAGGCTCCAGTAAGTCAAATACTGATAAAGATCTGACACAGGAGATCCTTCATTACACTGTCTGCCAACAAAGCAAGCAGAGAATTCAAAAATACAAACAAACTTACCCATTACATGCACTACAAAGGACATTCTTGCTAAGTTGTAGTTTAGTTGTCTTTCCATTATACAGATCTTCTAAAGAGACTCTACAAAATAAAGCATTTCTCCTGGGTTATCATTTAACAATTTACTTTCCCTATGTAATCAAAATACTTTCCTAGGACAAACGAAAGAAGAACAGATCTTCATAAAAAGACTCCATTTGCTATTAAAATAAGATTTTAAAGCACTATTTTGGCTTTCACAAGGAGTTACTAAAAAAAATATTCCATACAGGTCAATATACACTTGTAAATCTGAACACAGTTTCAGAGAAAGGCTGCAATTTAATCAGAAGAAACCAGACAGAACTGCTTGTGTTTCTCAATAGGAAACAAGCTGATCTAGCATTTTAGGTGTTATTACAGAGTCACAATTATTATTTTTAGTTCCACCAGATAGGTGAGAAACGTAGACAATATTTATGGCATGAATACAGAAGAACACATTTAGAATACTTACTACTGTATTGGGCTTTCCACCCAAAGAGAGTTTAGTGAGGAGGGGTTAGCATGTTCTCAAGGCCACTTAACTATTTATAGACTTGTGAATGTTTTCATTTTTGTTAGAAGCTCTTGAATACACTATCAAACTCCAATAACATTTATATATTGCTAGAACACTATATACAAATATTTAGTGTTTCTTCTACAAGGGTTTGTTAGTGGATAGAAATTGCAACTCACTGTATAGACAAAAGGTTGCTTGGCATCAGTGTTTACCAATAACAACAAAATCAGAGCCAAATAACAGTACAGCACACAGTACTAGCTACTAAACTACGCATGTAAAATTAAACATTCTACTAAGCACGGTTTGTTGACCACAGGAAAGATGCAGCTTAAGAACTTAGAAAGGACCTGCTCAGCAGTCAAAAAGCCAGTCATGACTGCAAGACGAGATCTACAAAACACTATTAGATGTGACATTTCCAGACTGGCTTTGAAAAAGAACCAAACCAAAAGCAAACCCGCCACACACACATTAATTACAAGGTTCAACCGTAGTTCCAGCTGGTACTGGGCTATGAATGCAGGTCAGCTTAAGCCCTTCCAGAGCACCACCACTTTGCTAAGAATCTGCCTAACAAGTAACACTTGGTTGTTAAAAGTTTTTTCAGATTAGAACCACGAACATAATTAAAGAGCAAAACTAAATAACGCTAACAAAGTATGTACATTTTAATAACCTGGCAAATCAAATTATCAGGTTAATATATGGTTATCTAGATTAACCAACCAGATGACTGCCTCCTGCTCTACACACAACACACAGGTCTGAAAAGCAGTGCAGACTGCAGAGGATCTCAACTGAGAAGCATAAACAAGAACAGAAACGAGCAGAGTCAAGTACTGATGAGGAAAGCTTGAGAGCACAAACTGCAGTATCAAGATACTCACTTGAGTGGATGCATCATATCTTCTCCTCTTCTTCTACCATTACGACTTCTACTCTGACCACCCATGAAATTGAACAATCCACCACCAAAGATATGGGAGAAAATATCGTCCATTCCACTGCTTCCACTCCCTTCTCGGAGACCCTGTTCTCCATATCTATCATACAACTCACGTTTCTCCGGGTTTGACAATACTTCATAGGCAAAGCTTATTTCTTTAAACTAGAAGAGGAACAGAGTCAAAACAGTGCATGATAATTTAGAACTTCAACGGGGCTTTTTACTTGTTTTTTGCCCAGCATGAACATCCATCAATTAAGAAGGTACACAAAGGAGCAGTTTTCCACCCTCCTTCTACCATAACTTATTCTAAGCAAACTTCAAAGTCAGACTTGGGAATACCTATGTTACTTCTTACTATAAAAGAAGACATTTTACCGTAAAGCTTACTTTGCTTTTCTTTACTGTGCTTAGCATGAAACAGCATAATCCAACTGAAGAAAAACCCCAAGGACATAAGACTCCAGAAGCCAACAGGCAAAATACCCAACAGTTACATACTAATGGCAAAGATTTTAAGATATGTTAGGCACTTAAAATACACTAACAATTAAGTAACTTACTAAAATGTATATTAATGTGTTTGTCCTTGTAACAAATTGGCATCTTTTCATAATCATCTCTGCTCACCATTAAGCAGCCAACAGAACTTCAACTTTGTTAATCAGCTGAAACAACTTAATTGACAATTTTTAAATTGCTTTTAGCATAACAAACCTAATTCAACCTTCCCACATATGTAATTTGTTTTATGCTGCAGCAGTTTCAAGATCCTCTACAGCATACATTTTTCCATGTCAGAAAAAGTTGGAAAACTATCTTTTTCAAATACCTATGTAAATGCCAATTCCAGCTGACATCATCTCAGCAGATGAAGAGAGACAGTTTTTTCCTCAGCATTACCTTCTCAACCAATTTTACTCAGACAACTGCTGCATTTTCTCATGAGGTACACTGGCAAATTTTGATACTGGGAAGAAGCTGACCAGGCAGGGTTCTCTCTCACAGTTATTTTTTAACAAATTGACCAGCAAGCCCCCAACACCTGTACTTGGTTCTTCAGATGCTACTGTAGCAGCAAACTTAAAGCATTACCAAAAAAAAAAAAAAAAAAAAAAAAGTCATCTTACTTTGTCGCCTGCATTTGGATTCTTATCAGGATGGTATTCCTTAGCCAGCTTTCTGTATGCCTAGTTGAAAAAGGCAGAAAATTAGTTTAAATTTCAATTAATCAGTTCTTTTCTAAGAAACTCAAGTACTATCCCCAGGAAGAAAGAAAATCCTAATAAAGTGAAATGAAAAAATGACTGTTTCTATGTCACTCATACATTTAAATGAGATATAAAAACATTCTGACATTGCTGCATGCATAAATTAACTAAACTTGGATTTAAACACAGCTAGAGCACACAATGGCTAGAACTAGTTTTTCTGCTTCTCTTCATCAGCTCACAGGGAAAATCCCATAGGACTTTCATTAAAATTACTTACTCTGGAGACCCCCCTCAGAACCTACAACACAACAGCAAATTTCAACCCGTTTGTCTTTGCCCTCAATCACAGCACTAACTAACAACAAAATGGCTGCCTCAGCTTCTCATTCAACCCTCCCAATCACTCCTCACAACCATCCTTTTGTCCTTCCTTACCTATCAATAATGGGAGATTTCACCTCACTTTCTATATGAGTTACACGTACAGAAAGGTACATATCACTGCTTTGGTCTAAAACAGCAGGAGGAATAAGTACAGCCAAATATCCATGTGAAATGTTTCACGATGTGGTTTTTTTGCCCAGTACTTTGACTCCCAAGACCCTCACTTGCTCTTCAGCAGCACTTTATCTGCTTCACTTACACTTTGGAGGATGAAATCAAATCAACACAGTAGGCAGAGATTTTTCATAAAATTTGAGTTTCTGACAGTAAAGACCACAACCCTTCCCCCGCTCCACCTCAACACCCCTCAGAAACAATGAAGGGACAGATATTAACAAGTTACATTGTATACAGTATTTTATTCTCTAAATTATACATGTTTTAAAAAGCTATAGTGATGCAATTGCAAAAAACTGAACCAGTTCTTAGAGTGGATTTTCTAAATGCTTTATTTCTGTATAACTGAGCACCTAAACTACCTCTTTAGAACTACAATGTTAAGAGAGCTTTACACACAAAGCTTTACAGAGATTACAACTTTTGAAGAAGCAAATTTCCTTTTTTTATACCCACAGTTACTTCTCTTTATTGATATTATCTTGAAACACTCTGCACTTCTGCATGCAATCAAGAAATGAAGCTTGATAATGAACTAATGAAATAAAAACTGAGTGTTGGTATTACAAGCCAAATATTCTAAATCTTAGTAAATGTAAAGAACAAAAATCACACCTCTTCAGGACAAACTACCCATCAGTAACAAAGCAAAATCATCCATAAATCTACATATCCTGTAAAAATGGATTTCTCCCACATGTTTTAAGGAGTCTAACCAAGAAAAAACCAAAACACCACCGAAGTGATAACATAAGTAACATTATCTAACGGGGAAGAAAGGAGCTCTCACGGTGATCTTCAAAAAGAGAAAGCCTTCAGTGCCTTTGCTGATAACAGCATTCCAGGCTAGAGCAACTCTTACAACTACCCACGGCCCTAAATGATGCCACGACTATTCATTTAATCAGAAACAGGTCCAGATTCAAGGTCTACTCTGGCAACATATTATAACTTCAGCAAAAGTTAACTTAATCAGTGTTAAAACCTATTCCCTTAGCCCCTTTTGACTATCATCTTGCTAAAATACCAGATTTTAAAGCATCCACGAAACCTCTCAATGACAATAAGACACGGATGAACTCCTTGCTGTAGCAGTTGAAGACTCGGCGTTCCATGATTAGTGTAACCTGTAGTAACGAATATTGAGCAGTGCAGCTTATCCCAGTGGAAAACGGCTCTGAGCTTTTCATTCTAACAGCACACGGCTACCTCTAAGGGAATTCCGTGCCAAAATCAGGTATTCTGCCGGACAGTGCCGTACACCGAGCACAGCCTCCCCGGGGCCTGCCTCCCGTGGCCAGCACAGTTTCAACACCGCAATTGCCTATCCCTGCACAAACGAGGCTGCCGCGAGCATGCCGGGTAAGGCGCAGTTGTTGGTGCCAGCACCACCCACCCGCGGAAGCCACTGCGAGTGAACTGTCTGGTTCATTCTCCTTCCTCACGTGGGGACGGTCATTAGGGCCTTCCACAAAAAAAGGAAAAAAAAAAAAAAAAAGAAAAAAAAAGAAAAAGATAAAAGGGTGCCTCCCGCGCTACAGGCTGGGATCGCTGCAGCGGTGACCCCGCTCCGAGCTCTCACCCCCGCTCTTTGTTTACCTCCCGCCCCGGGAGGGATCCCCTCGGGGAGCGGACCCCAGCGCTGCCCGGGCCCGCACGTGGGGCGGACAATGGCCCCGGGGAGGATCCACCCGCGGGGATTCCCCCCTCCCGCCCCCCAAGGAGAGCCCTGCCCGGCCGAGGGGGGCGGGCCGAGCCGCGTCCCGCCCGCGCCCGGAGCCCACGCGGGGCCCGCCGGGGCAGGGCCGGGACGAGCCGGGCCCCGCCGCCCCCTCCTCCTCCCCGCCGGGCCCGGGCCCGGGCCCTGGCCCTGCCCGCGGCCTGCCGGCCCCGCCGTCCTCAGCCCCGCTCCCCGCCCGCCCGCC
>JAWWEU010000020.1:6920466-6977060 GCA_035583155.1 Acropternis orthonyx
GGGGAGAGAGCTGTGAGGGGGCAGTGTGGGAGGGGAGAGAGCTGTGAGGGGGCAGTGTGGGAGGGGAGAGAGCTGTGAGGGGGCAGTGTGAGAGGGGAGAGAGCTGTGAGGGGGCAGTGTGGGAGGGGAGAGAGCTGTGAGGGGGCAATGTGAGAGGGGAGAGGGCTGTGAGGGGAGAGAGGGGGCAGTGTGAGAAGGGAGAGAGAGGGGAGAGAGGGGGCAATGAGAGAGGGGAGAGAGCTGTGAGGGGAGAGAGGGCAGGGGGAGGGAGGGCACCGTGAGGGGACGGCACGGGCCCGGCACCAGAACAAGCCCGCCCGGCCGGGCTGTGGGCCCGGGCGCTGCACCTCTGAACAGTGTCCTCAGCCGCCCCTCCTGTTATTTCACAGTCACAAAATCAGTCGGAAAAGACCTGTCCGGTCGTCGAGGCCAACCTGTGACCTGAGGCAGAGTGTGGAGTGCCGTGTCCAGTCTTTGAGCACCTCCAGGGATGGTGACTCCACCACCTCCCTGGGCAGTGCATTCCGATGTCTGATCACTCCTTCTGTGAAGAAATTCCCCCTGATGTCCGACCCAAGCCTCCCCTGGCACAGCTTCCGGCTATGTCCTCTCATCCTGCCACTTGCTGCCTGGGCGAAGAGCCCGGCCCCCACCTGGCTGTATTCCTTCAGGGAGTTGTAGAGAGTAATAAGGTCACCCCTAAGTCTCCCCAGCTCCCTCAGCCGCTCCTCACAGGATTTATGCTCCAGGCCCTTCCCCAGCTCTGTTCCCTTCTCTGGACCTGCTCCAGCACCTCAATGTCCCTCCTGAGCTGAGGGGCCCAGAACTGGGCACAGCCACTTGAGGTGTGGCCTCACCATTGCCCAGCACAGGGGGACAGTCACTGCCCTGGTGCTGCTGCCACACTATTGCTGGCACCGACCAGGATGGCATTGGCCTCCTTGGCCACCTGGGCACACACTGGTTAATGTTCAGCTGCTGTCCACCAACACGCCCAGGCCCTCAGCCTGTAGCACTGCATGGGGTTGTTGTGGCCAAAGTTTAGGACCCAGCACTTGAAGCTTCTTCATGGACGTGTTGCTAAGTAGTTATAAATAGCACTGGTACCCATCTGCTCTGTTTTTGTGCTTTGCTGCCCTACTGGGATCTGAAGCACCAGTTGCAGTGATGGGCCCAGAGTGACTCACAAAGTGTACCAGCCCCGGGGCCCCAGCTGGGCACCACTTTTAGCAGACAAATAGAAAGCCAGGTTGTGTTTAATTAGAGGTCTGTTTCTTAATGCCTGGCTAGGAGGGCACTACTGAGCCGTTCCTCAGGTGTAGTTCCTTGGTCATTAGCCCCTTGTTAGGCAGGGGCTGCTGGAAGGCTCTAAAATCTGTGGCAGGTGTGTGGCTGAGGATGATAAAATGGGGGTCTCTGTGAGGCCAAAAAGCAGAAAATCAGCTTCCTGACTTCTTCGTGGATATGCTGAAGTCACGCTTTGCGGAAGGTCCTCCCTGAGAAAGAGGTGAGCAAGGCTGAGGCCTGAGGAGAGTCTGCTGAGAGCAGATTGATGGCCTGGCATGTCAGAGAGAAAAGAAAAGGCCCTTTGAAATGATTCATAGGCTTGTGGTGTAGAAATTTGAGTAGGTCCCTTGCCAAAGGGGGACAAATCTGAGTGCTTGAAGGCTTTTTCCTTCATTGTCTGTCAGGGTACTCTTCATCTTTGGTGCCTTGATGTAGCTTGTGGTTGCAGTGACTGGATGGAGAAGTGCAGCCTGCTGGTGGCTTCTCTGCTTTTTCTCAGACAGGTGTTTATGGGGCCCTAAATTCCATCAATGTATTTATTCAGTCTGCAATAATCTGGGTCAGTAGATGATGGTAATATCTGCCTCTGGTTTTGTAGGTGTGGCAACAGTCAAGAGCTTCAAAGGAAAAGGGAGACTAGTTCTGGAGGGAGAAAAATAGTGGCAGGGCAGACAATGGCTACTGGAAAGAGCCCTGTGGATTGTAATTATTAGTCTGGTTCAGAGATATGCAGAAAGAAAAAAAAAACCCTCATAAAGAGAAGTATGTTTATCTGGTGTTTTTGGAGGGTGTGTGTACAGCCTTTTGGAATTGCATGGTCTAACATATGTGGCTAAACACAATAAGGCCTCACATTTTGGTTAATCTGTGTGTTACTCTACTTGACTTAATTTTTTATTTTGAAAAGACTAAATTCAGGTACTCTAAGAACTGCTTGGCATGGCTACCTAGCTTGATTATTTTGGATTGTGCTTACTTACTGATTGATATGTATTTCAATATGATGGGATTTATGTGGTTTTGTTAGATGAGATTTTCTTTTTAGTGGGTAGTCAGGTAGGAAGAAAAGTTAGGAATGTGTGGAAGAGCACTTTCTTGCCCTACAGGGCAGACTTGCAATTTTAGGAGTTAAGCAGAATCAGAAGGACTGATTTAAGCAATATTTAGCATACTATATGATAGCATTTATATGTTTCTTTCCATTGAAAAATTTAAGAATTTAAAACTCTGAGAAGGTGAGTTTGCTCAAACCAGTGGGGTGCCATTCTTATCTATGTCTGTAGGGAGGAAGTTCCCTGATAGCATGATAGAGCCCAGACTTACCTGTCCTGTGAGTCCAGTGGTTTCTGAAGCCACTTGGTGTCTTGAGGCTGTGTTGGCAGCCAGACTATGAGCCAGCACACTGATGGATATGGGGGTGAGAGGTGAGCTTGGTGTATCAGCCTGAGCACAGGCCAAGGAGCCAGTTCAGCAGCAGTGTTTGCATACTTCCTTCTTCCTTGCCAAAACAGCTGTGCTACTGCAGACCTGGTTTATATCTTGCACAGACAAACCATGTCACAGGTAATAGGAAAACTTCTCTGGGATGAAACTTTACATTTAATTTTCAAGTGGAGCTAGGGAATCACAAGCTTGGATGATTACCTTTTCATTAAATTAAAATGTAGATGAAGAGCAAGGTGAAGTTTCCTCTTCCTGCGTTACTGCTTTTACCACTGACTTGTAAGTTGTACTGTTGTACTGACAGAACACGTTGGGCTCACAGCTGAAATGTTGTGTCCTCCCCCACTTTTTTTTTTTTGGTAACAGTTGCAGGTTGTCTTTGTTTTCTTTGTATGTCTGTTGCCTTTTTTTTTTTTTTTAAGTTATTTTACTCTATTTCCAGATAAGAGATCTTTCACTTAGTTTCTAATGTTATTATTATCACACAACATGATGAAAAGCAGTTACTATAGGGAGGTTTGTTTGTTTTTACATAGACTGCACAATTCTCAGCTCTTTGAGGTATTGTTTTGGCCTTACACAGGCCAAAGGGACTGTTCAAATTCAGTTATTGTTTCAGGCCTTTTATTACATTTGTTATATGAAACAAATTTAATTTCTTTTTTAAGATGAAGCATTTTGCAATGCTTCATTAGAAATCAAGCAAGTATTGGTTATGTGTATTACTGGAAAATTGGAAGGAGATCAGTTTTGTGTTACTACAAATCAAATAAACCCCCTTCAGGTTCGTTTTATGTGTTCAACATGGTCTGAACATGAAAATATGACCAGGCATCACTAACTCCTGCTGTAATACTATACAATCAAATTTAAATGTCAAAAAGTGTTCTGTTTAAATACTACTGAAAAAGACAGACTAAAAAAAAAAGGAAAAATTAAAACCCCTATATTGTTTTGAAGCCTTTTTTGGTACCAGCTTTCATCAGAAAAGGCAGTTGGTGTATTGTACACACAGCCTGATTTCTAGAACTTTTCAGCTAAGGAAAGAAAGCAAATCAATAAAGAACAAAGAAAAAACCTGAAACCTGTAGAGAATTTTAGGACTCACAACTGCAGCCCGTTAGGAAGTGGGCAGCTGCCTGTGCTGGCAGCTGTAGAGGCCTCGAGTGCCAGCCAGTTGTTCCCTCACTGAGCAGGGAGAGTGCCCTGCCTCTCCCTGAGTTCTGGCCAGGGAAGCAGGTTCCAGTTTTTGATAGGGTCAGAACAACAGGTTTGGTTTATTGTCCTGCCCAGGTGTGATGATGAAACCCAGGGCTGCCTGACAAGTACCTCTGCAGCACCAGTCATGACTTGCAAACCTCGTTCCTTTTGCCCTTTCCTGGCCCTTGTTTTTGCTGTCCTTACACCTCTGTTTTTCCATCATAATCTTCTCCCAAATAAACAACCCACCCCTAGTTGCTTATTCTCCATTGGCCCCGGTTTTGCTCCATCTGCACTCAGATTTGGGTTACTTAGATAATCTCAGCCTTATCTGGTATTCCTGACATGGTTACCGAGGTGTTGGTGGCCTTGCATGACTTTACTCCCTGGAAGGTGCCTGATGGTCCCCTCCATTTCTCTCTGATGTCTGCCATGTTCTCTTCTAACTCCTCCTTAAGCACCTGTAGGCTCCAACCACCCTCACAGCACTGCCTGTATCTACTGATACTTTTTAAATGTCATATCAGTTGTTTTTCCCATTTTGTTCAGTTAACTGAATCTCAGACCAAAACCAAACCCCTGGCCTGTCATTTGCCTGCAACCCTGACTGAGCACAGCTGATAGAAAATCATAATGTTACTTACTTTTAACTGGATGCTGTGCATGTTTTCATTACAATATTAAAGCAGACATCAGCAAGGAGGGGAGCTTTGGCAGGTAGTGCTCACCAAGCTAAAAATACTGTAGGGATCTGCTAAGGGGGAGCAGGAAGGGAGATAGCTTAAGGGGTTTTTCTTTTAGCAAGAAGAAGAATTTAGGAGTTCTACATTTTTAAATGCCAAGGTACCAAGGCAGTTGGGCTTTACCTGATTTTTCCATATGAAGGGTATGTGGAAAATATATATATATATATATATTTTTTTTTTTTCCTTTGGGTTAAGGTTTTGGACTTTTTGGGTGTAGTCTCAGAGATCACACTGCAACATGGGTTGGGGGAAAGGGATTTAATTTCCTCCTCACTGTTTACCTGTAAACAACAAGAAGTGGGGTTTTTATAAATTTTTTTTCTTAATACCTGCTTTTCATGCTTAAACTTGGATTCAGCTAAAGTTTATGTATTTTTAACTATATGCCTTTAACAGTCTCTCCTGTTAGGGCCTGTTTTTGTAATGGGTGCAAACATTCTCTGTGCAGAAAAATGTTCTCCCTTTTACTATATTGTGTTGTGTCTGTTCTTTAAGTGGAGACCTATTCTCAACAAAAGGCTTCATTTCAAAGGAGAATAAAAAGGACATTTTCATGTCACATAAATGTAAAGATACTGTTATTATACCTTTAGATCTATTTTAATTTTTCCTGAAGTATGTTGCAGCTGTTAGTAGTAGACCAGGCCCTCTAACTGTAGGGTGAGAAGGTCACAACTGCGAAGAGGGGTAGCAAGATGGTGCTGAACAGACTGTACGAAGGTTTAAGCCAGGATGAAAGAAACCATTGGAGAAGGTAACTTAGGGATAAACAGCAGTTGTTTGACGTTTACTTATTTTAAGAGTACTTTTTTTTTTTTTTGCTAAAGCACTCTGATTTCCTGAGGAAATAAGCTGCCACTGAATATGTCCATCAGCAGTAGTGCATACCTTTTTAGAAGAAAGGAGGCAGCAAAGGTGCATAAAATTTTAAGGCATCTATAAAATGCAATTAAAGTATTCTGTAGAAACAATCAGCTATTCACTCAATAACTTCTTTATTCTGTAGAGGAAACCACACCTGCTCATTAGCCTACCCATAGTCCATCTTAAATGAAGCCAGTCCAACGTTAGACAGAATCTTGTCCTTGATTGGGGTAAACATATTCCTGAAAGCTATTACTGAATGCCAGCTAATGATAAATTGTGACTCTTTCCTTTATGCTTTGAGCTTATATTTGTAATTAATCTTATTACAGTCAGAAGTCAAATTATTACTAGATCAACACAATTATAATCAGTGTTTAGGAAATGCAGTTTATTGGAAACTGCTGAATATCAGATTTTCTACAGTATTTTCCATTGCACATCCAATTTATGTTGTGTCTCAGGTAAATTAGTTTACACAAAATATTTCATTATGGTTACTTCCATGAGTGCAAAGACTGAAAAACAAATAACAAAGAAAAATATTTCATCTTCAGTTACAGAAGTACCTACATGTCCTTTCTTCCTTTATATAGCCAAAATCCTGATGTCCAGAGTTATGTGTTATTTTGGAGAAAGTTCAACTGATAAAAGTTTCATGTATAATATAGGTCTCTGTGTTTAGATAAATGCAAAGGATTGTTACATTTGGGGCCTTCCAAAATGAACCAATTTTACAAGTTGGAGCAGTATTTCTTGACCAATTGAGAAGTGCTATTTCAGAGCAGTGTACTAAAGGGCACATCTATCCTTATATATAGATTTTTATGAGTTTGTTTAACCATGCACCAATACCTATTGCATTATTTGTTTTGGTTGTAAAGGTTACTTCATAAATTTAGCTTCAGTCTTGTTCCAGTTGATCTCAGTTCTACTGTTGATTTCAGCATAAGTGCAAGTCTGGAGCTTTACCCAATGTCTGTCTAAGATTTGCCAGTTTGAAGCGTTTTTGAATAAGAGGTTACAATGGAAATAGTTTTATATCTGTCACTGAACTAAAAATGTGGCCAGAGTATCTGAAAGTATGAGATATCTGCCTTTCAGCTACCAACAAACTTTGGGAATAATATGTGACTTAGTGGAGAGCAATACTAAAATTGCCTTGCAGATCCTCTCTAGTACTAAAAGCAGAAATTGTTTATTCATATATGTGATCTTTGTACTCTGTGAAAGTGTGAAAAATAACTATTAGCTTGTCGCTGTATTCCTTTACTTGAATAATGACTCATTTCTGACCTCTTAGGAGAGTTTTGGGAAGGGGGAAAGGTGAGAAAGTACAGTCTCTTCCTGTGTTATTTAAGTTTTTGTTGTTTTGGGTTTTTTTTTTAAATTTTTTTTTTTTTTTATAATTCAATGCGTGGGGGGGGAAAGTCGGAGAAAAAATGAAAATGAAAGGGTTTGTGAGAAACAGTAATACTTCAGATACTCAGACTTACTGTCCCCAGAGATGGCTGTCATGATTTAGACACTGTTCCCGTAGAAGACTGGGGGATTTAAGATCATCTAATCAAATTTCCCCCCAAAGGAAAGGCTGCTTCCTTCCCTCTCATCTGACTATTTGTGGTATTAAGCTGTTCTTCTAAAGACTTTGCCCCAGTTATGCATTTTGGTTAGTGGTTTTTAATAGAGCACAGTAGTTATTTCTCATGAGATAACTGCAGCGTCACCAGTGAAAATCTGATTCGCAAATTAAACGGGGAAAGGGGAAGAGTCCAGAAAAAAGAGGAATTCCAAGGGCATCTCACTCTTGTGTGTGCAACTTTCATGTCTGTTAAGTAATCTGTATTATGTTGGACAAGCAACTTATTGTATCAGCCAGGAATTGGAGACTTCTTTCTTTTTGCCCCCCCCTGCCCCCGGCCACCCTTCCTTATCTCATCTCTGTGAGAATAAGGGAATTTGGCATCTGATCCCCGTGGAAAAAAAAATGCCAAGAGAAACTACAGAAATGCTTAGCTCAACTTTGTTTATCTCTGCAAGTGGACACCCGTTGCAATGCCCTGCAAGTTTCCACCCACATCCCACGCGGTTTCCTGTAGCACAGCTGTGTCCAGGGAAGTTGCCTGCAGCCAGGCTGTTTGTGTCTGAGCCCTGTGGGGCTGGAGGTGGGAGCGACTGACAAAATATTCCTTCTCTACCGGAGCTCTGAGGCTTGAGAAAGGCAGGCTTTTCTCAAGGCCAGAGCTCTCCCTGGAATGCTTTCCAACCATCTCTAATTAAAGCTGAGAACAGTTCTTTAAGATCATGTTCCAAATGACTGCAGCCATCAGGCGGTGTGTTTTGTGTTAGGTTCCATGCTAAAATGTTCCATAAAGCTCCCTTTATGAAAAGTCTGTACTAAAGGACTTAAACTCATATCTTACTGCTTACTTGCGTTTTTTTCTGCATCGCAGAAATTTGCCATGTGGCAGTTAAGCAAAGGCAGACTGGCTCTGTGATAAGGAATGTGGATATTCCTAGCGCTGCATCAGAAGGTGAGGGAATGTAGTGCTGAAAATAGTGTAGGGTGGCCATGCTGTCTTGCTGAAGTCTTCCTGTTGTGCCTTGATGATCAGAGAAGCAGGTCCACTACGAAAAGAACAATTTTTGTGGTTCACCTGGGATATCTGCAGTTAAACATCTGCACTTCGAAATCTTATTTCTATCAGTAAAGAAATTAATCCCCTTCAAGTCAGTTGAAATGGGCATGTTTCATCTCTGAGTAAGGCTGAAGCATGCAGTTCAAAGAACATACTTGTTCCTTTCTCGTTTTTATCAGCAGACCTTGGCGGGGGCGGGGACAAAAGCCTGGTGTTTAAAATGTGGCAGTTTTTCAAATCACAGTAATTTTGTTGCTGTTGACTTTGTGGGGGAAAAAAAAAACCCCATTGCACGTGTTGTGACAGTTTGGGATGCAGCTGAACTGAGCTGAACTCGGTTACCTTAAGGTTACGAACTTTCTTATCTTTTGGGAATTATTTTGTCCCTCCTAATTGTTTTCTTCCATTACAAGAATGATTTCCCCCTCCCTGTTCGCAGACGGCAGTGGCACAGGGTGGGATCAACCCGTGGGTGCCAGCTCTCCCCGTGCCCGCTCCGGAGCCCTCGGGCTGCCGCTGGAGGGAGCTCTGGCTCGGGAAATGGGTCTGGTCCCACCCGTACCTGCCCCTACCGTGCCCCACCTGAAAACTTGCTTAAAAAACCAAAAAACTTCACTTTGTCACACTAAACACTTTTCGTTAAAATCATTCATCTTAAATTTTCAGTTATGGCAGAAGTATCAGGATTTGTTTCCATGGTAACTTGAAAATAGATGCTTAGGAACACAATCTACTAAACTGGCAGTAAATTAAATTCAGAATAGTCTTAGTAATGGGAGTTCTGTGAATTCAATAAACTGTCATTTTCAGCAAAATCTGCTCCCTACTGCCTGGTCAGACAGCTCTGGCTGTTGGTTATATTGTGTTATGCAGGACACCAGATTGAATGCAACCCAGTGCTTCCACTTTGGACCTGGTAACAGAAATAACAGTGAGATGAATAAGGCCATGCTTTTGGAAAGCAAACAAACAAAAAAATTGAAACCTATAGGTAACAGCTGAAAAGGAGGAAGAAAGGTTTATAAATGGCAGACATTGAAAGCAGAGGATGCCATACATCTTGCAGTAAAGTTTAGGTGGGTGCTGTGTCCTGGAGAGTGGCAGCCAAAGCTTTTCTTTTTCATTCAGTTTGAAGCATAATGATCTCTCATGAGTATCTCATGAACACAGCCAGCATTATATTTTAGTAGAGATCACAGCTTTGTGTGTTAATTCTTTGCTTCCAGATATTTCACTTCCAAGGAAACAAGGAAAAAACTCGCTCCTTTAAAAGTTTAGCAATTACCTTTTAGGGAACAAGAAATAAAGGTATGAAGAGGCCTGTATCTCCTTGCCCTCTGTCACGTTACTTAGGTGATTTTTATATGAAATAGTTAGAAAAATAATTTTGAGCTTGAAATGTCAGCTTAACATTTTCTGTTTTTCTACTAATTGCATTGCTGACGGTTAATGAAGACACAACCTCATCCTTTTTGCAAGTCTAGAAACTGTGAATAAATATTTTGTGGAGCCTTCAGTTTAACTCAGAAAATGGAACTAAAGAACTAAATGGAAGACAGGAAGCCTTTGCCTGGTATCCAAGAAACACACATTTGGCAGTAATCCTGGGGCTTCTGATTACAAGCTGAAAGGAAAAACTTCATTATTTAAAGTACAGAAGAGACTGAGAGAAGCTTTTTCTGTAGTATTCTTGATTGTATGAATGTAGTCTCATTGAACAGAGAGAAAGCATTCTGCTGACAAGTCACTCAGTAGGGGAAAGCAGAAATTGTAGAATAAAAAGTCTGGGGACAAAAGAGGGTGATGCAGATTTTTAAATTCGGGGAAGGGGAGGGGATTAAAAAAAGGACAGGTTATTGATTTCAATAATATTTTAAACTACCCTGTAGAAACCACAATGCTTATTTCTGATCATTAATGTCGTCAGATGTTTAAGGCAGGATCCTGAGTGAGGTATGCTTATATAGTTCACTGTATAATGTATATAGTGTTATGGTATGTGATTGGCTGTGAACATTTTTCTTTGTAGGCAGGTAGGTTAGCATCACCTCAGGTATGATTTCAAGGTACTTCAGATTCTGTGGACAGACTTATAAAAATACATCCTTTTAAGAGAGTCATCTTCACTCTTTCATCATTTATGACCCATATAAAAATGAAGCTAAGATTTGTGCCTTTTTATTTTGCTATTCCAGCACAGAACTAGTGCAGTAGTGGTTGCAGACATAGGGGAGAAGAGCCTTTTCAACCAGCATATGGGAACACAGTCTGTGTGTTGCTAAGTGGTTGTTACCTTATTAAGCTTTAAAAGAGTTTGGCTATTTATACAGGGGGAAAAACATTGAAATCTCAGGGTCTTTAATTCACTCAGTTCTGTTAGATAAAACCAGAAGCAATCACAATTAATCAAACAAGCTGATTTGGCTTTGCTAATACAATTACAGTACATGGCTTTGGCATGCTGACAATTAAGTGAGGAGCTGAATTACACTGAGTATATTGATAATCTCCACGTTAAGATGCCCCGGTGGGGTCAGGTCTCATAACCATAAATGTGCTGCTTCCAGATGGAGGAGTGAGTAATGAGCCCAGCTGCCCTCCAGTGTTGTTCCAGCTACAAGCACTACCTCCAGCATTGCCTTTTCCTGTCAAGTCTGGGAACATCTGGGCAATAGTGGTCAGTGCTCCTGACAGGAAGTGCCTCTGCTGTGTGACAAAGGGGAACATCCAAACACTGCCACAACACGTAGGAGAAGAAGAGTTCAGTGCCAGTTCTGAGCTGGCAGAGAGCAAGGAGTCTGGCTAGAACACAACAGCAAGATGAACTAAATCAAATATTTGTTTCTTTCTACTGTTGGCAGAACTGTATCAAAAGAAGGGTGGTATGGCTAGAGGAGGGAGTCACCCCTTACAAAATGGTTTAGGTATTCTTTGGAAAGAAAATGCTTGATTAGTTTTGGGAGACAAGTATTAGGTATTAAAACAGAAATAACTACATAAATATTAAGAAGAATTTATTTTTCTATTCTGCAAGTATGTGCATGAAGTCTTGCAAACTTAGAGTATGCTGAGAGCATGAGTGTATGTGGGTTCTTTGGGTTTCTTCCCCCTGCTAGTTGGCCAGCAGTGCCTATTCTTAGTTCTGTATCTCTGCTGAGCGGGGATGACATTGCTCAGCTGGACTGAATGCTGAGAAACTAGGCTAGCTCTACTCATGAGGAAAACCGTGAGAACCGTGGTCTGGAACTAATGTATTGGCCAACTGCTCAAAGCAGAGGGTGGTAATGTAGGTTGTAGGGTGTCTTACAAGCAACTGAATATTTAGGTGTTTCTGAACTTTGAGTGAACACTTCTCTCAGGTTTGTGGTGCCCTAAAGAGCTGAGAATTTATAGCAGACTGCCTTCCCCGCCCCCCCCCCCCAAATTAGATTTTTAAACCTACTGTCTGCTGCTCTCCTGAATAGTTACAGTAAGCTCCTTAGACTTGTGCATTTTTTTTTACAACAGATCAGGTACTACATCAAGTGTGGTGCAGGAGGCTTGGAAATAATCAGTTACGTTGCAAAACAGGCACAAGTATAGTAGAATCTAAATTTTTTCCCCGTTAAATCCAAGTCATAATTTTATATCACCTTTTTATATAAGTAGTACAAAACCCTGCTTGGGTCAACCCAATAATGAGTTTCATGTAATTTAAAGTAGTTCATTATTTGGTGATTCTTTGACTTCATTTCATGTGTTAGTCTGAACAATGGAAAAATATTCAGAGTCTTATGATCAGTTCTGGCATCTGAAGATCATTGGTATCTTTGGGAGGAAGATGGTTCTAGAATATTTTTTAGGTGTTTTTTTTTTTTTTTCTGTTTTCAACAAAGAAATAAATATATGATCTGGGTTTGTATTTAGAACTTCTTTATGCAGAAAATTTGGATTTCATATGAAAACAAGTGTAATTGTGTACCTGTGTTATATGCATTATGCAGACTCCTCTTGGCTCAACTGACAGTTCTCCTGTTCATTTTTAGCTTAGCAAGGAGGTGAATACTATAGAGATTATGATGATATTTACTCTTTTCTGAATGTCATATTTCCTTTTAAATACTGTGTGATAACCTTTCTTTCACTGGAGTTTACTTTGTACGTTAAGGCAGAATTGATTCCTGAGCAGGCAGTTGACGCAAGATTTACGTGCCTCTTAAATTCTCTGTAAACTCCACCTGGTGCATGGGATTTAAACTGATATTTTGTAGACCTGAACTTCACCTGTAAGACCTGGTTAAGGCATTTTTAACTTGGTATCAGTAGGTCACTTGTGAGGAGAGACACTGCTTAATGAAAGGTGATCCAAACTTTGTGTTTTTCATACTGGATTTCTCTAAGCTTTGAATAACGGTTATTATATATAACATTTAGGGACATAATTAAAATTTGTTAACTTTAAATTGTTAGACACTTTACTATTCACTTATGTTGATGAATATTTTGATTTGGACTCTGTCAGACACTCTTGATGTGCTCAGCTATTGACCTTAAGTAAGTTCCACAGCTGAACTATTGTATTTATGATGAATATGGGTCAATTCTTAAACTGGTTAAGGAGTTTCTCAGTTTTCATGTGTGCTTCTACAGTGATGAATCAGGTCGTGTTTTTCTCCTGTTGCATTTCTGTTTATTAAGCTGAGGATCTTGGGTTTCATTTTTGTGTTAGTTCTTGTACTCAGGGTTAGAATTTAGGCCAATGCTGTATTAGTATTAATTCCAGTTAAAAATATTCTGGAACAAAGTCTTGCTCTAGTTGACTTAAGGACTCAAAGTTGCACAGTAATATGTGTTATTTTATTGTACTGTCATTATTCAGTGCAGGGATTAAATTTTGTGTTATCCTTTAAATAGGTAGTACAAGAAATCGTATAACAGTGAAGGAATTGTATCTGGCATGGCCTTGGAATCTTCAAAAACATACAAGAATTTCTTACAAATTTCTTTATTCTGCAGTCATGAACCAGTATAAATAGTGGAAGAAAGGGGTGTGTTTCTTTCATCCTCTCTTTAAGCCCCAGGAAACACTGAAGAAAGTAAGCTGGTGGCTAAAGTGGATTGAAGAGCACTGAGAACTGGGGAAGAGTACTGAGGTAGAGTACATAGAGTAGTTTTGCAGGCAAGAAATTTAGGACTGGGTTTCAGGAGTTTAGACATGTGCCTGTAAAAATGTAAGCTCACATGTCTCATGTCATTCTAATAAAAATTGCTTTTAAGAGATTTTATAAAAGCTCAACCAGCAGCAATGATTAATGCTTTGGTAAATTTGAAAAAATGCATGTGGATTTAAGAGCATTTACAAAAATAATTATTTGGAAACATAGCTGAAAGTTTGGTTTCAATTATGCTTTTAAAATTTAAAAAGCATTTCTGTAAGGCAGTACTGTCTGATTTTTACATTGTCTAAATTACAGTCAGTCTTACAGTCTTCCTTGCTCAACATAGTTTCAGGGCAAACTCATTACTTCTTTTCTGACCTTTGTCTGTGACTTGGTTCTGAGATAACATCCTGGAAGACTTCAAGGCTAATACATCTTTCTGATTTAACAGAATTCCCTTGGTGTTCCAGGCTTTTTGGCTTTTTTTTTTTCTCTCCGAGCTATCCCAGTGACACGTGTGTGCAACACAGCACTACCTTCATTAGAGCTGAAAGTGTCCTGCTGATCTGACAGCTGAATAACTGAAGTAAAAATTATTAAAAAGGACCAAGCATCCTTTCTAACTTTCTCTAAAAAAACCTAGCATGGAAGGTGCCTCAGTGGTTTGCATCTGTGTCCTTTTATGATTGTGTGGCAGCACAGAACAAGAGCTGTTTTTCTAACAAAAATTATGTTGGTGATTATAGGAATAGCTTCAGACTATAAATCAAATATATTCAGAAACCCATTAATGCTTTATAAGTCTCTATTGTCTTGACAACTTTATATGCTAAAAGGCATTTCCTAGTTGTAGAAATAGTAGTGTTTTTGAATTCAAACTTCTTGAAATGACTGCTTCAAGGGAACAGCAAGATCAATTGTGTGGTAGAGGGCTTTTGTATTAGCAGAGGTTAAAAAAAACCCACTGTACTGAAAGCTACTCATAGGATTGCATCGTCCAAGTCTGAGGTATCTGTAGATAAATGTTACAATTACCTTCTCATATATTTATTTTCTGCCTCTTCCAAACCTGAGTACATATCCCATAGGAGGAAAGCAGCTTGACCCAAAAAACGGTGGTGCTTTATTTTCAGTGGTGCTGTCAGTCGCTGCTACATCAGCTGGGAAAGCTGGGGCAGAAAGGTCTGCTGTGAGCTGACTTTGCAGCCCTGTCTCCTCTCACTGTGTACTTTTGAGTACCTTTCTCCAGCTGACTTGCACAGATAATGGTTGTTCGTATCTTTCTGCCCTGTGTGGACTTCGGCAAGTATCATGTTCTTCCTGTGTCTGCTTCAAATCTCTAGAGTGTTTTTGCCAGCATCCTATAAATTCTAGATCTACTTTAACTGGAATGAGGCAAGGAGGGAGAGGGTACAGCTCTTGCTGATAAGCTGTTTACTGTCATGGGCTTTGTTAGTTCCATTTTCTTTGTATGGCCTCTCTGTTGTTTGTAGCTTATCTGTAAATAATGCTGAATCGAGAAAAGAAAACACAGACAAATAGCAAAATGTCTGGTTTCACACAGTTTTGCTTTAAAACATATATATTTTGAGGTTGCTAATGCTTAGGATATATCGTTTCACAGTCCACAACTTTGACAGATGTGATATATGGTGCTTTGCCAAAACAAAGGCTGTAATATTTAACTATCATCTCCAAACCTTATGTTTTAAGGTTGGTTGAAGTAGCATTGAGACAGACTTGTTCTGTTAGGGTTGTCTGGAATTAAAATTTTCCAAGTAACTGTGATGGGAAATGTTATAACTGTTAGAGCAGCATTGGTGAAATTTGCTAGAAATGGCTCATAGTAGTCACAGTATTTTGTTTTCACTTAATAGAGTATAATCTAGAGGCATTCTTTTCACAGAAAAAAGAATGCAAACTGTGACAAATACACATGAGTAAAACATGACTGATACACCTCAAAAAGATACAGTCCTGTGACCTCATGCTTGGTGGTGCAGATATGAGTAGAACAAAGCAATGTGGGCCCTACTGATAAGAGAAGAAAGCCTTGTCCTGTACCAATCTTCCTTCTGCTCTCTGTAGAACCCCCTCCTGCTGGATTCCCAGAAGCAGACAGATGTGGGTGAAAAATTTGGGGTTGGTTGGTTGGTTGGTATTTGTAATACACTTAAAGGAGCCATATTATTCTGTGATCCTGTGGAAAGAGAGAAAAAGCAGGGTTTTATAGCTTAAATTCCTTATGCTACTGAAGGCATCCTATAGAATGACCCTTCAGAGCCTCTAACTGTTAAGGCTGAGACCCTGGAAGAGTGAAGAACCTCTAAGCTATAAAACCCCCAACCTGCCCAGTCAAGGTCTCTGTGCAGAGTTCACCACGTGTAGATACAGCAGGTGGCAGCTCCACTGCAGATTTGCTGCCTCCAACAGCCTCCGTGACAGGCAGCACCTGCTTTGCCCACAACTGGAGCTCCTTCTCCTCTTTGGTTAGAACATGGAGGTTTTATAAAAAAACATGTTTCATTTATCATAAAAACTACTTGTTTCTACACAGTTGTTACTTATGTGACCAGATTCAAAGACAAATTGCTTACACAGGTACCTGTTCAGCTGAGTAAGTCATGATATGTCCCTTATCTCTTGTCAAGCATTCAGTTTCTTCAACTGAAAGAAACTTAATTACCATAATTAATTGAGACTTTAATTATTACACTGACTTGTATTTGAATATTATGTCACTAGCAATAAATGTAGAAGGGCTTGAGAATTATTTATACTAGATTTTTGTATGCTTTTTAAGTTGCTCTGAAAAGAATAACAATCCTTAAATGTTTCCAATACTAAAGCAGTTTTAAATCTATTATATATTTAGTTTGTTCATCTGTCCTCTTGGTATTTACTTTAAAAAAAAAAAAAAAATCTGTCATTGAGCCATGTTTTGAAAGGATAGGAATCAACTATGGAGTTTAGAATTTCTATTCTAGTCCTCTCTTCCCCCTTGAGAGCAGAAATGTGTGCATAGCCTTTTGAGCTTGTTGTGGCTCAGGATATGCAGCAGTGGAACTTGCAGCCTTTCATCTTTTTTTTTTCATCTGCTTCATAGCCACAGGTGTAAATGAAGTATTTGTTTCCATTTTCTCTAATTTTCTGCTTAGTTTCTACCAAAGCAGGCTTTTCTTGGAGGCTTTAAATAATCCATTACAAAGATGCTTTTTTCTTGGAGTGTTACAAGATTTTTTTTTTTTCATCAGGGAAGGCACTGTATGTTTTGTTGAGTATTGTAACCTAAGACACCCTCTTCCTGGAACCACTGCTTTTACTTTCTACCTAAGAGATGACTGGGCACTAGATTTAGAGAAGAGCTGAGCAGATGTTACAAAAACAGTAATTTATTGAAATCAATTAATAGATCTAAGCCAGCAAAGTGAGACATTTCAATTCAATATCAAGTACAGTCACTACCCCTTGCTGCTGTTCTCTGTGACCATTCCAACCTGTATGGAATTGTGTTGATTTAAATTGAATCATAATCCCGAGTTACTACAAAGTGGGAAGCTTTGCTAATGCTATAGCGAAAATGAGTTTGTTCTTTTCCCCCACCCTTCTCTGTTTTTTGTTGGGTTTTTGGGTTTGTTTTGTTGAGTGTTTTTTGCTTCTGAAAGACAAATGAAACACAATTCACCAAGCTTTGTTAGCCGTGTCTGCTCTAGAACAGAGTTTTGTCATTCCTGTAATCCTCCTTTCTGTGTCAGAAGAGTTTCATCTATTTTGTGACTCTTCTTTCCTATTTCTAGTATCATCTGCGTTAGAAGTGGGAGGAACTGGGCCCCAAACCAGATGATGTGAGTGTACTCTTGGCCAGGAAATAGCAGTTTAAGCAGTAATTTGTTTACAAATGTTTACTCTGGAAGAACATGACCTGAGCAATGACCATTACCTGTTCATATGCTGCCAAAAAGCTGCTGTCAGCACAATCCCCATAGCAGTGACAGTGCCAATGTTCTGGCTGCAGACAATTTGAAAAGACCTATCACTAATGTATACTAGGTGTATTTGCAGTTTTGTGTGGATAGTGACTTTTAATTTTTTTTTAATCTAAGTATAATTTACTCATTAATAAATACACTCTACTGTCTCATATTTCAGGATCTGGATAAAAGAAAAAGTAGACAGACAAGATGTGATACCTGCATAGCCAGGATCCTGCTAATGTCTTCAGATACCTTAACTTTATGGCAAAAAAGTTATATCTACTACTTTGCTGTTCTGGTTGTTCATTTTAGGTGGTTTTAAATCTAACTTTAAACAGATCTTGTGTTAATTACTTTACCCACAGACCTGTCTTTTTGTTCTTGTGGTTGTAGTTTTCCTACCTGTGACTGAGACTTGTTGGAAGCACCATGCCCTGCATCATGAAAGGGGCATTGTGGTCACATTTTGTTCTGCTCCTTGTTGCTGATATGCCACAAACAATTTTATTTAGCACAAATGAGAGTAGTGTTTGCACTTTGCCCGGAGACAGTGGGAAGTAACCATAGGTATCAAAGTGGAAGATGGTATTTGGTAACTGGGTAACTTCTTTGTGGTGCTGGGTTTTTTTATTCCTTTCCCTCTAGCCTAAAGTACTTATTTGTATGTGTTTTTTTAATACTCCTTTCTTCATTGTTTTGTTTTGGTTTGGGTTTTTTTTGTGCTGGGAAAGTAGCTCTGGCAAATTGCCACAGTCTTGTTCTGGAGGAAAATATAATGAGGAGAATGCAGATCCCTTTCAGTGATGTGCATGCCGTCTTGTTCAGGAACACACAATAGTCTAAAGTTAAAAAGGCTAAGGTAAATATTTCACATCTGCTGTAACATTTAGAAGCAAAACTGAATTTTATACAAAGCTTGCATTGTCACACCGTTGGTAATATTTGGGGCAGACAGTTACGTTTTATTACTGCATCCATTAAATTAGTAGACAAATTGGATGCCTTGATCTCAAATGACTCGGCCAAGAAAACACAGTTAACAGTGGCAGAATGGGGTAGAAAATCCATCACTTCTGAGGGAGCAGGTATTGTTCTGTCTTCTGGAACTTGACTACATCTTATCCCTATCCAATCTGTATTATTTTTTATAATGATTGTAGTAGTTGTGTGCTTAAAATTACAGTCCTCAGCCACAGACAGAAGTAATCTTGAAACTCTTGAGATAGTTGATGTAGAAAGGCACAAACATAGATGCCCCTTTACTCCTGACCTTTACTAATTGATTTGTGAGTCTGCAAATGTAGAAGGTACAGGAAGTAGCTATTTGACTGGTGAGACTCTCCTTCTGTGGTAATGCTATGACTTAGCTATTACTAGAATATCATGTCACTGCAAGCAAGTTTTTCCTGTCTGTTCTTTGCTTATTTATTTTGCCCTTGGGATGTTTTGGGTGGTCTTAATGGAGGAACAGAAGCCTTTCATTTGTATGTTTATCAGGATGCAGAGTTTTGCTCTTCCTTTTGACCACTGTAAATTGTGACAAGCCTAATGAAATAAGTGAGATATACAACTTCTGTAAATGAAATAAGTATTTATTTTGTCTCCCCATTTAGTCTTGTTGGAAGAATGAGAAATCTAGATACAGTAAATAACCTTGCCACACAGATGGGAGAAATCATTAATGTAATTGTAAACGGGGCATGGCATGCCTTTTTTCTTGCTTCATTTCTGCTTTGGCCCCCTGACTTCAAAGCCTGAAATGTACAATAATGTAGCAATTTAGTGAACAGCTGTCTAGTGAAAGGATTTTCTAAAAGGTTCTGTTTTGGTAGGAGTGTAATTGAGGCATCATTCCTTCTTCCAGAGTAAGTCAGAATTTAGAGAAACTTTTTTTTATGTTCTCTTTCCCTCTGTATGAGCTCTGTATCCAGCTTAAAGGATTTATTAAAAGAACCTTTTCATTTGTTTGTGTTCAGGAGAGGAGGGGAAAAAGTTATTTCTTTGATGTTCCCAAGGTTTTCCACATAACTGGATTAAAACCTGAAACCATGTCAAGCAAAAGCTGTAACAGTAATGTATCCTAATTTCTTTCCCTGAAGATTGATGTGATGGGTTGTTCAAACTTTACTCTCTCTTCAATTGTTTGAACATCTAATTTCTAGATAGCCATACATTATTAATCTTTAATGCTGATAGTAAGCTGCTCTTAAAACAGGAAATATCTAACTCCTTTGTTATATTTTTCACAGTATTGTTGCTTCTCTCCTGTACAAATACTTTTTAAATTTAGGTTTTCCAAGATGAAAATATACATGTTTTCAATTATGTGTGTACGTTCTTATAGAGCTGCTGGATAATTGTTTAGCAGATTGTCTCCCCTATTTGCAGAGGCATTAATGGGTCAGTATTTTAAATAACTACTACAGGAACATACCATGGTACTTCCTTATGTTTATTTGAGTTGGAATATTGAATTATCTGCATGCAGAGAGCAGTAGTCACTGAGCTGTTGGTCAGATGGAGTGAAGGACAAGGATAGAAAGAAGTGTCATAATCAACAGCTTTAATGGATAATAATACTGTAGGAAAGAGAGCTGGCAGGCTTTGGCAGCATATTCAGTCTGAGGGTACTGTTGTTATTTGAGCTAACACTGACATGAAACTAATGAAGATACATTTGTTTAGGCGTGCTGTGTACAGACATTACTGGACACATGGCCCCATCTGATGAGAAAATAGGCTTAGCTATATTTTTAAATGTTTGCTGCTGGAGTAGGCTAAAGAGGACAATATTCTTGAATAATCAGATTTGCTGTGCTTAAGAGGTTTTTTGCACTAGAAATGAAAAACTTGGTGTTTGATCTACTTTATGCACCATCAGGATCATGAGTGATGCATCTCTGCATCACTGTTACAGCATAAAACCTTCAGTGGTGTCAGGAAAATTAGACCCATGGATGGGTGATAAACTTCACCCATAAACGAGACAAATTGTGCACTAGAAGACTGTGGTGTTCCAATAATACTGTAGTGTTTCTGAGCTCTAGAAAAGTAAACCCATTTTCAGTTTTCAGCTTTATATTGCCATTAGAGAGACACATGAGTTATGCCTTGGGTTACATACACAATTCAATTTTTCAGTCCTTTGTAGGCTGTGACTGTGTAGCATCTGTTCTGATACTTTTGTAACTTAACCTTTCTTTTATATTCTTTTATATTTATTTTCCTACCTAGTTTTTGCTTTCTGTAAGAGCTTATGACAAAGACTTTCTTCCAAAATCCTTTTAAAAATAGTAAAAATAAGCATTAGATCAGATGTGGCATTTTGCTTATGTAGCTTGGCTGCTGAGAACAGAGAACCTGGTTTAATTTAATTTGCTAAGTTGTCTTTCAGCTTTTCAATTCTAGGCATTAGCCATTAATATTCATACAAAGTCTTCCTTAAAAAGAAAAGAAAAATCAATACACACATCTGACCTTAAGAACAAGGGTTTGCTGTTAATCAATAGAATCACTAACCTAATGAATTACCCTTCAAAATAGCACTCTAGATGTTTGGATCTGTCTTGAAATCTTTCAGCATGAGTGTGGTTTAGTGCTGAAAAGTATTTCAGTTATGTTCAATGAAGCTGAGGTCTACTGTTCACAGGGCATCCAGATCTTGCTCCTTAGGAGACTGTATGATTTTTTTATTTTTTTTTTTGATGTTTATTTACTGAATCTAGTGGACTTTGTATTAGACCCTAGAATTTGACTCCTGTCTGAAAGGGAATGAAAGCCATGCATTTTTGCCCCCTGGATGTGTCATACTGGGTATTCTGTTAAGACTGGCCTGGGGCTGGATTGTCACTCATTTCAGGTGTTCTCCCATCAGTACCGAAAGTGCTTCCATGATGAAAGCAGAGAGGGGTAGCCCCATGGTTAGGCAAGCAGAGAGCTAGTTATGACATCCTCAAATATATGGCAGGCAAATTGTTCTGCTTTGAGATATGCTTGGCTTTCTGCCACTTTCTTCAGTCGTTGTCAGCTAATCTTTGTAACTCAACAAGGCAACCAAACAAACTCCATTTTCTTGCAGTTTTGCAGAAATAATTTTTCATTGTACTATAAATGTGAAGTGATTGTTCCTTATCTTTTAGGGTTTTTTGGAGGTTAGTTGCTCTGTAGTCCTATGGTAAGGAGAAGCCTTGACCTCCAGTTCTGATTCATATAAAACTAAATTCAGTTAGGTGTATTTCCCTTAGTAGTCCTGGTTTGGTCACCCCGTGTATTTTGGTTTGGTTTTAAATGATGCCTATCAGAAAATAATATAGAAACACCTTCTATTCTCTGCTTCTATTCTCTGCTTCTTGTTAATAAGTAGCCTTGAGGGCTACTTTAGCTTGAGCTGCGTGTTTAGTACTGTTGCTGAAGAACAGTTGGTAACCTTTATTTGTGTTCCTGAGGGGAAGAGAGAGAGTACGGAAAACGAAGTGGCTTTTTGCTTTTTATTTCTTGTGTTGGGCATTAGTGTTTGTCAGCTGCAGTAGTGTTATAGGTGGTGTGAAATGTCATTAAATCCTGATGTTACACATCTGGTGACTTGTAATATAAACTATTCCATGAATGTATGTAATGCAGCTTTTTATACTTTAATAAATTAGAACTGGGTATTTTATAATTTTAAACACAGCAATGTAATATTTAAATCTACTTATTATAGCTCTTTGTGGACAAAAAATTCACATTTGCTCTAGAGAATGTTCTGTCTTATGGTGTTAATAATGAAAACAAAGTTGGAACTATAATTAAAAACCCCCAACCAAATGAAGTAACAAACACCCAAAATGTGCATTCTAACCATTAGTAAGTCGTGTTTGGATTCTGATAGTTCAAGTAAAGGATGCTTTTCTTTATACTAATGTCTGTTATTTTGTTTACTCTGAGAAAAGTGCAGTACAGTGAAGTTTTCCAAGTCTGCAGCTTTATTAGTTCTGGATCTTAAGGGCAAAGAACTTAGTTTTCTTTTATTACTACTTCTCTTGCACAGATTTAACATTTGAAAGCTTGTACTCGAACCTGTCAAAACAGACAGAATGCAGAAATGGCTAGGAGAATGTGATAACCTTAAGAGTCATACAGAGCCCTAAACAATACCCAATATATGAGATTATTTTAAGTATCTGTTCCTTTGGATTTGTTTGCTATACAATTGAATTGTACATAGATGTTTTGTGCTTTTCTTTTATATTCCAGAATTCCCTTTACTGTTAAAGATAACACTTAATGATGACAGAAGATTAAATGGCCTGTGCAGAATCTTTTGCCTCTGGTAAGTGCAAAACAAACATCTTCACTCTACTAGAGCTCTTTGTTTTTCATTACTATGGAAAGATTAAAATTATTTGACTTGGCCTCAGGCCTTGAATTGCTCTGTTGGGTTATTAAACATACAGAGCCAGTAATGAATGGTATTCCTTATGTACCTTGGCTGTTTGTTCCTTACAAATAGAGAATTGATTACAATGGTTAAGAGACTTGGGATTTATTGACTTGTCTTTCCAGGAATCTTTTATCTCATAATTGCTTTCAGGAGTATTTTCCACTGTTTTTTACCCCCATTAATCACTGAATCATTTTTTCTATAAAAATCAGTAGTAACTGAGAACGTTAGCCAGTGAAGTCAGTACTAACAACTGGCTTTCTCCAAATTATTAGGAGTGTGAGTGTCTTTACTGAAATGAGGGAACCTAAAATATAGGTAAAATTGTGGGCTTTATTACCTCAAGAGTAATTTGACTGCATTGAAGGGTGAGTTATACACTGCATCAGAAATGTCTGGTGGTTAATATTTTATTGTTTCCTGTTTGGTATTTTAAACAAACGATTCTTTAATTTTCAACTCCTTGCCTGTCTCTGGAAACACCTCAAGCCCTGGATTCCTGTGTTGTTCACAGGTGAATGTAGGAGCTATTAAAGACAAGTGTTATGAGCAAACCAGGGCAAAATAAATCATCTCACAAAACAACACAGGCCCTTTTAATTCAGATATTACTTCCCTATAAAATACTAGATCTTGAGTTTTAGAACATTGATGTACTCTGTTCTAGTTTAGCCATGTTCATTTTAGGTCAAGGAGATAATCCTGTGAGCTTTGAGTTTTCTTTGTAGTCTTTTACTTCTTTGGTGAAAAATAAGCTGCAGTCTGGTCTTAGAATTAACATAGTGCTTAAAGTCTGAAATGCTGTGGTTTAATGAGAAATATTTTGTAGTATTATTACTGCTCCTAAATACATTTGGAAGGAAGACAGAAGCAACTTCATGTAGGTGATAATGAACTGTGAGGCTAATATAGGATGTAAGATGTATATATTTTTACATAAGTTGATAACATAGTAAAATAAGTTTTAACACTTCAAAGATGTCTAGGAAATCTGTGTTTGGGATGAGAAGTGGTTGTTCAGAAAGGATGGTGTGATGTGCATCTTTTAAGTGGCAGTGCTGCCAGCTCTGCCCTTCAGATTCCAAACCAGCAAATTATTTTGGATTTTGAGGTGTGCATGTCTCAGGTACCTATTATCTCGTTTATTATAAGACTACTTTCTTGATCAGGATTTGGCATGCAGTTTTTGTGTTTCTCCACTCTTCAAGTTATTACTGTAAATTATGAAATGGTAGTGGAAATATATACAAAGGCATCAAGTTCTTACTTTGTTTCTCCTGATCCTGGCTCTGTAAGAACACACTTATAAAAACTAAGCTGTTTTATCTGGTATATGGTAGATTATCTTCAAGAGCAAGATAAGAGGGAACAAGTTGACCATTCAGAAATTACTGTTGTCGATCTATGAAACAGATGGAAAAAGATTTTTGTTAAGCTGATTGTGTAAAATGGAGGGTAGCAAAGGAATTTGGACGTGAAACTAAACTTGCAGTTCCATGGTGACACAGAACCACATATTACATTGTATTTGTGTATTTATAGGGGGGATTTGTGCTGTACAGAGAGGGCTATTAGACACCACAGGAACAGAAGCCTTAAAGATAGTAGCTTTTATATTGTTAGGTTGAGATAGATGCTGTAAATACTAATTTTCAAAGCATGAATTAACTAATCCAGGTTTTTAATTTTAAAATCCTTTCTCTCATGATAATTAATATTCAGTTTTAGCAGTGTGATCTCAGTGTAAAACCATCTTATCTTTCAGGAATTAGGATGAGGAATCTTGTTTTGATAAACAGTCTACAGACCTTCTGAGAAATCATAGGGCTTATGCATAAACTCTGAAATAAGGACATGTAAAAGTAAATGGATTTGACTGAGTTTTACTGTGAACAGATACAGAGCCTGACCATACAGAAAGGTCAAACTGTAGATGTGCTTTGGTATATCCGTAAGAATTAAATTGTTCCCTTTCAAGCAGTACTTTACTCTTGGCTTCCCAGGTATAGGTGCCAAGTTTTTTTTAATTTATGTAATTATTTTTTTTTACTCCTGATGTTGTTGGTAGCCTTTCAGATAAAGGATTATTCTGCAAAATAGTTTGGAACCTTCAAGGTCACGATGAATGATATGAGAACCTTATTTAAGGACTAATTTCTTTCACAAATAAGGCAAGCCTTTTTCCCTCGTTTAGCAGATTTTCTGGTATTGCACAGAATTCTTTGCACCAAGTAAAAACCAAAACAAGGTGTATTTTATTGGCTTAAAAATTCTGTGAAGTGTTCACATGACAAGCACCTTTTCTTGTAAATCAGTGACAGTTCTTTTCACAACCCTTCTTTGTATTGGCTTAGTAAAAATAGACAGTAATTCTGACAATATGGCATTGTAATTTGTATGTACTATGAGGATCATCTTTTCTATAGCAGACAAGGGAATCTCATGCATTTTAAGTACAAATTAGTATTTCTGTGCTCACTGATATATTTCAGTCAGCAACTGTGCTAAGCCTGAGTTTCCTGTATCGTTGTCATGTCTGTAAATGCAGATGCCTCCTCACAGAGCTTGCAAGAGTCATGTTCACAGTCACTTTTATTCTCATTTTGGCTTTAGGTTTATTTGTACAGTTTTTATCACAGTTCCTTCTTCATATTACATAGTTTGCTGTCTAAGCTATTATGATAAAAGGTAAAAATTAATTACAAATACCAGAAAGTAGTTCCTGCTGTTGGTCTTCCTGGTCAGTGTGTGTGTCCTGTGAGCAGCTCTTTGCTAATGAGCACTTGGTGTTAAACAGAGGGGGTGCAGATGTGGGTGCAATTGAGTGCAAAATCAGGATGCTGCAAGGAATGTATGAATTTAAGATGGGGGCAATGGGAAAAGGCTAACAGTACTTAGATATTGCATGAGTAAGAAAGTTGGTATTTTTCACTAATGCCAAAAAACGTTTGTAGACCACAACATCGGCTTCAATCAGGTTGAGACTGCAAAACCAATACTAGATTCTTTTGCTGAAAATGTCAGCTTTCTGTACTCTGAGTGATACCAATCAGTCCACCCAGTTTTTCTCTGTAGTGAAAGGAATTTGATTATAGTGGAATTATGGCTCTGATAGTTACCACTCATTTCTTAGAGCACAGCTAAGTAACTGAACCCAACACTGTCACAGATCTGTAGGCATTATGTTTTTCTAAAATGTACTGTGCACAGGTTTTCCTTTCAGAATTTTAGGTTCAATGTTAATTTTACTTTGCACTAATACTTAATTTTCTTGCCGTTGCTATTTCTAGAAACCTAGAGAAATCATTATTCCTTGGGTTTGTGTACAGCCATTGCCACAGTAAGGGGTGGGTCTGCTGTTGCAGTAATACAGGATGATCCGTCCAGGGGAGTTTTGCTCTGTCTTGGGAATCAGGAGCAGGCGTTAAGTAGGCAGGAGTGTCTTCACTTATATCCTGAAGACAACAAGCCGGAACAGACAGCAAAGAAGGGGTGGGGGAACAAAAGCTTGTAAAGCTGGACTTGGGGATGTTGGAAAAAGGGCACGACTGGCTTTGGGACCTCCCGTGTGTTCTGGGGTAGCCAAAAAGCGCCAGTGTCCTGATCCTGACCATGGGGTCAGAAAGTCGTGACAGAGACTGAAAGCCATCCAAGCATTTGGGAACTTCTTCAGTAGTGCTTTTCCCTTTTCTCCACAGACGTGGGCTTTGCAAGCTTGGTATTTGTTTTATTAGTACATGTTTACCGTTCAGAGACAACATAGCTTAGGGAAGAGTAGGGATCACACTGTTTTTACCACACGGATAAATACTGCTTAAAAAGAAATTTTAATCATGCAAACCTAGCACTTACAAAAGTTATATGGATAAAAATAACCTGTGTAAAGCTACACACTAGTAGAAAAAATCTGGAACTAACACACTTTCACAAGTAACATTCTGTGTCTTATAGGTTATAGTGAGGTATTTATTACTGAAATTAAAGAGAAGTCAATGAAATCTGTCAGATGTTTTAAGTATTCAAAAATTTTCAAGTTAAACGTATCTAGTTTTTTTTTTTTATTTTTAAACACTTATCTTCTGCATGAAGTGCACTTGAAAACAGTGCCCATTTTCATTCCTTCAAATTGAAATACATTCTGGGACCAGCACAAAAACTGACACTGGGATACAGCCTTGCATGTCTGATATATGAGCTTCTGATGAAGTTCTTTGTAGGCATCACAGAGGGTTAACTTTGAAGTTGGGAAGCATTGAAGAAACTCCATCCCTCCTGCCCCTCTTTTTTCTTTTCCTTAAATGTCATGCATTCTAGGCATTTCCAAAAGAAATATAAAAATTCTTTGTCATTCTAATGAAAATCTTTGAAGCTGTTTTTCATCTTTTATTTTAAAGAAAAGATTTTTCAATTGTTAGTCATATACTACGATGATTCTTTTGTTGTTGTTTGTACTATAGTCAGCACAACAAACACTCTAGTTTGACATCTTTAAAAAAAGGCTATGCCCAGTGCAAGCTGATAGACCGACTTCAGTGAAAGGTTTCTGTAAACAAAATACTGGAATAAGCTCAAACCAAGCAGGGAATAAAATGTAGGCTAATGTGGAAGTCATGATAAGTACCCTTGGCAAATTGTGATGTGTGCAGCAGTGACTGTGTGTTACTCAGAGCTGCTGAGAGGGCCACTGAAACAAGCCTGCTGTACAGGTGCTAGATTTGGAGATAATAAATGGTCTGTACAGTATCACACTATATAAAAAGTTTAAAAATCACAATGAGAATATATTTTAAAAAATTTTTTATATTGTAAAAATTTTAAAATTAGGTCCAAGACACCATTAAAAAAAGGTATGAAATGCGCAATTTTTCAAGTGGAAACAAGCAGCACAAGAAGGTTCCATAAGGGTTAGGAAGAGTTGCTTTGTGATTTCTCTTTGATCCCAGTATCTTCATAGAGCCAGTGATCACACAGACCTCAGAGCAGTTCTCTTCAGGCAAGTAGGACACGAGCTAAAAGTATCATCACTGATTTCACTAGGGAAGATTGGCTGCAACAAGGAGTAAAAGGCTATTTTAAGAGACAACTGTACAGTACAGTCTATTTATGTAAATACTTGGAAAACGCGGGCACAAAATTGTTTCCTAAGTACAGAGCTGTGAAATCAGTGTGCCATATGGAGCTGTAATATATGGCAGAATATTTTAGAATTCTAAGCCTTCTTGAAAGAAAACTGTTGTAAAAGTCTGCATCCAGAATAATACGACTACTCACTTGTGTTTTAACCCAAACCTGCAAAGATTATGTATTTCCAAATGTACTAAAATATAACTCAGTATTTTTAAAAGGCAGTGACCCTTTTCACTTATTTCTCACAAAGCACAGAGTGAGGAACTGATAATTAAAGGCAATATAAATGGCAGGCAAGTGAAACAGATGGCTGTAACATAATTCTTGAGTCTTAACTGGCACTTAACACTAACTCTACTTTCAATTTGACAAATACAAGAAGACACCTATGTTGACATACACGTGGTGCGCTTAACTACTTTTATTTATGCAAGTGAGGTATTAAAATTGTCTTGAAAAGCAGATGTCTAAAGAAGAGAAAAATGGTATGAGGAAGAGAATAGTAACCATTGTTTTCAGTGTTCAATGATTAGTAGTTGTAGGGTTTTTTCTTCCAATATCCTATCTTATAATTGCCATGCAGAGTCTCTTACTCCTCCACTAGACAGGTAGCTTGGGAAGATGGGAGGAAATTCACCATTTTTCAGCAAGAATTAGTTATGAAGACTGGTTTTGTTTCTTTTAATGAAGTATAATAAGCTAAAAGTGTGTGCATCTCACACGCTGCATATGGTACACTTTTAATATATACACTGTCATTGTACACAAGCATCTTGTATATACACTGACACCACCTTCACCAGGAAGTCAAAAGTCAATAGATAATGAACCTTGTGCTGTGTCTTCTCTTCCTCTAACATAAATTTCACATGGAATCTCCTCCATCACCCTGTCCTCTATGACCTGCTCAGGGCAGTCATGAGCTTGTTTGAAGGTGTAAGTACTTTTCTTGAATGTGCTGTTAAATGTTTTCATGGGCTGGGGCTGTGCAAAGTCGTTGCGGAAGGGCAGTTCCATGGAGCTGAGGTTTGTCCTGCTTTGTTTCAAGTTGGAGGCCTGGGAGCCACAGTGGTGGTCATGAATGCATCTGGAAGCTGTTGAAGGGCGTCGCATTTTCTGATAGTTCTCCAATTCTTCTGATAAATCTGCCAAATCTGCAGAAATTTCTTTGTCCCTTAGAGAAAAGAGTTCATAGTGTGGTGGATCAAATACTTCCTGGAAGCCAGTTTTATTGAAGGCAGTCTTGCAAGCCATAACCTTTTTGCGAGGTTGCTTTACTTGCACTAGAATTGAAATGATGAGAAGAACTAAAACTATCCCTGATGTGATGCCAATGACTGTCCCATGAGTTTTGGTGATTTGTTCAAACAATCCAGCTTTCTTCTTTTCTGCAAAGAAAAAAAGAGGATCATGAAAGGAGTTTTATTATTTTCCACACTTGTAATAATGTATTTCAAGAAAGCAAACTATTGTGATCGCCATGCAAGTGCCATATTAATAAGATGACTTAATGGCACTGGATCTTAGACCTATAAGCCAATGGGATTTGCCTAACTCCCTGTCATTAGTGGCTGCCATGTGGTAATTCAGTGGCAGGTGGAACTCTGACCAGTGCAAACTGACTCAGCTGGGGGGTGACTTCCATCCTGAACCTTTACTGATCAGTTCATATTCCAAAATCCATGAGGTAAAAATAGGCTTAAATTAACCTTAAATAGGTTAAATCCAGCTACAGATGATGCTTCTCCTACTATGGTTTGTTCCTGTTGGCAACATTTCCATTGATGTCAGTAGAAGAAAATCTAGATTTAAAATGAGCTAGTTCTTCTTTAAAAGTGAAATTTTATCATAGTGATACCATATATATGAATGACTGTGCTGTTGCTTTCACATCTCTTGGAAATGTAATGGCTATATCTATTGTGTGTCTTGCCATACCTAATTCAACACAGGGAGCTTTAGCATAGATATATTCCAGTTTCAGGAGTCCAGTAATCAAATCAGTTAAGGAAAAAACTAAACAAAGGGTGGGGAGACCAACCACCCCAAATCATATGGCAATTTTGGCTGGTACTTCATATGAAAACACACAAGATGGCAGCATCAGAACAAGATGGTTTTCCATATTTAAAATTCTTATTTGAAGATGAAAATTTTTATGTTGAATTTCTGTTCAGTAAATGTTCTTGTCCTAGGGGACTGAAAGATTTCTACACTGAGGCTCTGCAACATCTGCTAGTGGGAGAGAAAAGCATTTAAGAGTATGTAGAAGAAAATGTAGTAGCCTAAATATTGCATAATATTTTCAGATATCTGGCTCCTGGCATCTAAATATGTGGGTTATGCACCTGAATACCACACACAGTGCATTGAGAGAGTTACAGACCATCATGTGTTATTTGAAACAATCCATGTACTAAACAGACTCCCAAGGAACTGGCTAATAAGAAATGGGGTTTTTGCTTCAGAGCTTGGATTGTTGGACGTATGGATTCCAGTGCTGTGGAAGTTCTCGTCTGCATCTACGTTTCTTAATTCTTGGAAGATATTTTAATGAAGAAGTTGTTATGCAAAAGGTGATGTCTTCTCTAGTCTCTTAAAATAAATTGCACACAACTGAGTTTTCTAACAATTTTTGTGTTACAGGGCTTAGGCATAAGTAGGTCACAATATGCTCAGATTTATGTAGCTATTGATATGGACTAAATGAGAGCTCTGGGTGCCTGCAGGAACTGAGCACAATTGTGAGCAGCTTTCTTTTTAAGGCTAAATATTGCTTATTTGGTTGCATCAGTCTCCCTTGGCTGGCAATACGGGTCTAGTCTTCAGCTCTAAGTACGACAGCAGAATTTAGACAGGCTGTTCAGCACCAGACACAGCAATTTACAAAGATTGGGAAAGACACTTTCTTCACATTACAATACAGTTTTTATGGAATTAAATTTTTCAAATACTGCAGTACATGAGTGAAGTGTGGATTCTAGGTGAGATTCCAGAAAGCACTTGGCAAAAATGGCAAAGAGATCTAGAAAATTGCACTTAAGAGGGAATGTTGAATGTTATCAAAGGATTGTTTAGAGGAAGCTTGAGAACTTGGGAGTGATGGATCAGTTTTGTGAACTGGAAAGTTTCCATAATATACCCTACATTAGAGTGTTTATCAGTGGCGTGAATTTTTTTTGGTTACCCAAAAAGCAATTAAAAAGTAGGGGGTTTTAATATCTTTTATTAAAAAAAGTTAGGCAGGATTTGTGTATTGAAAAGACATTTTGTTTCAAGATTGTTTTTGACCCTTTCTTGCAGGGACCATTTCTCTTTGAAATGGAGCACATATTTACATCTTTCTGGAGCTGTCTTCAGACCTGCTGATGCCACTCTATCTGTCAAGAAAAAACCTGGCTCAAGTGGTTTTGTTCTGTTATCTTTAGCAAGAAAAATTGTTGACCTTAGACTGGTTTTGTTCTGACAATTCAGCTATTGTTGAAGGACAAGTGAATATGTTTGTGCTTTAAAGAATAACAACTCCTCAAAACATGAGAATTTTTCCTGCCAAACCTTATATCGAAGCAAGTCTTTGCTGTAGTTGTGATGGTTTAAACAATGCTCCTTGCCCCATGTTCCAGAGGCAGTGATTTACACATTTTCCGTAAGTGATTTTTTCATGGTTCCTAACAATTCCTCCTTCCTCCCATCCTTTCTCACACCACATACAGCAGTTGAATTTACCCTGAAACAGCATGTGATTTATAACTCACATGTTTTAAAACTGGTTTTGAGGACTGTTACTTCTATTTCAGCCTAGAGAAAGGCTTTTTTTGCTTGAAAGCTTGTCTGTGTTTTTCCAGCTCTTTATTTTTTTTCCCTCTAAAAGGCATTATCTGTCCCTGCAATCCTTGCTTTAAGTAAGGTTTAGAAATGCATAGGATGCCACCTGGAAAATTCTAAATTCTCTTATCAAGCTGATATCCTTTTAAAATAGAGAGTACATGCTGAAGAGGAAGAAGTTTAGTTATGAAACAGTAAGATCAATATTCAGGATGCTTACGTGTCTGCTGAGTTTAAATAAAAAATTTGGAACACCTTTCTGAGATTAGCAGAATAGCTGTCTTCAGCATATTTCCAGGAAAAAGACATTTCATGACTTTCTTGAAAGGCAAACTGACCAGCCTAGCTCATAAAGGCCCTACTTTGCACTGTATTCACCTCTGCAGTGATTCTCATCCCAAGGGTATGCACAGTTCTGAATGCCATTGCAGACTAAAGAATTATTGATGCACATGTTGCTATGGCAGAAGTAAGTGTTGCCTGAGCAGGGAGCTGCAGGAGAGAAGAGAAAGAAAACATTCAGAATTTTCAGTAATTGATGCATTACTACAAAACTATTAAGTTTGTTTTTTTAACATGTGAACACATTCCTCTATCTCTTTGCTTACACATCACTAATTATTGGATGATTTTCTCTCCATGTGATTGCTTTCAGATGTGTTGTCTATGCTACAAAACAAATTCTTGCTCCGGGTGGGTAGGTACCAGATAGAGACAGTCACAAAACACAGATAATGGAAGAAGGCTTTAATTCATGGCTTTAAAAATCTCATGCTCACCATCAATTATATATTTATTCTGCTGTGCATCTGGCCATGTAGGGGTTGTGAAGCAGTCCCTGAGCATCTGCATTTTGGAGCCCATTAGTATCTTAAGGCAAATCAGATTTCAGCTTGTGCTGGACTGTTTCAGTAATTGCAAGAGATTTCAGTAACTGGAGGCATCTAAGTCATTCCTGCTTGTGAATCAAAAGCTCTTGGATCCTCCTATTAGAGCTAATGCAGGGATTGTGAAAGTACACTTTAGCTTTTTATCTATCTGTCTATAAATAGTTATAAATTTGAAGAAAGAAATTAACTAAACGGTGCCCTGAAGATTTTATGTGTTTGTGAGTATTTGTTATAGCTCCTCGACTTTAGGAAACAAGATATTAAAAACCAGTAATAATTCCTTTCAGGGTGTTATATAGCATACATAGGAAATTATTTATGAATTCAGGGTACTGGACAAGAAATTGGTTTTCCCTTTCTCTGTTTCAGTAATGTGGTATTTTTATGATGGAAAGGTTTATTATTAGTGGATTCAGTTATATATTAAACAGCAAAGACATGTGATAGACATTCTACTATTTGGTTTCATAGAAAGAATTTATTCTTGAGCAGTCTGGATTCTCTGGAACATAATGGAAAATCCAAAGGGTAGAGCAGAGGGGAATGGCAGTCTCAGGGAGAAAAGGAGGAGTTATGTCTAAGAAAAAATTCCAAGCTTTAATTCTGACTTGGCATTCCCTAAATTCAATATGCGTTGTCTTCCCACTCCTTACTCTGGTAACCTACGCTCATTGGTTTTAAGCTTTTGTATCAGCTTTCTGTTACTGTTTAACCCCGGCAATCTGGCAAGAAGTTCCATGTAGAAAGTCTGTGCTTTAACTGTAGTGCAAGTGCAATACAGAATGTATTTAGAGTGTATTTTGGAGTGCTTATCTATGTAATTTCAGAGTTTAAAAATGTCATGGTAGCTATCACACATATCTTCCTTGCTGAAGTGAGCTGAGAATTTAATTGTATGGAAAGTAGATTTAGCCTGAAGAACACTTGTTTCTTCTCCTAAAGTTCAGCAAAGGGAAACAAAGTCCTGCAGCTGTGAAGGAGTAACTCCACATAGAGGTACAGGCTGAGGGACAGTCAGCTGCAAAGCAGATCTATAGACAAACACCTGAAATCCTGGGGAGAAAAAGGGGAACGAACGTGAGGCAGTAATTGTACATTTATGCGTGTTTAACTTTTTGTGAGGATGGGGATGTTCAGAGTTTGTAAAGATGGGACAAATGCACTTAATTTCCCTTTTGTTTGTTATTTGAGGAGTACGAAGACTGAAAGTCACAATGATCGATCAATTCCCGTTCAGGACTTCAAGGACATAGCTGGACTCTTCTCATACCAGCTGCCTAAGACTGGTGCAACGTTCACAGGGTTCTTTGTATCCAGCATTATTCACTTATTGAATCCAGCCAGAAATCAAATACATTGATTTTTAACATTGGTCTTAGCTGAACTACTTAGTCAAATCTTCAAGCAGCACTAGGTGTGTGTTAGGTGACTGTCATGCACAGTTAGCTCATTTATGTAAATCTTTTCAGAAATATTGATCGTTTTCATGGTTGGCTTCATATAATTACAAATCATTAGCAAGGTAGACGAGAAAGATAGCTTAACAATCTGAAAATAAGACAAGCATGGATTCACTTTTATCAGTTAGAAAAATTGCTTGTGACTAGATTATTTAAAAATACAGAATACACTTTTCAGCCACATACTTTTCAATTGCACTATCCAAGTAAATAAGAACAACCACATACTTCTGCAGACTTTATTCTGCCGAAGACTTTTGAGTTGCTTTAAAACTGCAAGTTTGGAAAGTTATCTGGCTTTAGGAGTATTTACTGTCTTAGCCTCTTGCATTTAAAAAATCACAAAACACAAGAAAAACCCCCAAACTCAGTAACAACAACAAAAAATCCACTCCAATATTTATAATATAAATAGAGAATTTCCCTGGCAAGGCCCATAGTATTTTCTAGATTGAAAGCTGGAATAACTTGTACTATCAATAATTGTATTAAAAGTTACTGGAAAAGCAGTTAGCAATTTTTGCAAGTTGTACATAAAACTGGTATTTGCTTAAATTCACAGTATCTAAATGCCTCTTGTAAGTTGAAACAACAGACTAGCTTGAAACATGCAATTGTTTATTCCTGCCATGTATTCAAAATAAGCAAGGAGCTACTTCTCTTGTAAGTCTCCATTACTTTAGAAATATTGTTTTGTTTTACCGAAAGTAACTTTTCTCCTGTGTTAAAATTCACTGTTTTATGGGATTGAGCATAAAATCTACTTGTTACCTGTAACCTGAATGTTCTTTGCAAGGTGGTGACCAGGATCCCTTTTAGGACTGGCTACAAACATGTAAATTCTGTCAGAAAAGTAACTTTTTTGCCAGCAAACTGTACTATTTATTCTTCAAGCAGAATTTTTTGAAAAACCTTTAGCACAAGCATAGACCTGATTTTCTGAAATGGGAACATTTGATTCAGCTTTCCCCATGTATCTTAGATCTTCTCTGCAGTTCTGAACTTAAGTCTGCTTCAGTACTGAAGATGCCCTTTATTTTCAGGCTCTGCAATGGGGACAGTGTCATACTTTGTGAATATGTGAGGCAACAAAATTCTGTTAAGTTCAGAGAGAAAGCACTTAGAAGAAAATCTCACAAAAAACTGCTTTCAAGAAACATCTTAGTTTACAGTGATAATAAAGACTATCTCTAAGGCAGGCTCTGAGATCTAAACAAAAATTCAGATGGCATTTACAACTCTGCTTTAACTACAGCCTTATTGACAAACTTGAATTTAACTGCTTATTGCTGTACCACACAAGCAGGGTTTGGCAGGGATCAAGTGTGGGGTCGCCTTAAAGCCTCACTTAAAGCTGAGGAAAAAGGACCAGCTTAGGTGGAGTGAAATTGAAGGCAGAGCTGTGGATAGGAAGGAGATCAAGTCTTTACAGGATCAAGCATGTTTTCTAGCCTTCTGAACACCCAGTGTGGGCTTGAGAAGTGCCTGTTGTGGTATCTGGTTAGTGGGATAGTTCACTTGAGTGCCATTGTCATCTTTTTGAAATAAGTCTGTGCTCATTTGTAGAATTCTTTGTGGGAAGGATGTAGCCTAGGGTGGTATTACTGCTGAATTCAACTGAAAAATAAGCCTTTTAAGAACAGAGGAAAGCTTTTCTTCAGGAGCCCCCTTATAACTGTAATAAAGCAATTATCTAATTTACCAGCTAGTATGTGCAAGAAAGAGAAACACCCTTTTTCTTCTATTCCTGCAGTGTAATATATATATAGTTGATGCTTTTTCTAAAACACTTGAAGCACCCTGATATCAGCAGAACAGGCCCTTTAAAATCTACTTACGATCCACAAACGAAGTGAAGAGCATCCTGAACCTGCTCAGTCTGCTGCCCTCATCTGCCCACATCCTCACCACCCCTGTCCCTGTCTGCAGCATCACGTCGTTGGCCACGGTGCTGCAGAACTTGGCCTTCAGGTTTTCAATGGAGCTGCTCCCGTCATAGACAGCCACGAAGTTCCTTTTGCATTCATTTGAATGTTCCATTTGATAGTCGAGAAACCGCATGTAGATCTGTTAGGGAAGACAAATTAATGTCTCCAGGGAAAGTCACTCAGAGAAGACAGCTTTCTTTTCAGCAAAGCTTGAATAAGATGTTTTGTTCCCTTAAAAATACAAGTAACTCCCAATTCACAATGCTTTTAAACTTACATTTTCCTCATTAAATGTCCACGTGGAGTATTACCTGAAATTTGTCTCAGGTATCACTTCTTCCTGCTCCCCAAAACAATCCCTGCTTAACAATTTACTCTGGTATATTTCTTTCTCCCTTTGGAAAAAAGGTACAAAGCAACACAGTTGCTAAAGAAACCCCCAAGCAGCTCTGCTAAATGTGAAGTCTATTACTCTAGAAGAGACACAAGGAATCCATAAATGTGTTGAAACTATTTTAATGGTATTTTGACTGTTCTCTTTTCTTTCTTTTTAATTCATAAAAATAATATTAAAATAAAAGGGAAGGAGTCTAGTCAGAAAAGCTCTGAAGTAAAATAGAGAAATGTAATATTTACTGCTTCAGAATGAAAGCTAATTACTGAACCATAGCAGTGTTATGGAAGGCACAAACCATGAAGGTAAGAAGTAATTTGAATAAAAATGTAACAGAGAGAAAAGTAAGATGGTTGCGTAGTAAGAGTTAATAAATTTAAGCTAATCTTAATTCCTCTAAAAGCATGAATCTAAACCAAGAGAAAAGGCAGCGTATGTGTTTGAACATGTGCACCAAGGAAATGAGAAGATTGAGATGGTACTTAGAGAGTAAGGAAATTTATTTTGCTGGAGCAGAAAACTTGTGCAAGACAGTAATTCAGTCAGAATTACATCAATATATCCCAGGGCTTTTTAATCTCTTAAATGGTTGTTCTGGAATTCTCAGAATTCCAGTGAAAGTTTGAGATATGAAACTAAGTCACCTACACATCCTGCAAAGGCCACTTTCAACTTTAAAATTCATCAGACAGCCTTTGTTTTGAGAGAGACGAAATCTGTCCAGGGAGAGCTGAGGCCTCCTGGTCTGAAGGAGAAGAGCTGCTCCTCCTCTGCCCACGAGTCTTCCTGGTGTTGCTCAGACCAGCCTGAATTTTGTCTGTACTTGTTTTGAGGACTGATTGCCTCTCGGGTCTATGCTATGGATGCTAAAGAAGTTTTTTTTCACAGTGTGGGTTTTTATGCGTCTGCCTAATGAGAAGAATCTGAGTCCTGTTGAGGTGGTGAATGAGGAAGTCAGGGCGGGTGAATCCCACACTCACATCTGTCTGTTCCCTGCTTTTCTGCCCTTGGGCCGTATCTCACTTTTAACCTCAGCGAGTGCCAAAGCCTTTCAAAACTGAATTACAAAGAATTCACTAAAGGAAAACCACCCCACCATGTACCTAACAGGCTTTATTGGAAACATGATAGAAGAGCACAGAGAAAGACAGGTGACACTTGTACCCTCTGGCTTTTCCTTCCCAGTGCTTCCAGGGGCAGGTTCTGCCTCCCCTTGCACCTTCTGTCCAAAGGTGCAGCTTGTGCTATATTATCTCATGCTTCACCTCACTGTTTTGTGATTTTCAGTATAGACAGTTTTTCATTCTTTCTGTTTTCTCCCCACCCCCCCCAGCCCCTGCTGTTTTTGTTGAGATTTACTGCTAGAAATTCTCAGCTACACTGAGAGCCTGTCTCCCATTGATGTCTTATCTCACAATGTGGGTGTGAGCTGCAAGTCCTAGTACTAGGGCTGAGAGATGGTATTTTCTTTTAATGGTTGACTTTATGTATCTTCTACAAAATTGCAATGAAAACTAAAAATAATTTAGCATGTTTTTAGTAGGGCTATTACTTGTATGAAAACAAAGGTATAACTTCATTAAAAGCCTTCACTCCTTCACATGCTCATCTGCGTTAGTGTATTAGGCACTCTGAGATTATATTGATTACCCTTGCAATTTTCTGAAATCTGGAGGCAATTTATTATATATATATAAAATTTATAACACACACTTCTCAGGCAGATTTTAAAGGTACTTTCATTGCTGCAATTGTGTCAGTTTTAAAAGTTTACTTTTTATTATGAAATCAGATTGAGGAAATTAAAAATGTCTATGCTTATTTTTCTCAAGAGACTACACCGTATCATATCTAATGGATTTTACCACTGTAATTCTGCCAGAATTGAAGCTTGAGAAACCACTGTCAGACTACTAAGAATTATTTTTCTGTAATGTTTAAAATCAAAAATTTAGGATGATGATCTAATCTCGGGACTCACCCAACTATAACTCTGCCTTCTGGCAACATTCAATAATTTATTAAAATGCTTAAGCATAAGACCTGGTGCACTCAAGTGGCAATGCAGAGAGAAAATGGTTTTATTATTGTTTCTGCAAGAACTGCTACTATTACTTAGACTAGGATAGGGCTCTTGGGAGTTGAGTCACTTCTTCAAAGGCTCAAATGTATTAATGGACTTTTAGTTTCTTTCTTGTCTTGTCCTCTTATTACCATCTTTTAGGTTTCTGTTATAGAATACATTTGGAAGTTGGTTAATAGGGCTGGTTAGTTAACCATAAGGAGTGTGTAAGAAGGCAGAGAGAAGGTTTGTTGTCTTGGCAGCTACTGCTTAAAAATATTTTTTATGTACGTGCAAGCAGAAGGAAAATTAAAGATATGTATTCTATAAAAAATAGGTACTCTTCTGTACAACTCATAATTAACAAATACATTATTCTGAAACATGTAGGGTTTTGGTTGTTGTTTTTTTTTTTTTTTTTAAACAGGCTGTAGCTATTTTATTTTGGAATTGTGAATAAGATTTTATCCTTCTCTCTGAATAACAACAAATCTCAAGTTCTTTTAATGAGCATAAGACAGTGATGTTTTCGTAGGCAGCCTCTAGTTCTGCAGCACAATCAGAAACAGCAGGTACCTGAGTAACCGATGCTGATTTCTCGTGCCAGCAGCTGATATGCCCCTTTAGGCTTGGGCAGAAAAGGCCTAGCAAATTTTCTTGAGGCACTTTTAAGATTTGGTGATCCTGTAGCTAAGTCAGAGGAGTGATAATTTCTCAGCTGTTTTCAGGTGAAAGCTGAGCCTTTCCTTTTAGCTCAGACTGCTGATGACAGTGGGTTTTAAGGTGCTGGATTGTGAATTCAGTGGGAGAAGGCGGCACATGTGTTTACTTTGAACAGAACCAAACTCTCCAATAGAACCACTGGAGGCAAAATGTTAAACCATGGTGTGAGATTTACTGGAAATTTTCAAACGTGTTAGCCACCATTTTTGCCTGCAGTCTTCCAATAAAACCAGAGTTCAAGTCAAATGACCTTGAAAATTGTTGCTTAAACAGTTTTCACAGTTATTTAGTATTTGAAGTTTCAAATAATAGGAAGACAGGACTGTGGACTTGCGTAAGTTTAATTTCAGAAACAATTATCTATCTGGATTTCCTAACCCACTGGTACATAGCTCATTTTAGTGAAAGTAAGACATTATGCAAATCACAGCTAGTGACCATTACTTGTAACTAATGTCATGGAAACCCATTATATACTGAATTATATGAACAAAACCCACCTTAGCATTTGGAGTAGCCTTAATTGTCCATATACAGTCAACTGCTTGTCCTGGCTTTGTTTTTCCTTCTTGTTCTACTTGACTGGAACGTACTATTCCATCAGCTCCTGAGAGCTCAAACTGGCAGTCTGGGGAGAAGATATACCTTGCTGTCAAATGCAATATGATATTAATTTAAAATTTCATGTATAAAGAAATTGTTACTGTAATACTAGACCTGGGATGGGATTTAAAATACCTCCTAGGTAAGTGAAGTCAGGATCTGCAATAGAAAGAAGTCATTAATCACGAGGGCTATCAGTGCTCGAGAATCACTTCAAGGTTTAGTATTATCTGCAGATTATGTCCATTTTTTATTATATAGCACAATAAAAATTGCCAGAAAGTTTACTGAATCAATTGGAGGGTAAAGAGGCAAAGTTTTTCTAGATGAGAACATTATTCCACAAAGATTGACCTTATCAGAGTAAGGTAATTCTATCCTGGCAGCTCACATTTCTAGCATAACAGCAAAAATTACTACTCAGTATTTTGTTCCTACATTATGTTCTGAATTTAACTATTCCAGGTTTTGCTGATATCACTGGAGCTCCACAAGAGTACAGGAGATCTTTCTGTGTGCAGAAAGATAATTCAGATTTATTTTATCAGATTGTCTGTCTAGTTCTGAACAATCTGAACAAAGTATAGCAGAATATATCAACACTTTGAAATTGCGAACTGCTCTTAATAAAGAATGTGAGGAAGGACAGTTCAATCCTGGAGATACTTTCCCCTATTGTCTCTTCCATTAGGGCAGGAAGTGCAGTTCTAGACCCTCATTTATGAAGGCAAAATTTCATCTTGACTGCTCCTCCATCTCTCTCCTAAATGTGATGTGTAGGTAGTGTACACCTCTGTAGTAAACCTGTAGTAGTACACTGTGTGCCCAACACTAGTGAAGTAAGAATATATGTTTTCATAATGGTTAACTGATGATACTTGATCTACTGACACTAGAACCTGGCTAAAAGTGAGTCTGGGATAGGCTGGGATGTCCAAGGCTTGCATTTCAGTGATCAGGTTAGTGTTTCCTCACAGATCAGCACAGAAACACTTGAGTTAACCTATTCATAGCTGTGGCACAGAAACCATGCAAATCATGGGGTGTGTACGTGTGTGAAACGTTAGTCTATGCAGAGAAAGCACTAGTTCATGCAAAAGTGCATGTCTGTTTGGTACACAATTCTTTTCCAAATGAAGATCCAGAATTTGGCTCTGTGATCCTCTAAATGTGTTTTTTCTCTTCTCCTAAAATGCCTCTGTCCTGAGCTTAAGACTCAATACCATTGAGAAAATGCCTTCTTTGCCTTCCTCTATTTTAGTTGCTTCTAGTGAAATCTATGATCACTATATGCAAAATTCTGCAAGATTTTCAACCTCCTTTTTTAAGGAAGTGAGGTGTACGTGCATGTTCTGTACAATTTTCACAATTCTAAAATATTTTACCACACTTCGTATAAACATGGAGAAAAGGAAAGAAAAATGTCAGTCCTTTAGTTGCTGTAATCTACTGTGAAAATAATACATAGTTTAAATGTGTATTTAAAGTTCCAGTCTGGAACTATGCTAACTTAGTGATGTTAATGCAACGGCTTTGGAAATAGACTTAGCAAAATGTTTAAGTATTGTCCCTGTGAAAACATTTTAGCATGTTATTCCCAGTGGACTGGTCATCATGTTTATCTGGAGTTTACAAGTCTAAATCCCTAAGCAGTAATACGTAATCAGAGATAGTGTTTTCACCTGCTGTAGGGGTAAAGACCAGATGGGTAAAGGTGACATTAAGTTATGCCTGTGTATACATTTATAAAAGGAGTAGAACTGCCACTTGTATATTGCCTTTCATCCCAAAGGACAGTAAAATGCTGATAAGTACACGTGTAGTATCTATGAAGTACAGTAGTCAAGCATTGCACAAGGACATCAGGTCAAATTTTCACATAAGAATAATGCCCTGCCAGTTCAAAGCGGCCCCACAGAGCAGATGTACTTTCTGTTTGTCTGAAGGCACTGTCAGCACATTATCCTCTCCTTCCCACCTGTGAACTACACCGTGAGCAAAGAGCAGCCCTGTTGTCTGAGCCTGTGGGTCGAGGCAATCTCATTCTACTGAGAGCTGATGCTTGGACTGCATAGAAACTTCCTCTGGCTTTTCAGAATGGAGATTTAGAATGTTTTTCATCTGGCTGGAGTGCCACTGTAGATTTGCTTTGGGTGTTTTTGTCCAGTGTCTTGTATTCCTGGAGGATAGGCTGTTGAAAATGCAGCTGCTGGGAGTATAAATGCTCTTCTCATTAACACCACTGGTGAAACTGGTACAAGGTACAGGAACAAAGAGGGATGCTGAAGACTTCAGCATGAACAAGATCAACTGTCCTCTTCACTAGCAAACTACAGACTTGTAATTTCTTTCAGTCAGCTTTCCCAAGTGGTTTTAGTCAAGTATCCTGTAGTATAAGCAGGACTGAGATTGTGACTATCACACTGTCACTGTGCCTTCCTAAGTGCTAATGATGGAATGCAGCTCCAGACTGAGCTCAAGCAGGAGCAGGTGGTCATTAACTCAGGATTTTAGACATCTTTACCTGGTATAAATGAGTACTTTGCTTGAAATCCCTTTCCTTCCAGCTCCTCATCAGATGTAAACTTGATCCACATAAATCTCCCTGTCGATCTAATTAGTGCAGGACTTTTCAGACCACAGTAACGATTGATGAGAGGGGAGAAACCAAAAGGTCCATCTCGAACCTCCAGATGATCAAACCGACATTCAAATGAGGGTTCTATGTAATAAGGTTCATCAAAGGTCAACTCAATTCTTTGTCGTGGAGCAGCTAGGCATAGAAAAATTGAGCAAAAGGTTAAATGAAGATCAAGATAAAAAACATGAAGATGTGAAATAATGAAGAGACAGGCCTCCAAAAGAGCAAGATAAAAAAGAGAGTGCAAACTTCTCAAAATATACCTGGCAGTCTGCTACCAAAACTCAGATATACCATAAAGACTTTAAAAACTATTTTGTGAAAGATACTTTTGCATAGAATTTTAGAGTTTTTTTTGCTTGCTGATGTTTGGTGTTGAAAATTCAGAAATCATGTAAATTTCGTGCAGCACTTTTAACATGTATGCAAAGGTATTCAAACAAGTTTTAATATTAAGATATAAATTAAAACCAGTGTTATTGAAACCAAAACAGCTAAAATAGGACAAAGTAGTGAGGTATACGGAAGAGAAAGACATGAAGAACTACTCACTGGTATATTACTTAAACCTGAAGTCAAAATTTGCAGAAGGCATCTATTATTAGACTATTCAGAGAAGTATAAATGCTTCATATATTTATTAATATGCAGGTGGCTGCAGATGTTGGTGAATCAGTGGCAGTGTAACATCAGGGTTTGCACCAGACCCCTAAATACTGATGAGACACAGCTATGACTACTTTGTGACCTGACTTTCACATCCATGGCTTTATATTGTATGAATAACTTTAGTGTTCCTTGTTCTTGGCACCTCTTGAGCAACGTGAACTTTCAGTTCCTCACTGGTGTCTGGAGTGCCAGCACTGAGGAATCACATGCAGGCTCTTTCTCTGAACGCAAAAAGGATTTACTCACGTGTCTCTAATGCTCCGATCAGACCTTACACAGGAGTTACACACACTTGTAGCTGCTTGTGCACGTTGCCAGGGGTCTGCAGGAAGGACCAGATCTCTGCTAGAAATCCTGGAGGGCCTTGGCCTGCCTCAGGTACCCGCACTGTTGCTGTGTAAGGGCTGGGAGCTGACTCTGTGCCCCGCGCCAGCTGCTGGTCCAGCGCCTGCAGCCAGGCCGGCTGTGTCTGCTGCCCGGGGCACTCGTGGCCAGGCAGGAATCAAAACTTGAAACAAGCACGTGTGAGGGTGTCTGTGAACCACTGCTACACTGGGCAAATAAAAACTCTCCGAAACCTATTACTCAAAATATTTCAATTAATTGATATGAATCTGATGATTAAGCTGACTAATACTTTTAGCTGACTTCAGTGGGGTTTGGGTGCATTCTAGTAAGAGGAAAAATAATTAGTGTCTCAAGTCTTGCAGCCTTTATCCAAGATATTCTCATTGGAATATGGCTTTATTCAAGTTAATGACATTTTTTTGTCCTCGTCACATTATTTTAATAGCAATCTCAGCAGTGCTAACAAATCTCTGTATTTTTAGTACAGTGCCATGGCAGTCAGATGTATCTTTTTTATTAATGAAGGCCAGCATAAAGATTTTCTGCTGGTGAGATAGACTTAGAATAACATAGTATGGTCTGAAAATAGTCTTCATCTTTTGCAGTTTATTATCAGTGATATTAAGATAACAAGCTACAATTTTTATCTTAATAATTCTGTGTCTTCACAGATGACAGTAGATCTGATGATGCTTTTTCTGGCTGTGACTGTATGTCTTATTCCCTATAGCTAATTTTTTAATGTTTGCATTTCTTATTAATTTGATATTATTACTTCAGAGAGCAAATTTAGCTTCTCGCTCAAGTAAATTTATGCAGAATTTATTAGATTACCAGTATGGCTATGCAATACTTTACAGTTTTGTAAAATGCCACAGTTTTGACAGTTCAAGAGTACCCATTTAACAGTAAGATTACAGTACAACAAAACAGAAATCCAGCATGTACCTTCTAAGATATAGATGCACTCTTGATTTGGGGGGTACATGTTTGGGTAGTTTGGTGAAGCGAAGTGTCCTCCATTGCTTGTCCGTACCCAGTTGTCACACTGGGTGGGGGGAACGCGATTCACTCCAATGTTCTGCCCACCTTAAGTGGAAAAAAAAGTGATCAAATAAATTTCTTCTGCAAGTATGCAGGTCTGATATTCCAAAAGTAAAACACTGGCATGACACAGCCTATAAAAGAGGAAAGTAATCTACTTTGGTTGAAAACCCTCTTCGAAGGTGCTTGTTAATACCTAACTATATCTATGCAGCTTTAATTTGCAGACCTTTGAGAGGGTATCCAAAGCTGTACAGGTCTTAGCTGCCTCCACTAAATTACATCACCTTCCACTGGTATCTTGGCAGATTCTTGATTTATGGGGGTGAAAACTCTTTCTCCTGCAGAAATTTTTCAAGGAAATTCTGTAGGTGTCACCTCTGTTAAGTGTGGGTTAATCCCACAAACGAGAAAATAAGGTTTGTGAATTTGATGCCTTCCCCACTCAGCAGTCTTCAAAAATGCCTGTGGGTGGACTATTTGAAAAGCTTGTTGTCAGATAGAGCAAACATGTATTTCCATGGTGGTTTCTTTCCCACCTCTATCATCCAAAACCAGAGAACTTTAACTGGGTAAGTGAACTGCCACGTCCTTTGTGACTGGCTGACTCTGTTCATTCAGAAGAAAATGCAGCAAATGAGGGCAAAATGGAAAATACCAGACTTCCTATTGATAATCCAAGAGCGACTAATACCTGAACACAAATAGTTTCTTTCACTTATATTGCTCAATTAAAAATTACAAAACTGTTACATTTTTTTTTGAGAGGAAAATCATCAGACTCAAATTGTACCTTGTGTCTTCTGTGCAACAGCAATCCCTTCCACTACAAGGATTGTTACCAGCAACACTGATGAGAGAAATTGGACAGGAAAAACATCAGTAATTCATCAAAATTACAGACAATTTTCTGCAGCCCTGATCCATGCAAATCTTAGCCTTACTGACCAAAAGAACTGAGAACACACAAAAATACGGAATTCATTTATGTGTTTTAAAATTTCAACTTTAGGAAACTAGTGCAGTCTACGAGTACTGCTGGCTCTTCTTCCAGGTTCCTTAGGAAAGCATATATGAGAATATCAACTCATTGTTCGAGGGGACTTTAAGCATACAGATACAAGTTAGAGCAATTCCTTCCTTCCTGCCTCCCTCCCTCACATCTCCCTTCCTCCCTCTTGGCCTTTCCCTTACGTTTAGACTTTCCCTGCACCTGAGAAGCATCACTATGAACAGCACATATTAAAGATCCCGTATTTCACTATCCATCAGCAACTTTAAAGCAGGCATAATGTTCAGATTTTCCTAAAATGCTTTGCCACATCAAATTGTTAGGGATTACCAGGAGAGGAAAAGGGAATGAAATAGTGTATATTAATATGCCACTCTTCAAATCTTTCATTTGCTTCCATCTTGAGTTTCTCTCCAGTTCTGACACATCTCTCACAGAAGTAGCTAAGCAGGCCTGGACTGTGCCCTGGACAGCAGCTGGCTGAGGGGAGATAGGATTCGAGTTACAGAATCACAGGTGTCACTGAGACTGGGAACAAAGAGCAACTATTGCTTGTCTCTTCCAGTACAGGAACCAGGAGATATCAGATAAAGGTAGCAGGTGGCATGTTCAAATTAAACAAAGATTTCTTTTTATATTTTTTCCCCTTTTCTAATGCATATACTTCATAACTCATCCTTGAAATAAATTTTATTTCAGAAACCCCTTAAGGCATAAGTTGTTGGAAGTCTGGGGTAGTATTTGGGGCAAATATAATTTGCTCTATTTTTATTCTCTTTCTGCTTCTGTATCTCTGTGAAAGAAGATACCAGGCTAGATGGGTGTTTGATTTGACCTGGTACGGCCTTTCCCATGTCCTGAATCCAGCTGTCAGACAAGCATAGCCTTACCATGGCAGGGTAGGGGTGGGGGAAAAGGAGATTTCAGCAGAAATTTTATTGTCACACTCATTTTATTTTCTCAGTTTTCCTGTCTGGTTGCTCAGGCATTTTAGTGACTTGTGTTGAAAAGGCATTTTCTCCATCTGTGATTTTCCCTGTGTTGCTGTAAGACTTTGAGCCCTTCAGAGAGTTCCAGAGTGAGCATGTACTGACTGTCAACTACAGTGATCTTGACCCAACTCATCTGCAGGCTCCTGTAATGTTGGCATGGATATATTATCCTGGGGAAAGATAAAAGGAATCAAAGTCTGCTCCTGAAGGTGTCCATCTAGCATTTGTGTTCTATTATGTATGTCTCTGCTGCCCTTTCTCCTCTCTGCCCATATTGAAACAGGCGCTATCGCATACTGAGACTTTGCTCACCAAGAACTGCTTCTTCCCGTGCTGCTTCTTACGAACTTGTTCTTCAAGTTCATAACTGGGGGTGTTTGCTGAAATACCATATGGGTCTTGCAACAAGTGTTACGTTCCTAGAAGTTGATTTCATTTTTTAGGGCTGGATTATGAGACAGTAGGTGAAGACTTAAGTAGTTTTTCAATTATCATCTTTGCAATAATTCTGCATTTTCATCAGTATTAACATACTGAAAAATATACTTCCTAAAGGTCATTATCCCAATACAAAGTATCTGTCACTAACCACTGCGGACTTGCCCTCCTTCAGAAGAAAGTATCTAGCACCCCACTACTGGTCTCCAGGTTGTGAGTGTTCATTAGTCTTTAAAGCAAATAAATATCTTTATTAACATAACTCACATTAGTTTTCAACTACTTTTAGTTTTTAATATTTCTTATATAGATGTTACTATTTCAAAATTATTTGCAGCTTATTTTTGCAGCTTCTCTGTCTAAAGAGTGCACTTGGACATCTAAGTTTAAATGCATGCACTTCAGTGCATTGGTACTCCTGAGATCACTTGTCCCTAGAAGAGGATCTTGATAGTGGTTATAAAATTGTCAATCTATTTTCTCTGGGTTTTTCTACACTGGTTGTGGAGCAACCCTTCAAAGTTGGCTTTTAAAGTAAATGCAGTTTCCACAGTCCTGTGTAAATCATGTGTCAGTATGTATGTATGGCCAGACTTCGCCAAGGAAGATCTTGGGAAGGGCTCTCCCCACGTGGGTGTGCCCTTCCAGCCTGCGCAGTGGCAGTATGTTCCATTGAATTCACCTTTCCTGAGGATGTGCTGTGCCCACCCTGTTTTGCAAGGACATAGCAAGCTCGGTGGAACTTGAGCCTCTTCTCAAAATCCAAAAAGAGCTGGGACTTTTTTTCTTAGTGCAAACAAACAGAACTATGAGTGAAATAAATAATTTTGTGACTGACAAAATAATGCAGATAGTCACTTTCAAGCAATAGTGAAAGATTTGCAGGTTTGCTGGGTTTTTTTAATTTATTTAGTACAGATCTTTACTATGGCTCTCACTGTTACAATATGCTTTCTTTAAAAAAAAACCAAACCAGTATACATCTATGTTTATTTGTGTGATTGTACTGATAGCAACAATATAAGAACAGATACTCTGCTACACTAACGTTGATTTCCCCTCTTGCTGATGTGGATAAAGCAAAAAGCCCCCTAAAAGGGCTTCAGAAAATATAGTTGGCTTTCACTAAAGCCTGTGCCATTTCTATAAATAGTCCAAAGCTCTGTATGTGTGTATAAGTGCAAAAAATAGTGCATATTCCTTGCAGAACACCATGGGTATGTGGGTAATTGCAGAAGATAAATGGGCTGAATATTTGTCTTAATGTCTTCCTTTTGTCATGTTATATGGATGAGTGGAAATAGTAAGTACCAGTTGCCTTCTCTTTGTTCCTGCCCTTTTCATCCTCGGCAGTTTTAATCTCTTCCACCTCTTTCTTGCCCTCCCCTGGCAATGCCCATCCTTCTCCTGCTCTCAACAAACCCTTAAGATGTACTCAGAGCAGTTCACTGTGGCAAACCTTTCAGGGTCTTCCTTTGCCATTACTTTTATCCCAGGTGACAGTATGATAAAGGAAAGAGGTGTCTCTGACTAATAGTTTGGATGTGTGCTGTCCTTGTCTCTGTGACACTGCTTGCAAAGAGGTGCAGAGATACCTGAGGGTACCACTGCCTTAAAACTGCATGCATTTTACATGACACAGTATAACCTGGGATAGCAAACAGGAGTTTGGGGGCTGAAAACAAGGCCTATCAATATTCAGGATGAAAGGAAAAGAAAGAAAGGGAAAAAATCAGTCAGGATAATTTTAGACCTTTCAGACTGTTTCCATTAACCCTTTTTTGTGTGCATTTCAAAAACAACAAAGCAATCACTTGGTGTCCTAAACCCATACCACTTCCTGGAAAAACAATTTTGAGTCTCAAAGACTAATTTGGACAATACAAGTCTGTAAGAAGGAAGATGACTAGGGAAGAGACAAATCCTATAGGATGGTGCAGTGAAGAGCTAGTGATGAACCAGTGTCCTGGTACTGCATGCAGGGACATAGACACAGCAATTAGGACACACATGAGAGACTAACTACTTTCACTAAGAGTCTTGTAGCACTTCCAGAAGGATGAAGAATGACCTTGTAACTTCTGATAAACTGAAATGCAGTTATAATGGACCTGAACTTACAATGGGACACAGTATTCTCCTCTGCTCCTTTTTTCCTCTTTTGAAGTCTCTTACACATCTCACTGACATGACTATGCTTCAGTGCAGATGAAAGATAGGTCTAGACTTAGCTCCATAGTCTGTTATGGGATAGGAAGCAGAACTAGTGACTCAAAATGCAGCTCAGCTGTGGTTTGTAATGTAAGTAACAGCATTGCATGACTGCACTGATTATCAAAGGGATGGAAGGGGAGGTCTGACTGGGTTGTTTTTAATGGAGGAGTATGGTGAAAATTTATTAGAGGACACAGATATGGGAGACTGACCTTATGAACTCAAAGATTCTTAGTTGGTAAATACAATAAAAGGTTAGTGCTTCTGCACCTTATACTGAGCTTCTGCTGCATGACATGTCCCCTGTAGAACGGGCCGGCACGAAGCCAACAGCAGCACAGACACTGAGGCAGACAGATTAAAAGGGGCTTCTTTTATTCATGAATCTGGTATTTGCTACAGGCTTGTATTTCATGAATTATGGTGCATACTTTTGTACTACCATTTAAAACTCTCACAGTTTCTATCTGCGAACATGAATGAGGAATAAGAAAAAGCAGCAAGCTTCTGTCTCTGTTTTTAAAAGAATGGATTTTTCCCTTTCTTCAGTTCTTTGCATGAAATATTTTAGATCACATAGCCTGCAGACAGCTCTATAAATTTTGACGAGTGAAGATGTTAACCATACATTGCAAGTTTTTACTATTCTGTTGTTGAAGTAGGCTTACAGAATAATAGAAAAGAAGCTCCTGAACTGGTGTAATAAACTGTACATTGTTTGCAGGAGCCAAGATTTTGGTGGCATTTCTTAAAATTTTCTAAAATAAATCTAAGTTGAAAAAAAGAATAATTTGTGTTTTGAAGTATGTATAGAGAGGTTCACGTATGTGTGGCTTCTAGTTCTCTTTAAAAATGGGAATAATACAGTTAGTTTTATAGTAAATGGGTGCTCAGCCCAATATTGAGAAATCAGTGTGCTGCTTAAAAAAACAAGTGCTTTAGGCTGCAAATCTGACATATGCTTGTACTTTCTGGCGAGATGCATTGCTCAGATTTCATGGGATACAGTACTGCTCTGAGCTCCCTGAGATATGTCTTTGCTCCTTTTGCATGCTCTAGGGATCTTCGCACACACAGAAAACAGACTACATTTGCTGTGTCGCTCTGAGAGCAGTGTCTGCCTTCAGTGATGACAATGGGGGATCTCTGCATGCAGGGCAAGCTGACATCAAACTGGGGCGCAGTCAGGCACAGCTGAGAAACAGAGTGAAAAATTCCACCAGTTTTTTTAAGTAAAGACTTAAGCATTTAGAGTATTACACATTCTTAGTGCAGTGGTAGTCAGAATCCTAGGGATAAAGATGACAGCCTTTGCTTTAAGCAGGATTCCCTGTATCTCTGTGCTGTACTCCCTGGATTAGGCAGCACCTTGTATACATGTAGTCCAGAGAGACCGTAATTGGCAACACACAGGTCATGCATGCTGGAGAATCCCGCCAGGATTCCTGCTTCTTTCTGGCAGATACAGCCTAGAGTAACAAATGCTTGATCTTAATTATATACTATGTTTTGCCTTATGGGAATGAATCCTTGTCTGTGTACTGTTCTCAGTCCTAGCTCCTAATTTGCCCCATGCACTAAAATTAGTGCTACTTTCAGTAACTGCTCATCACAGTATTCCAGTTTTTATAACCTTTTTTTTTTTCACGTCTAAATGTTAATGTTAGCTATTAATGTGCTGGGGACATTTTTGATATCATATCCTATCTTATTCTCTGGCCAAGATTGTATGTACAACATAAATTACTCATGTTTTGGTTGCTTTTAAGGACTGATCAAGGATCAGTTGCTGCAAAAATTCAAAGTGATTGACTGGTGGGTGGTCTTGTAAAGAACTTGTATGATTCAGACAGACAGGAAAGTGTCCAGGCACTTTGGATCTTACGTAATTCTGTGTGCATGGTCACCTCCTTTTCTTTTAAAAAGCTTATTAACTGCATTTCAGATTCAAGCCATTTTTAGCTCAGGAACACAAACTGTACATTCCAAGGAATGAGATTTTTCTCTCTCTCTGTAGCATTTGGTGAAGTTTGTTAACTGACAAAAGGAATAATGGAATGTATCTGTTGATGCCTTTTTTTTTTTTTAAATGCAAACAATTCTATTGCTGAGCATGAAAACCCAGCAGTTTTTGACTGCCACATATTTTATAGTTCATAGTCTGTATGTATTCCCTAATTTATTGTGGTCTCAACAGGACATCTGCAGCTTGGTAAAAGCAGTATCAAAGAGCAGTTAAGGTGGCTGCCTACAACTTATCCTATTAACAGCTCCAGTGATTTCCTCATATTGGAATATACTGCAGGATTGCCACAGAATAAAGCAACAGAGATGAAGGTGTGCATCAGGCAAGACAGATTTTAGCTGGTTTTAAGTCTCACCCAAAGCATGTGAGCAGAGCTGCCAACCCATCTTTAATCCTCCTCACAAAAGCTAGATAGCAGGAGTGGGCTTCACCAGCTATTAACAGTGACTCCAGCTCCTTCTAAGATCCAAATCTTGTTAGCCATTAGCTGCCAGCAGGATATCTGAATGCACTCAGGTCTATTCTCAGTTATAACAGTTTCATCTCACTCCAGCTGTTTCCAGTAGGGATTCCTCTCTTTAAGATTGCCAGAGAAACAAATTGGGACTCTGTATCTCTGCAGAGAAACCAGGTTAACTGATTCAGGAAGTAACTGCAGTTCTCCCACATCCCTTTGATAAAAATCATCTTCAGAACAATTCATGCTTGGATGGATCTGTGACAGAGTCCCCTCTAGGTTTGCTCAAAACATTTAACATTTCTGATCCTGTCCTCCATTAGAAATGTATAAGCAGCTGTGGGCTGCTTCATTTTACCAGTTGCTCCACATCCTGTTAGTTATAATCCATCCCTGGGTCTGTCTGCCAGCAAAACTTCTGCCAGAAGAATGATAGCTTTCATTTTTAAAGCAGCTTCCCTTTTTATATGGAAGGTTTTATTTTTTTTTTCATCTCCAAGCTATGTGCAGGAAGAGACTGATGAGAAGGCTGCATGTGCAAACCATGTTGATGAGGGGTTTTAAAAATGTTATTAACTGACTTCAAGTTCAGATGATTTCCCTGTAGCTGACAGAACTGATCCTGCTGTACATGACTATTCTGAATATATCTTTCCCAGAGATAACTTATTCCTGGAGCACTTGGATAGTGATACTTTGGACTTAAAAATTCATCAGATTGTACCAGACTTCTCTTTCCTTCTTTATTATCAACATAGTGTATCTTCAGTGGAAATCTTTTCAGAAATGTCTATTATGAAATTAATATTAGAAGTTCTGTGGTTGTGTCTGTCAACAGTTTATGTACACAGTATAATTAAATTTTGTTCTACCTCCTCACTCTGTCCCTTAACAAGAGGCTTCTCTGTGTTCTTCAGATTAGTGTGTGCTAAAGGAGGTGGTTTTGTGGAACAGTTTGTTAACATATTAGCTGTCCTTTTCTGCTGCATAGTGGGGTCAGCTTTGTAATAATAGAAAATGGAGTGAAGCACAAAGATAAGCTAAAATAAATGTGGATTTTTTTCATTAGAAGTTACCTGCTGATTTTTTGTTGAAAAATTTATACTCCCCCACCCCCATCTCCTGCAGTATTTGAGGTGGCAGTTGCCAGTCATATATTGAGAGGCAGTAAGCTGTTTAAGTTGTTCCCAGACTGTAAGTGCTTCATTAATTAAAATAACAAATTGGAGTATATAAGGCAGAAAAGCAGCAAGCTTGTTTGCTAGAACCCCAACTTGAATCCAAAACACTGTAATTAAAATTTTGCTTCAGTCCAGATAGATTATACATCAAGTGATGGATTTGTTTTGTATGTAAACTCCGTGTACAAGAGTACGTGCAATTATCAGCTCTCTTCATTCCTGCAATGAATTACTCTGTGACTTTCTGACATGTTCATAAATGATGTACAGCTTATAAAGTTTCACTTCAGGGGTAATTTTTCTGTCTAATCTCTCCCTGTGAATTAAACCTTAGGGAAGACACTGAAAATCTGAACTTTTTCATTAGCTAGGGATACATAATTCAGTAGCTCCTTCAGCTTCAGTCCAGTGTTATTCTGTACTCCAGCTACAGCCATATACCTGATTTATTCACTGAAACTTTCTATTAATATCAATGTAATTATAACCAACTTGTCCTGGACACATTTTAGCACTCATGGTCAACTATGTCTTAGGAAAACTAGGGAGTTAATGTTTTGAACTTGTGGTGCGGAGTGGTGCATTTGGATATTAAGTTCGTGTGTTGGGAGCAATGCATAATACACACCACCAAATACTATCCTTGTTGGTAACACAGCAGCTTTTTCAATCCTATTCCACAGTTAAACTTAAGTTACTTCTGCTCAACTGCTTAGCAGAGCCAGCAGTTTGGTGCTTCACTTTTCAGTGCAGCAGAAAAGATTGTAAGTAGGTACTGCTTATTAAGTCAAAAAAATGAAATTCTGACTTGCACTTGATAACTGCCTTCAGTAGGGTCACTGCAGCCCCTTCAGTCAGTACTTTGCTTTTGGTTTCAATGAACAAATTGTGACATTAACAGGTTTTTTAATTACTTTTTTTCTCTGCTTGTTTTTTAGCTTCTTGGCCATTATTACACCTTTTGATTTTGGAAACAGGTGGTTATAATTTCTAGCTGTTGTGTGGAAGGAAGCATTACTTCCTAACACTACTTGTTTGTGAGAAATTAGCTGCTAAAATCATGCCAAAATGCAAATGAGGAGGCTGAGCAGAATGGCAGGAAGTTAATCATAGTAGTCCACATTCTTGCAACTTGACAGAGTTGGAAATAATTCTGTAGCTCACTGGAGGGTTGGGAAGCTCGACTTTCCAGAAGTAGAAGTAATTTGTTCTAGCCCTGGTTGCTTGTTGAATTATTGGGTCAGAAACTACAGAATTCTCTTTTTGGCTTTTTAAATTAATCCACTGTATTAACTGAAATAGTCCAAAACTAATGTACATTAAGCATTCAACATACAGTTCTTAGGGGTTTTTTAACCAAATAATAGCATAGGGAAATGAAAGAGGGAGCATATTTGAAGAATTGGAACAAGTTCTTAGCAAACACACTTCGGAGGAATACCAGAATTGAGAAAATGAAGATGGGTGTATTTACTTCAAAAGCATAACAGGAACATGGCTTTATTAAGCAGCTGCTTTCTTCCCTTAGGAAGTAGAGGGTTTTAGTGCTTTATTGTTGTAGAGCAGGTGCATTTTCCAGGGCTCAGGAAACAATTCCAGTGTGTTTCAAATCTCCCTGAGAACTGAAGACAGGAGGAAAAGGCTTTGTCTTTCAACAACCCCAATGCAGCAAAGCTCCCTGGCCTCCAAGTGCTTACAGACACCACTGAGAAAGCAGGTGGGCATTGGCTGGGCTCCACTTCAGCCAAACCTGCAGCCTCAGAGCTGCCACTCAGCACTACGGGCTGGGAGATCTGGATGAGAGCAAATCATCCCTGTAACATCATGGCAGTCAGGGTAAGACTTTTAAAAGTTTTGCTGAACACTATGAACAGAGACAGTAAGAACTACATTAAGATGTTTATTTAAATCAGCCCTTACTATTGATAGCTGAGGAAGACCATAGAGTAGTTCTGAACAAGCTTAGTGTAAGAAATGTGAATTGCCACAAAGTGAATATGATGGGCTCTTTTCTGCCCTGAGGTAATACAGTCCCAAATATAACCTTTTGTGGATGACACAAATGTAGATACTCATTCCACGTTAAGAACAGAGGACTAAACTCTTTTGAAGTATTATTGAAATATGACTTTTCATGATATATTGAGCTCATGGTACCTTGTATGTGGTTTAACAGAACTCTGCCAAGTTCTGCACACAAAGCTATTTGTATGGAGAAAAAAAAATTTAAAAATTACGGCCACTGTAGGTAGAGCTTCCATGCAGAATTTAAGATGCAACTTGTAAAATAAGGGGAGTTACTTAGAATTTTATTCCCAGCAGTTTCCTTTTGGCATTAAATCTGTATGTCTACCTACAGGAATATATTCTTTTGTTTGTGATGAGATGTAATAATCAGACTATGTGACGCCTTCTAGCGAAGCAGAGATAAAAGGCAGTGTATGATGCTAAATAATGATAGGTTGTTTCTGTAGTCATGGCAAGGGATGCGTTTAGAATACTAACAGCTTATTGACTAATGGCTTGGTGCAATTTATAGATTATGAATAATACAAAAAACTTCCTGTAGAGGGACTTTTTACCTGGACACTAGTGTGATTGTAAAAAATACATAGGTCTGTTCAGGAGAAAAGCTGTACAGTCAAATTTGCAGCAATCACACATTTCCAAAATATAATTAAACCTGCATGTCTAGAAAGTTATTTCAGTAGCAGATACGTTATATGGTAGTTTGTTGTATTTAAATATGTTACCTGAAAGAGGCAGTAGAAAAAACACCTAAATGCCTTGTCTTCCCTGTGGAAGCCTCATGTGCCTATGTTGTCTAAACTCCTTGAATGTTTAACACCTCTACAGAGAGCCAGACATTTACTGAGAACAAGTAACTTCTGTCTCTCAGTTGTTATGCTAATAAATGACAAATATTTATTTAAGCGTAAAGACAAACTTCAGTTTAGGAACATGGGATTTTATGGGCTATGGATTTAAAACAGACTTCTTTACAACTTTCATACCGTGGGAAGACATCAGTGCATAATGACAACAGTTCCCCACCCTGCAGTAATGCCTTGTTGGCTTCAATAATGCACATGGTCGTGCCAAAAATTCCTAACAGAATAATTTAATAATAATCATCATAATAAAAAATAGACTTGAATCACCATCAAGCCTACTATTGCTCAAGAAGATACCGAATGCTAGAAATAATCCCTTGAGGCACAAGGTTAACTGCCACATCCAGCTTTATTTTCTAACAGAAAACACTCGCCCACCGTCGAGCTGTATAAATAACAGCACAGACAAAGAAATGCTCGGATGGGGAGCTTTCCTCAGTTGTTTACCTCTAGACCGAGAGAAGTTAGAAACAAGATTTAAAAGCGTCAAGAAAAGCACAGGTAAATACCGGTCAGGCAGCAGCTTGTCACTCAGGTGGTGACTGATTTTGTGAAAACCTCTCTAGAAACAGATCTTACTCCCCATAGCAAGTGTGATAAGCTGAGCACTGTTGGTTAGCTCGTTAGCAGAGTTCCGAAAGCAGAAAGAGTATTTTTTACGGTGAACAGACTGTAACGCAGGATGCTGCTAGTGCGTCTTGGGAATATACGGGGCACTGGGGCAGGACGCTGCCCCTCTGACCCGCGTTTCTGCAGGATGGGACCCCCACCCCGAGGTACCGCGGTGTCCCCAGCGCGGGGAGCAGCCCGGGATGGGAGGGGGGCCCCGGCCCGGCCCCGCGATGGGCTCCGGGCAGCGCCCGCCCCGAGCCCCGAGCGCTGCGGCGGGGGCAGAGCGGGGCCGGGACCCGCGGCCGCCCCGCAGAGACGCGGTGCGGGGGGCGGTGCGGGGC
>JAWWEU010000020.1:6982391-6998635 GCA_035583155.1 Acropternis orthonyx
GGTGTCCCAGGCCAGGTTGGATGGAGCTCTGAGCAACCTGATCTAGTGGGAGGTGTCCCTGCCCATGGCAGGGGGGTGGAACTGGATGATCTTTAAGGTCCCTTCCAACCCAAACCATTCTGTGATTCTAGGGAAGTCCTCAATTGACTCGGTGCATTTATAGTGATTACTTTTCAATTAACTGTAGCAATGTTTCTAATATATCTCCCTACTAAGCAAGATAGCCTCAGCATAGGAGGAACATCATACTCTATAGAATATGTCTGTTCATCTGCATCAGAAAGATGGTTTTTTTGTTGGGGGATTATAGTGCATTAATGATAAATCTGATAGGAAGATTCAGTCTTAAAGCTTCTCATGGAAAATGAGAACAAAGAAAGATGGTATTTCAACAGCCATCTGTCAGTTGGCCTGTCAACAGTATTTTTATATAGGTGAAATTTCACACTGAGGAAGCCTTCCAATAGCATTTCTCACCAGGGCTGTGTTACAGTAGATGCATTTTGGAAATGTATGTAGTTAGAACTATTTCTCAGTTCTGTTACTGTAACTTTCTAATTGATGTTGCTTTCTTAAACTTACTGGTAGAAGGGAAATAACCTTACCCAAACATAGTTTTAATGCTTACAGAATAGAAAAGCAAAGTATGACATGAAACCTTTGACAAGAGTTTAACAATATTTAATGCCTTGATTCAGAACCATGTGCATATACCCTGTGAGCCAAGCTAGGGGCAGTTAGAACCTGTGGTAAACTTTATTATAAGACAGCTAGTAAAGCACCAATAATGTACTGGATGTAGTGATGCAATGATGCACTACTGAGCATGCAAAATACCTCAGAGCAAAAGATACTGAATTCATTGTTTTGTAAACTTGACAACAGCTTAAATGTCAGCATGAGGTTATTTTATTCCTAATTGCTTTTTCAAAAACGATAAGGAAGATAAGGTATGTGTATTACACTGTGATAGAGGGCTACAGACAACTTTGCTGCCACAGTGGCATTATGTGTTTAGCATTATGATCCAACCATCTGAAAAAGACAGGAAAATATATTGAGTTGTGTATCCTCTTAATCATGAAATCTATCCTTTCTTTTGCTGGTGGGAGCAAATTCTATCAATGTGGTTTAAGAAGTCCAATAGCATGAAGTATTTATCTAAAAAATATCTTACCTTTTCATGCCCCTTTGAGAAATATTACAGGTGTGCATAAAGTAAATCTGCTGTCCTGAATAATAACAGTAACGTGATGTGGAAGTCTCCTTTGCTGGCACCTGAGGTAGTGCATGTTGGAAGTATCTAGGAAAACCTCAGAGCTTGGGAGACTGTCAGCTCATGTAAAATGGAAGCACGATTATCCTTAGAGATCCTTTGAGCATCCCAAGTGCACTCAGCAACTGGAACTTTATCGCTATTTTGAAGATTTAAAGTGAGCTACTCATATAATTATTACAAAATTTGGGCAGAGCAGTGTACATAGTCTGCATTGCTTATTCTGAGTGTCCTAGTCCAGTCTTAGTTTTATCTTTGTATATCTCAGCACTTAGCAATAAATTTTAGGGTGTCAATTCTCTTCTCAGTCAAAAATGTTTCTTGCAACTTATTGAAAAACAAACCAAACAAAAAATCCCATACCTTTTATATGGGTGAGTGTGTGTGTTTGTATGTGTATATATACATAAATAAAAGTTACGTTCATAATGACTTTGAACCTTTCTAAAATAAATATGGTTATAGTTTAATTATAAAAGCAGTTTATGTAAGGCTGATACATTTTTATGATTTTAATTTTTTAATGTGTTGTCGTCTCTCTAGAACTGGCACACATAAATACTGCATCTATCCCATGACGACTGAACCAGCATTACATGGCAAGTTTCTTTCGGTTCTTTAATTACTAAGTTCTTTAACTACTGCATATATGGATTTAGACAAAGAAAAATACAGAATACTTTAGGTTAAGCACCATTTAATAGGATCAAAATAATTAACAATTTAGTCATCTTGAGAAATTGCTCAAGTTTAATTTTCAAAAATCAGGTTATTTTGGAGGAGTGAATAAATGACAAGAGCAATTCAAGTGATACAAGGTATTCTGCTTGCTGAAATGGCCACGTTTGATTTACACAGCTTTCTTTCTACCAAATATTACTAAAGAATTGGTACATAAACAATGGCTCATGCAACTTGATCCCTTTACTAAGAAAAAGAACTGTACAGTTCTGTTAAATAAAGGCCAAATGCTATTATATACAGTCAGTTATGTGAGAGGCCTTGTGAGACATTCAGGTCTAATTTCAATACTTTCCAAATAAATACCAAATAATGCAACATTTACAAACACCACACCAACAGTATTTTCACGGTAATAATTTTAAAAATCAGAATTCAGTACTTCAATTAAGCAAATGAGTAGCAGCTCCTTCATAAATATTAAGGCATGTCACATAGCATCAAAATGGAACCGATGAGCCTCCTGTCGCTTCTCTCTGTCATCTGCTTTCTGAAAAATATTAATAAAAAACACTCTGTGGAATCTAGAGCAATACTGGTACAGAAATGAGTTGTCACATGTCAGAGAATGGCTGGTTTTTTCCAAGTCACTCATCTGACAAAAGGCAAAAAAGCTTAGTAGAACCCCCAATAATTAACTTTTAAATGATGTCAGCTTGAAATAGCAATAATCTGTGCAAAACTGGCTTCTGCTGTTAATGCTCTGCTGTTGCTGTATTTGTGACCCATTATTTGCTGTTATTTCTAATAATACTGTTTTAAAAGGACTAATTCAAAGCCAAAGACTGTTTCCTAGTATGCACTGAGTTTCCATTATAAATATAAGATGAAAGTACTTCTGGATTAACTGCAAATGTCATTTATGTTACACTTCAGAAGAACCTCATTTAAAAAAAAACCCATTCTGTTACACACAAATTTAGACCAAGACAGCAGCTCAGCCAACAATTAACAGCACCAGGTAGGCTAAAAATGTTCCATGTTTTCTGTTTGTATGATGAAATTGTGAAGTAGGATGCATTTCCCACACACACTGACCTGCTGAAAGAGTAGTTTGGATGGTGCTTGGAAAAAAGCAGCCTATTTAAATTGTACCTATAAGCCATGTAATGTGTAAAATCTTGTCCTCTCCCACAAGTCTCCTCTTGTGCTAAAGCAGTCACAGGATGGAAGCAATTCCTCAAAGATTTTTGAACACACAGTGTGAACTTCTCTAGAAAACAATGTTTTTGTCATGACAGACAGTATGTGTAAACCCCAGCATGAGAGAATTTAGCAAAACAGATTGAGATGCTTTTTAGCTGCTTAGACCAAACTTTTTTGTTGTTGTTGATGAGCAAAACAAAGAAAAGCCTCTCCAGGGTGCTGTTGTGTGGGCACTCAGATTGGTATCTCACTTGATAAATATACACAATTGCAGTAGAAATCGGTGCCTGTCTCCTGCCATGGAAGTTTGTTGCCTGCTTTGGCTCAAGGCCAAAGATTTCCTCATTACACAATGTTTATGTGTGATAGCAACTCCAATGGATTAACTATGGATTTTACTGCATTTTTGAGCAGCAGCAGAGCTGTCAGTGAGGTTTAGGATGTATCAGTCTGGCTTCTTTGGCAGGGTCTTTATCAATGTCAGTAGTACTTTGAATGTCAAAAAAGGGGTGGGAAGGAGGGAGTGGCACACTCTTTCTGCATTGAAATGCTTGCCACATTCCACAGAATTTCATAGTCCCACTTAGAAAACAATTTTCACTCCATTTCTTGAATGCTTCCTGAAAAAATTACTGCTTCAAATTTGACAGTAACTGATACTCTGATGGATCCATCAAAGCAGCTCTGGCAGCACTGCCATCACTGCGCAGTGCTCACATGACCAGACTCCAGACCCCAAAGCACATTATAATGAGAATACAGGAATATCGAGGTCCTCAGCAAGTGGAATAGACCGTATTTGTTGTAACATGAATAACAGTGTCAATTCTTCCTCTAGTACTCTTTCATTTGATGTATCAAAACTAAAAACTAGTAATGGAGATTTCAAAGCTTTTTTTTTTCTTTTAAATGGATCCAAAATTTCTAAGGCAGGACAGAGCAACACCTACCCTAAATCCTGCAGTTATTTCAATACTACAACACTTGGCTGGCAGACAAGTGTGTGAGAACTATTGCAGACAAAGGGCTCCTGTTACTACTTATCTGCAGGGGTCAAAGTACAGGGTTTATTTTAGCTGCTGAATAAAACTCTGCAGCTCACAGACACACATCCTCTGGGGGATAGAAAAGATTGTAAGTGCCAGTACATTTCCCCTTCCTTTCTTTGCTACAGGTACTCCAGAAATCTGCATGGGAAAATGGCATTTAGCCAGGATGGTATTTTTATGAGAGGATTACTGAGAGACAGTAAGCTAAGAACAAGCTTAGAAACAAGGAACTTTGGGGTTTAACAATGTCAGGGACGCACAGCACAGCCTTAGTAAACATCCCTTATGTGTTCGGTACCTCAACCACTTCTAAAAAGTGGGAAGGTAAAAATCAATAGGAAAAGTATAGGCATTAACACATGTTTACACAGTGGTCTGAAAATACACACAATTTATCCAAATATTTGTGCCTATTTTGAGCAAGACTGCAGAGCTCTAAATGAGTTCATAATATAACCAATCCACCACTTCATTCACATACACCTTCATGAGGCTTAAAATGGCTCCAAAAGCATTCGGGGCTGAGTGCTGCTTTCCACTGCAATGCATAAATTACCGTATGAAAAACTGTTTTAAATGGTGCCATTACATCTCCATTTCTCCAGATGGAAATACACACAGTCAATCCTTCCCCAACTCGAAGTCCAAGTACCTTTTCTCCGACTCCTGTTGCTTAAGATATGCTGGTGCCAGAATTAACCCAGGCCCCAGTTAGCTGTGCTTTCTTGGTACAGTGGGACATGCTAACGACAGTCATCACAAACTTCAGATTTCTTTGCTTTGTGTGTCTTATTCCCAGGTTTATTAGTATTTGGAGACTGTATTTAAAGTTCTGAAGAGTGAGGATTAACAGCCAAGCACTATTTAAATACGAAGCATGCGCAAAGCCCAGCTGAATGTTTAACAAGGTCATTTTATTTCCACAAGCACAAAATAACAAACAGTTCTACCATGTCAAAATGGGCAGTAATTTTATTTGACAGCTAAGATTATGGTCTGGGTATGTAGTAACATTTATTGGCAATCCTGCCAGTTGGATATGATTGTGAACTGAGCATAGTTAAGAAAAATGGGAGCGCATTTCTTTTGTGACATGAAAGGCCCCTTTCAAAATGCTTCTTCAAATCAATGGATTTCTATACCCTGCATGTACAATTCAGACCCACAGAGCAAAGAACCAATATGCACATGATTGACTCCCTATGCATTCCTGAATGCTAATGTCAATGCAGTCAGCAAAGACAGATACAGAAAAAAACATGTTTTCCTTATTTTTAGATTAACAGCAGAATTCAAGATAAGTAAACTGAGTTTATGTTCCATTTTCCAAAACAGTTCTCCTTAAAACTGCAAAATGTAAAGCTTAGATATGAAACAAAGACATCTCATTTAAGTTGGAAATAACAGTTTAATGGCAGAAGTTTGCCCATGCTGCTTTTCATTTCCCTTTTTAGAATGTCTCAGAGCTTAAATAAAAACAATGCCAATTTTTAAACTTGCAATAAATACTAAATGAATAACCACCTTTTGGGAATTAATTCAGTCTGTGTCAACTTATACTGTAGAAAAATAGTCAAAAGAATCCCCAATGTACAGGGCTGTGAAATATTAGGAAGTGATAAATAGTACAGACAATATTCTAGTTGATTGAGCTTACCTTTTCTTGCCAGTGTAATATGCCAATTATTGCCAGGATGAAAACACAGACACCAATTAAGGCTATAGCTGTGAGCAGTACAATGTTACTCGGGGTCAAATACAGCTTGGCACTCCAGCTATACAAAGGAAGAAAATCCAAGGAAACATTAATACCCTTCATTAAGAAGCAGAAAACAGATTTAACTTACAAAGATGAAAAGACCCTGTTGGGTAGGACAGGTGACAACTTGGTCTACAGAAACGAGTCACTCTACCTGGAGACTGAAGCTTAATGATGTTTACTTGGAAATATATCACTTAATGGAATTATTTTCAAGTAATACCATGTCTAAATGCAGTTTCTGGTTAACTTTTCATGAGTGCCATAGATATCCTCAGGGACTGAGTTTTTTCTCATTAGGAGATTTGTCTCCTGCCCCTGCCTGGGACAAGGGAAAATGCATAAGGAAGCCTTCCACAGAAGTGCCTGGGGCCCTGGAGAAGCCTGGGGAAATGAGCCTCTAAGATGTTTCCTCCACAGGAGAAGCTGCTCTTGGACAGGCTCACAGGGCCAGTTCTCTCAGTGAGATGTTTACCCAGGGACAGCTGCAGTTCTAGGCAATATAACCAGTGCCTTATGGCAGCAGAATGCTGAAGAGTAACAAAATTAAACACTCTGAGGGCTTCTGGAAGACGTCCCTCAATCCATGGGGGTCCTGAGGCCCAGGGAACACCCTTCTTGTCCTACAGCTTCCTGACATGGGACAGCTGTCAGCAGCAGGCTTGGTGTTGAGGCAGCACTGAGGCCTCCCAGGAAATAACACACCAATGTTAAAAAGAAAGTAAGTTTTGATTATGAAATCTGATTTCCTTCTGGGGATTCCATCCTCTGCTATTCTACACTGTCCATAAAACCCCTTTAAAGAAAAACAAAAATAGTGTAAGGATAACAGAATTTTTTTTGTGTAACACACCCACACACACACACACCCACACACACCCACCCCTTGAAATACCTCCAGACTATAACTAAATTTTCATCTGGCAGATGTTATTTCTGTGGTTGTTAATTAGCAGCTCAAGCAGCACATCACTTCTTAACTGTTATTTGTCCTATAGTGAAATTAACTGCTGAAACTGATGTCAGAATCATTTCCACATGATAAATGCAACTGACCTCACTGGTAGATCAAGCGGCAAAAAGCAGCTGGAATATTTGGCTAATGTTTTGTCTCACAGCAGAGAGAGAAACATGCTCTGTTTGTGGGATAAACATTTCACTTGCAGAGTGAATTCTGTGTTCAAGCTCTTGTGTAACCAACCCATTCACCTTTACTTAAAAACATTCATACCTCTACCAACAGCTACTGCATTCAGAAGGGTTCAACCAAAGCTCTTATATGGAACTAGACAGAAATTGCACGTTTGGTACAACAAAAATGCTTAATTCAGCCATTACCATGCTTTTTTGTAATGTGTCAATAAGAAGGTTGGTAAATCTAGCAAATACGTTATTATTTGCAGCAGTTGAGCTGGTAAAACATTTCGATTGTTTGTATGAGCTGGTAATAGACTTTCATTATTTATGGGCACCGTGCGCGAGTCTGTGTAAACACCCGAGAAGGATCCTGCTTAGGGACAGAGAGAGCTGCACCTCAGAATTGTCTCCCTGCCCTTGTTCTTCAATTTACTTTATACAGGTCACTGTCTTTAAACCCACCCATAATGCCTAATTTAAATTGTGTGTTAATGTAACTTTGTGAAGTGCAAATCAAAATGATGGAGTTACCTTCGAGGAACATTATGAGGATAGGGAATGACTATAAGCTGGGAGTTTGGTATGATAGCTGTCCATTCCTGTTTTCTTATGGACTGAAAGAAAAACAAAGGCTCTGTCAATTCCTAGCAAAACAACATACTTGAAAGAAATTCTCTGTTGAAACATACAAAAGGAGAAACAAAAGAACAGTTTTTTTTAAAGAATTTTAAATATAAAGTGATTAATCCCTTACCTTTGTATAAACCTCTTGTTCTGAAAGCTGCAAAGTGCTTTCAAAAAAAAAAACCCCAAAAGTAAAAAGCAAAATAACTATTGCTACATGAAACACAGCATCTGCTTTAAAAGTACAAAGCAGTAATAAGGAAAGAACTGACTCTACAAAGGAGGCAGGCAAAGTGATTATCCAAATCAGCATCTGGCCAATTCAGACACCCTGCTTTTTACAGTAGTACCATCACATCTTTAAAGACTGAAAAGGGTTAGGACTCCACTTTTATGTTTCATCTGAAGATCAGAGAATCACAGTCATCTCCGCCTTCCATCATACTGATCATGGTTTTATCACTGAGGCAGAAAGGATTATGTGAGTTAGAGGCTGGCCTTACAGCTATTACAGTCCACAGTAATTGGACTCTCAGATCTAACACCCATTTTTGCCCTACAAACAAGCACCACATACCTGTGCTAACACTCAGACACAGCTTCAGTCATCCTGTGGTCTTAGTGTTGGCTTCAGAGCTTACACACCCCCAAACCCCAGGCATACATACCTTGTTCTTTGGGGCAAACTTTTCTGGATTCAAACTTCTTTGACATTCTTCCTTCAGAAAATTAGAACAAAGAGTGTCCCTAGCAGTATTTCCATCCAAACCCTTTTAAGGAAAGGTAACACCATGAACATTAGCTTGACAATCTGAAGTGTGATCTCACCTTCTCTCCCAGGGGCCGAGGGATGCCAACGTACAAGTGGTCGAGGAAGTTGGCACTGCGTCCCAAGCCCAGCACGTTGTAGGGCAGCTGCAGAGAGTAATGTGCTGACTGGCTCAGCTGTCCAGCTGAAAGAAAAGCAGAGAAGTCTCAGGGGGCATGTGGGGGGAAAAACCCCAATCAATCAACCCCCAAGCCATCAACTTGCTACACAAACACACATTTCACAGTCCCTAATAAAAATGATTAAAAAAAATTTAATCACATGATTATTTAATTCTTAAAGGCTCAGTCCCACATTTCCAAACTATTTGTAGGCACTCACTTGGAGAATTGCTTAAATGCTTATTTCTAGGAGACAATTCTATTGAGCACCATTTATCTGTTAAACTGAATGCCCATTATTTGTTACAAGTTGAGAAGAAATCAACTACTCACATTTATTTTGATATGATTAGTGGCAAGTCTTTTGCCCCTCTGATTTACAAGATCAGACTCAACATGTGAAGGTTGACTTTAATTCTTGTTAATCAGTATTTTCTACTGAGTCACAAAATTAGCTAAGGAAATCTAATGAACAAATGTTCAAATAATAAATTGATTTAATGAAAACAGGATTACAGTGGTTGCAAGTTAATAATAATTAAAGGAGGAACTGTAGGGGGAAAATAACATTCTTGGTTTCCTGAAAAGGCAGTGGGGAAACACAGGTGTTGCAGCTACCAACAAGTTCACTGACATCCCCTTTCCAAAGTATCCAGTTAAAGGGATACTTGACAGCCACAAGTAGCTTTAGGTGACCAACAAGGAAGTGTTTTCCACAAGGATGGGACATACTCAGCGTTTTTAGAGTGTCAGATTTTTCTCTGCTTTGACCCCTGACAGATTATGCCTGAAACTGGAAATTAAGTGACAAAACACATCGGAATGTGAATTAAAGAACAGGAATTCGTATTTTGTACTGAATTTATAGCCAGCTCCCTTTTCCTCTCCACACTGCCATCCAAGGCTCAATTGTGGAAGTTATCACTTTGCTTCAGTGCTGAGGATGGTAATTTTGAACCCCTATTCAATACAATGGTTACCTCACATTCTCTTTTCCTGAGCCTCCCTGCCCTTCACCAGCTCCTGAAGAAGCCACTTGCCCTTTGCTGTCAGACATGTTTTGAAACAGGCCTGTTTAGTCATGAGGTAAATATTCTGTATTACTGTAGTTTTAGAGCTATGATGATTTATTTTAAAAAGAAAGATAAATGTCAACTAAATACAGAGCTCCAGATGAGATCTGAAAAATCAGCTTGATGCAGTTACCTCCTTATAAAGCGAAAATGGCAAAAAAAGAACAGTAACAGTCTTCCTAAAGATTATACACGTTTGAGATTTACCTTTCCCTCATGGAGAAGCACCAATGGGCAAGCAAAAGAAGAAACAGTTAAAGCGGAATTGTACCTTCAGCCCTCTGTTGAGAGGGCAGGGTGTTACTGTGCACATGGGTAGGGAAATTATGGGGGCTGTGGCACCAGGCACTGACTGAGCAGCTTTTGTCTTTAAGAACAGGGATTCTTCCAGGAATTTCAGGTAAGAGCACAGGATCCCAGTCCTGAGACTGTCCCTGCTTTATCACTGCCTTCCCTTATAGGATCCTGGCTAAAGTGCTCCATCTCTAGGTGTCGTTTTCCAAATCTAAAGTGTGACTAATTCTCAAATTAGACCAAACATGTAATACCTGAAAGCTCTGGTTACCAACACAGAAGTAGCAAGCAAGGAGCAAAAGCTGGTTTACTAAATTTGATTCAGTTATTAAAACAAACAAGGTGTATGTTGAAACATAATACAGAATTTTAAAACTGGGTTTTCTGATGCTGAAGGACTTTCCCCAAAAGAAGGTCCTGCTGTAACACTGAAAAGCTTTTAGAGTTACTTTTGAGTGAAACATTTAGGATCATGGGAAGACTGCACCCACGATCTTGCTTTTTCCTTTCATCATACAAGTGAAATGAACATCAACTAAATTAAAGGAAATAAAAGAAAATATCATATACTGTGTGCAGTCAGCCTTAAAGAGGTTAGAGAGTCAGATACCGCAGCTGCAGTTCTTAAAGCACTGAAGAATTTCATGGCTACCAACACTGGTTCTTATGCCTACTAAGGTAAGATAATGAAATCTTACGCTTCAGGATGTAAATAGATCATTTGCAAAGGTCAGAAAGGAATGTTTTCTTCTACACAGCAGGCAGAAAATACCTATTTTTTTATTTGCCTTTACAAGTGGAAGGCATTAGCCAGGCAGGATGATAGCACACAGAAGGTTCTAGTTTACATTAAAGCTGACTAAGCACAGGAGATCTTTGAGACTATTTCTTGCATTACTCCCCCTCTATCTATCATAAATTCTGTTTGATGCTTACTGAAATGTTCCACTCAGAATTGCAACCAAGTAATTAAGAATGACAACTGCTCATCTGAGAAACATAAAAGCTCTGAACCAAGATGAACAATAAAAAGAGAAATTACAGGAGAGTACTGTCAACAATTTATTGTTATATCTGAAGTTCTCAGTCACTGGTAATTAATTTACTTATGAAAATATTTCAAATTTAATTTAAATAGCAATCCTAGCAATTTGCCCTGTTGTAAAACTAGTGTAAACAGCTTTCTACTTATTCCAAGAAAATACTGTTGCACCTTCAAGGAGGGTGGGATTTACTTCTTACACTAGAATTGTTCTTTAGGCTTTTGGAGGTCTGTGCAGGCAGGACGGAGTAAGTGGCTGTTCCTTCACACTTTGTTTCACTTCATCAGGAGAACTGTTACTATAAACAGGAATTGAAAAACCTCCTCCTGACCATGCTACATGGTTTTCTTTCTGACACTACTTTAAAAGCTATTCAACACTATGTCTTTTGCCTTACGCTTCTTGTTTCAAAACTGTTATTCTGAAGCATCCAGATATCACGGGCTATGGTATTGGGTACAAGTGGGGGTCTTTATATTTTGTTTTAAATCATAACTCACTACGTTTACTGCTTCAAAAAACTTTGGGCAGAATAAAACCCTCAGTGTTTCAGGACATGGTTTTCAGTGGTTTCAGCCTGTCAGAGATCAGATTTGTAAGAAACGGCTAACCATGTTGGGCAGTCAAACCTCAGAAGATTTTGCAGAGCTTGATATTCAAAAACCATCCTGGACATCTCTGAATCAGTCTCCTCACTTCTGAAGTCTGGCATATAATATTGGAAGCAATATGTGTCATTAACCTTTCCCAAGTCTTGTCTGAAAAACAGAGTGATGTGTTGTCTGTGACACACACAGTCCTTGTTCTCTGGTACCTGAATTAAGTCATTTTCCTTCTGCTCCCGCTATCCTGATGCAAACTTGCTGAAAGCTCAAGGGTACCTGCTCTATCCTGAGCTGACCTGGAACATCCCCAGCAGTCTATTTCAGGCAGCAGAAGGGCTTAAATGAAGCATTTCACTTTATGAAGGGGAGGTGATTGCACAGCCTTCTCTTGTTTAAACAGCTCTTGATAACACGTGATTCTGGGTTTATGAACAGCCTGGCTGAACATACATAAATAGATGCACAATACTGATAGTGTTCAATCAGTTTAAATAAGCTTATTTGGTGAAATTAAACAGAGCAGAACGTACAAGATCACTACACAGAACTGAAAGACTAATGGAAAATGATTTCAAACTTGTGGTTTCCTGAAGCACCATTTTTCTTATTTTTTGTGACTTTCTTGACAAAGTATCATTTGCATTTAAGTAGTCAATTAAAGCCATTCAGATTAATTCAAAATATAGTAATAATACTTAGGCTTTCAAAAGTTGCCCAAAATTGAATATATTAGGGCTGAATAGCTAAATGTATTTTCATAAATAAAAATGTTATATCATTATTGCTTCCAGTCACTACATTTTCCTCTAATTTGCAAAATGATGCATTTATCAGGAGTCTTAATACATTCACCAGAATAGTAACTGCAATGTGAATCAACTTGTCAAAAAACCCACAAAACCTCATGGAGTTAGAAAATAGAACAAGGAGTTGCTTTGTTTTCGATACACGTTATTTTCACCTGTTGACAACGGAGGCACCTTTTCTGGTTAAAAACCCAGTATCTGAGTTGTAGCCTTCAGTCTCAGATTTGGATGTTAATTCTTCTGTACCATCACTTACCGTAGCACTGAGTTCAACACGTGAACGACTGCCTTTAGATTACATAAACATCCTAGAAAGAGTAAAAGTTACTCCAAAAAGTGCCATGCAGGAGTTGCCTGGGTTGCTGCACAGCTGTGAAAAACACACACAGCAGCTGAACGAGACAAAGCCAGTTCAAGGTTTAAGTACAATTTCACAGCAAACGTGTGTCACTTCAGCTGCACAGCTGAGACACTACAGGGGTATTTAATTTACAGCCATTCTCAGTACTGGGCTATGGTGCACAAAGTGTTTCCCCATCTTTTGAAGCTGGCAGCACTTTCTTTTACTTGAAAACATGCCAGAACAACTTACTGCAAGAGAAAGGGAAAATATAACTGATAGTAATTACACACACATGGAATATGCTTAAGAATTTACAAAGCAGCTTTCAGAAAACCCCCACCAAAATCAAACAAAAGCCCGACAACTTCAAACTTGAAAGCTTTGGTTTCTTGGCTTTACTTGAAAGCTTTACTTCAGTTCCATTATTACTGCCTTTGGAGCTGTAAGCCACTGGTTGGAAAAAATGTGGAGAAAGAGCTCTTTTTCTGCTTAAAATTATGCAGTGGTAACTCCAGCTTTCCAAGGACCGAGGGTGCTTCCCTGCCCTCCTCAGCTGGTTCCCTCTCTTCCTCGGTCTATCCAACAGGAAATGCCAGATCAATGCAGTACACAACTTCACCTCTCAGCCTTTTCTGCAATACCTTATTCTGGAGTTCCAGAGGTAAGACAGGAAAAGGAATTCAAAGTGCACACTCTGACACTGATGACCTGCAGTGCTGCCAACACTTGTGATGCTTCCTCTGCAAGCCCAAAGTCCAAACCTGATTCATTTATATGAGAACATTTACATCATAAAATTGTAGAAGTAAAATTAGTAACTCCTTAAAACTCCTCAAACAATAAAATGATCATATTGCTGATATTCCAACCACAGGGAAAAGTTGTGACATTTGTAATGCCTAAATATCTGAGGTCTGGTAATATTGCATGCAACATTAAAAGTTCAAATAGTTCTCTAAACAAGAGAGGTATATAGAAAAACACACTAGCAGGGTATTCCCACCTATAGCAACCAGAAAATCCCTCTTGATAGAATCCAGCTATTCAATTATTAAATTATTCCAGCTTGTTCCATGAATACACTCTTCTTTCTATATAGTGGAATTCCACACAATGAACCCTGCAGTGTCAAATGGCCTTTGAAAATAGGCTTACTTTGCTTTTTTTTACTGGCACATATTGCAACATTTATGTTTAAATTCGTGACTATAATGGCTGCTAGACATTTGTGTTCACCTCACCATTCAATTTAGTTAAACAGCAGGAGAACTCAATGCAACAACAGGGAAGAGTAAGCAGATTTCAAAAAACCAGAAGGGCACGACTTCACAGCATGTGAAAGGTCATTCTGCCATGGAAGGCTGGAAACAAAACAAAGCAAAAGCAGCAAAATGAAAGGGCTCTGAAATGAGAGCTGCAAAGGCCATCAGCCCACACAGCTTCAGTCACACAGATGCTTAAACAAATTATGACTTGATCCATACGAGCCACCCAATGAAGCTGCTCGTGACCATCTTACATCCCACATGTGGATATGGATCTTTGAGTAAACCTTTACTGCTCTGCTGTTCCTGGCCCACAGGGTTAGTAGATTTGGTAGACACAAGCTGCAACTACGACCCTATTTATTTCAAACTCTATCAGTCTATTTTCACTTCAAGAGAGAAAATTAAAATGTCTGTAACACAGGTTAAAACACAGAAAATATTCTCCCCAAAGCCTGGAAATGCAGATGTAGAGCTGAAGATCCTGACACCAGCACTTAACTGTGGGATCTCCTTAAAAATAACAGCTCCAAGAGAAATGGGGAGTGGAGAAGGCAGGTCACAGGAAATGGATCAGAAAGCACTTCAATTTGAGTTTGTGTACTTCCCCCAGATTTACACCCAGACCTGATCTGATCTCAAGCATGACACCCCTTAAATATTTGAAGAAGCTGTTGCAGTTGATTTTCCTCTCAGGGAGAGAAGGGCTGTGGGGATATTACCCAGGATGTAAGGCCCTGTTCTTCTCAGCCCTAGTGCTCCTGTTGGCAACTGCTGTTCCTGTAGCTAATTTAACAGTCGTTCTGGTTGTAAGGTTACAAGAGAAATGAGCAATGGGAAAGTAAAAGCAGAGAATACACGCTAATTATTATTCTGATATCTTTTAACAACATACTGGAATGTTAATAGGAGAGAGAACAATTCTAACCATGTTTTTTAAAAAGCCCTCATAATTATGCAAATTTGCTGTCGTTAAGACTTGGCAGATCAAAGAACCTTAAAATGAATTAGATAAGGACCAGCCATATGGGCCTTTCTATTTTACTCTTTGCACGAATATTGCCGACATGAAAGGTACCATAATTCACAACTGAAGTCCTGCAGGATTTAGGAGATCAGAAGCAGAATGGGGACACTGCTCTGAGTACTTTAGGAGGGGATAACTGGAGGTGACTGGTTCCAGTGGTCCTGCCAACACCTGCCCTGCTTTGAGACCAGCCCTAAAGCCAATAAATGACATCAGCTCACTTGGAGGGGGAACAAAAGACAAATGCTGAGTTTGGTTTCAACAGAAAAAGGACCATGTTTTTACTCACACTGCTTCTTGGGAAAGTGATTAATTATTTTAAAATTTTTATTATCTCATTATTGCTTTCACATAAGTAAAAGCTTCAGATGTGGATTGCTCCATAATATTATATAAAGAATGCAAATAAGTTGATGAAAATTAGCTTTAAAATAGTATATTGATGCCATACTTTTAAAAGCTTAATGTGGAAGAGATGTTTTGTAGGTCTATACGTGGCCCAAAAGTGCCATGTGGGTTTGGTACTGCCTATCAGCACACATAAGAAGTGTCGCTTGAGGTATTTCTTGATAGTCAAACAGAAGAGGATTATGGTGGAATGTTTTTCAAGACAACAACCTGTAGGCCAGGAATTCTAATTAGAACATTTACTGAATTTTACAAATAGGACTTGCAAAAGAAGAAAGTCCAGCTACAAATTTAATGTAATACCTTCAGAAAACATGACTTTGAAAAGTTCTTGCAGGAATTATGCAGTGTCAAAAAAAAACCTATTAATTTATTAGAGCTGAGAAACTGATCAAAGGCAGCATTAGAAAATTCCCTGTAGCAATCCTGCTAGGGTCATAAAGGCACTTGGAATTCATTACTGTTATTTCATAACGTCAAAAAAGAAAAGGAAATTCATCATGTCTGGACTCTGTTAGGGTTTTATTATTGTAAATATGGTAGCAGTGAAGGTAATATAGCAGTATTAAATCATCTTTGATAGCTGTTCTTAGAATAAATTGTAAAAACATTGCATTTCTAAAAGCTCTAACATCCCTAAAATACCCAAACAAACAAACAAACAGCAAAGTCATAACCAACCAAACTCTGCAAACCTTAAAGATAATGTTTAAGAAAA
>JAWWEU010000020.1:6998735-7079479 GCA_035583155.1 Acropternis orthonyx
CCCCCCCCCCCCCCCCCCCCCCCCCCCCCCCCCCCAAGAAAAATGATACATGAAATGGGCCCAAATTTTAAGCTAATTCTGTTCCACAGAGATATAAGGCATTTCTAAGCTCAGTGCACTGTTCCATGACACAGAGGAAGAAAAATATCTTTATTTTGCCACTGGGCTATTCTATAAGCTTGCCTAAGTACTAAGTGTCAAAGGGTCAAACACACACAAACCAAACCCATCTAACCTTGTATTTCCTCAATGTAGGGTTTAGAATCAGTTCATACTGTTGTAAATTAACCTTTTGTTAGGTATTCTGCACTTGAGATTCCCACAAATCCATTCTTTTATCACCTTCTCATTAAAATTCTAACAAGTTACAAAAAAAATTATTTTGAAAAGCAGCACATAACATACCCTTCAGATATGCCAAATTTCAGTCCTCTACAGTTACTGTTTATATCTCAAATATAAAATATTTTAAAGAATCTAGTAATACAGACTCAACTACCTCTTGCACATCATTTTCAAGTGAATTCTAAGTCTGAGATTTGTAACACAATAAGTAGGAAGAGTTAAAAACTTCTCTGATTACAGGAACAATGAATTTAAATGAGTGTAATTACACTTAAGCAAAAGTTATGCTGTTTTTTTGATTTATAGTCACTTTATAGCACTTCCCTAAAGAAGAAGAAAGAAGAGCAATTTGATGGTTTTACTAATGTGTTTCTTAGGCAAAAGATGTCCTTTTTGTTACTTAGAGTAACTCATCAATATTTCTGACTATCTAATAAGAAGACTGTGATTCACTAGTCACGTGGCCAAAGGAGCCAGGAAGCTGTGCTGTCATTAAGTCAGTTTATACTCATGTGGCTGCACCAAATTTAGGCAGGCCTGCAGTAAGTCCCAGTGAGCCTGAAGGAATTAACACATGGTACTCCTTTAAACCCATGTTTTCTTCATTTAGGTGCCTGGTCACCCAATGGATGCACTCACTGAACTTTTTGGGGGAGGTTGGCAAGTTTTTTGATATAGAATTTATAGGAGTTTCCAGTCCCAGAGAGCACAGAGGGGCACTGTTACCATTAACAGCACAGGAGGGACTCATGGTCTCCCATCTTTATCACACAGAGATTTTACTCTTTACGAAGACATGAACTGCATTCCAAGCTTTTCTACTTTTGTTCTTTCTGAAAAACAGAGCTCACATGTCTTTCACCAAAGGAACAGGTGCAGCAAAAGTCCTCGTATTCAACAGGCTACGTCTTCCCAGGACACTACCAGAAATTCTACTCTAAAGCCAATATACAACATGGAAGCAAAAAGGGGACAAAACCCAAGATAACCAGACATCAAGAAGCACAAAAGAGAAAAGGCACTCCAGTGTGGATTAAAGAAATGTGGCTAACACAGCAGGAACCTCTAGAAACCTCTCCGGAGGAAAACTACCCTAAAACCAAAGTAGAAGCTGTGAAACCAAGGATGTCTGAACACGAATCTTGTATGTTCCAGTATGGAACCTGCAACCCCTTCAGCCTTACCTTCTCTCTCTCTGCACCTCCCCAGTGCATGAGGCTGTGTCCTGCTGTGCTCCTTTGCTCCTGCTTGGGCAAGAACATTCCTGGCTGTGGGGAACTGCAGCTGCCCCGTACTGACCACATGACCAGTCTGAGGACATTTTGGGTACTTTGGTTTTGGACTCCTGCAGTATCTCAGGTGATTATACCACTAGTCAAGCCACAAGGTGCATGAAGTTCTCCTTGCCATTTCTTCTGACCCTGTTACCTACTGATTCTTGGATATCTTGTAGTTCTTCTATTACTGGAAAGGATGCAGCCATTCCCTCTGCAGTCTCCTCAGGCTGCTCATGGTTTTATCCTGTTACCCTGACAGATGCAGTGAACAACTCAGACAAACACATCCTGTGTTTTATGAATATTGTCCTAAGCCTTTCTCATATGGCTACTATGATTCTGTTCATGTATTTCAAGGCCACTGTTGCTTCTTAATACATAATTGCTTAGGAACTGCCCAAAAAGTGTATCATTAGAAGCTTATGCTATTTCACAAACTGATGGTATTGTACCCAACAATTTTTCAAATACAACCAACTGTTCAAGGCCAACTGGCACAGAAAGGACAGAAGAAAAAAATAAAACAGTCGCAATTATTTGTAATAAAAAGGCAATCGGTAAATAAAGAAGAGAAAGTTGGGGGTTTTTGCACTGGGAAGTAAAGACACGATTCAAAACCATTCCCATTTCACTCTGCAATCCTTCCAGCTCTTTAGGTTGCTGAGATTATCTTACCTGAGCCATTTTTCAGGTAGCCGTTGGCATCTACAGTGGTGTACATGATGTAAGGGCCAGGCTGATTAACTCCAAAGGGCTACAAGGGGGGGAAAAAAGAAAAAGGCAGCCAAAATATTAGGAACAGACAAAGCTACAGTAATTAAACAGTAAACTGAAGAAAAATATTTTCTTTTTTATATTGTAGTTTCAAAATCTTTACAACTGTTTTGGTCATGGCATTATGTGGAAAAATAATTTTCAAAATGAGGGTAATCAGTTGGCTAAGTAACGTTTTGTTTCTCATGGAGAAAGTAATACTCTTCAGTCCTCTGGCAAAAGGCTTAATGTTTCCTCGGAAGCTGCAAGTAAAATAAAAAACCCTCTTAAAGTTCAAAGAATTAACTGCATGTTCTGAAAAAGCAGAACTCATTTGATGCTGTCTGGGAGAACACATGACCTTGATGGTATTTCTGAACTGAAAAATACTACTCAAAGTCCAATTTTTTTATCATCATTTAGCAGCATTTCATTTAATTCATGAAAGTGATTGAAGAGTTACTTGTTGAGTACTGGTATCTATCTTAAGCAAAATTCTCTTGAGGGAGAAAATGTACTTAAACATCAAAGTAGAGTCATGGGGGAAAAATAAATAAATATTCAAGGAAGTTGTGTATTACTGAGTGATGAACCAGAACAAGTACCCCCAAGTAACAAGGGGTGGGAAACAAATACCTGCTGTGGTGGGGAAGGGAAAGGATGGGCAACAACTCCAAGAACAGATTTAAAGAATGTATTTCCTTTTTCTTTTTTTTTTTTTTTTCAGTGCTGATATTAGGGCATCATATCCAGTAAAAAAAAAAAATCAAATAATTTACAGAAAGAATACTAAAAGAAGAGATGATGGCACGTTTCACACCACGCCTCAAAAAACAGGCAGTTCTGAACTATAACAATAGTGGTAATGATGGCAGATTAGATCAAAGCCTGAAAATAATAATTGATCAGAATGAAGAGTAAGGAGACCACAAAGGCGCTCTTAATGCAGATCTACAAAGGATGAGTAAATAAGGTGAAATTTGATTTTTTTTTTTTTGGTGCCAAATAGCTGTACTTTGGCACAATATACTTTATATTATTGTCTGACAGAGAACTTCTGTTACAGTGGAGGCAATAGCGTTTCAGTGATCTTGATAATGAAATGGTCACCAACATCTGCTGTGAAGATTTGCTTTTTAAACCCTCTCTTTATTTTTGTAATTAAGCCAATAATACTACCAAACTCATTATTTTATAACAGAAATTAAACTCAATGTCTTAAAATAGGCTCGAATAAAAAGTGGTCCCACTGGAAGCAGTCATTCTGTTTTCAAGTCAACATTCAATTTGATGTTTTTGCGGAGCTGAAGTGCTGCTGCTCCTTCTGATTCCTCTCAGTTCCATCTTTCACTGTGAATGGTGCTAAACAATTGGCTAATTGGCAGTTTGGTGGGTGAGCTGCAGGATCTCTGGAGATGATGAAAATGATGTAAATAGAAAACAGCACATGTAGCTCTCTGCAGACTCCTCAGAGCCCACTGCATTTCCTTCCTTCGCTGTACCCACTCCTGCAGTTCAGCCCCAAAGTGGCTCCACAGCTCAATCTGCCCCATAATCAGTTTAGCTGGACTTTCCACATGCCAAGAGCAAGACTTGGCACAACACACAGCCTGGGCATCCAGCTGGATGACCGAGTTTGCCCCGTGGCTGGTAAATCCCAGCGCCTCCAGTGCCCCTGCACCATCAGCCAACTGAGTTCAGCTCTGAGCAGGCAGCTGCCCAGTGAAAGGTCTCAAAGACACAGAACTTGGCCAGTCCTGATTTGGATTACACATTCTTCCAGTCAATAGCTCTTTTAATATGTTGAGAGTTTTTGGTATAGTTAGACTTCAGCTTATCTGAAGCTAAATATTAATGCAAAGTCATAGTTCCACTTACCGTTATTTTCCGAGGACAGTCATTGGAACAGAGGCCGCTGAGAACTGCAAAAACAAGAAGTGAGCTCGGAGTGTTTCTGTTCACAAGCCACCCTGGAAGCACTAACTCTGAAATCTGGTGAGGTCTAGAAATAGAGTCAGGTACCCACTAAAACACAAACAAACTGAAGGTCTTCTCTGTGACTTATGTCAAGGTATAACATTTCCCAGTCTGAATAAAGCAAACTTCTGGGCAGAAATGTGTCAACTGGTCACTGTTTTATCACACCTCACTGGTTAAACCAGCTTCAAAAGGAAAGACCTGCCAGTTAGAAAAATTCCAAATTAAAATATTTTTAAAATTGTGCTTCATTTCTAACTAAAATACTGGCAGAGATTCAGGTTTACTGTTTTAACTGATTAAAAGGTAAAGGCTTTTCCTTCTATAGAAGGCATACTTTTGAAACTTCGTTTAAAGCAATTCACAAAACCTGTAACAAGCAAAATCCCATTACATATTTGCTCTAATAATTCAAAAGTATTATAAGCAATGTGTATATTGCTACTTAATACCTAAAGCCTGTAACAGTAGCTTAAAACTTACTAGTTTCAGAATTCAGATACATTCAGAAATGTCTGTTAATCAACTAAACACCACACAATGAAATCCATCTGTTCTGTAACCCAGAACATCCTGTCACTGAGTGTTAGAACAAAGCAACAAACACCCCCCACACAATAATCTAAGGTGTCATTCTGATGCAAAATTTGGACTTGGAGTCACAACAGTTTGGTTGAGCAGCAGGTCAGTAATGGCTGTGGGCAGGGAAGAGGATACACAGCAGGTACTGAAGCCAAGGAAAAACATTCCTTCTCCATGAATTATGGTATCCCAGAGCAAGTATGGCAGACTGAAAACAAAGCTTTGGACCAGATTTGGGGCAGGTCATCCTAACCACCAGGAGCTTTTTAAAGCATCTTCTGCCTACACTAAGGCTCCATGGAGTTTAGGGTGCAAAACATTTGGGGCCAGTGAAATACTGAAGGGTGCCCATAAGATGTTCACAGTCCAATTAGAAATAATCCCCTATTGGAGTCAGAAATGGCACTGCTGTAGTGAAGGTATTTTTCTAATATCTTTTGTGTGAATATTAACAACTATCAAGACACCCAAGTTATCATTCTTTGCTTGTGATTTCAAAATGTTGAGATTTTTGAATACAGTAAAATATAGTATTTTATACCATCCAAATACCCCTAAAAATCTGGGCAGGTAAGATGAATGTGTGGCAAAGCAGAATTTGAAGACTATATATATCTACAAATAGATGTTTAAAGCTGTAAGTTGATTTTATCTGTTATACCTAAGTGTGTATGCAAGTGGAACCAACTCTTCCCATTTTGAGGCAAAAAGACACTGAAATTTGCTGTTCAGTTTTGCTCCTGGAACAAATTACCTGACCAAGTAGATTTGACATCAGTTATAATGACCAAAGCTGTTCTCACTGTCCATATGCCAAACAAGTGAACACAATGCATTTATCGAGGCACTAACTCCACAAAGCAGGTTTTGTTAGAAATACTCTTTTCTGTATCACAGTAAAAATATTTTTAGACACTCATTAATTCCCATTTCCTGGGCTTTCTATGCAAAAACACACACTAGAAGGGTGCTAAAAAAAGGCTTGCTCCAGTTTTTAAGATAGATTTACACTGAGTGAATCAAAAAGTATGTTGCAAATTACTCCTTTCCCACTAAAATCTCACACAATTATACCTCTGATATGACTTTGTGAAGCACAAGATTTTTCCAGAGGATTTGCTGCATACTTTTGGGAATAATACTACCCATACATGGTATTATTTAAAAGAAGGATTCCATCAACATGATAAATTATTATATGCTATTACTATGAGAACAGAGCTCAGGCTAAGGAGCAAGCACTAAGTGCATCAGCCCCAGCAGCAGCTGCAGTGCTGTTCATGTTATGGTGTGCACAATGTGGGCTTTAGGAGGATTAGATGCCTTTAACGTCAAGGCAAATACAATTTTTGAAGGTGAACCTCTAGTTGTTCCTGGTGAGCTTTGTCCTCATAGGCTCCCATGCAGCCTTGTTTTTCACTCATTCTCAAGAAATCAATAGAGAAAGACAAGCAGTGAGCTCAGAGCTCAACACCTTTGCAGAGGAAGAACAGGGCAGGGCACACAATCTGAAAACCTAATCGCTCTTAATTACGACTATCAGAATCTAACTCCAGCCTTTTGAACCAAGTCTCCCATTCATTCACACACCCTGGCCACCTTCACTGCCACGATGTGCTTTTCAGGTGAGCCGTGTTTTGTGTCACATGGTGCTTTCAGGCTGAAAACAACAAACTGACTCACACATGGGAGCAAAGTGACCCTCAGAACAGATCATGGAGTGTAAGCAAAACATACACCACTCCAGCAGTCACTGAAGTGAAATCAGCCCATTTAGAATGAGGTTCTGCATCATTTCCACATGACAGACAACAACTCCAGCAAAGCAGGTTTGATATGGCAGAGGCACAGCAAAAATCACAGGAGGCCCTGGAAGAGAACACTGGAACCACTGAAGGCACAGATGAACTTAAGTGCCCTTGGCTATTGTTTCTGAGAACAGGCAGTCACTGTGGGCAGGCAAAGCACAGTCCTTGTAATGTCTCTTGGTTCCTTTCTGCCTCACCATGGCATACACATTTATATGTGCAGGCATCATTGCATTTATTACTCCAGTTAGTGAATTACGAGCTAACCTTCCTCCAAATTCTAAACAGCATCACACAATTAACATTACAATATTTAAGCTGAATGACAGATATGTGTAAATCTATCACCATTTTTATAATGGCAGTACTATGGTATGTGAGGAGGTAGGTGAAGGTGTTGTACAGAAGAGTCACAGATTGGGCCTCCTATGTCCAGCTATTCCAACCCTTTCCCTCAAAACCCATTAAATATATGAGCCAATTCCTTAACCTAGTTGTCAGGACCTCTAATGCTGGTAAACTGCAGTTTCTTCAGGCATTTATGTTAGTACTTCACATGCTATCATTTAGGAAGTTATTCTATTTACTCTTCAGTTACTTTACGTTGTATCCTGCACAGACACGGAAACACTCCCCTCCTTGCTATGCATCATTACAGACTGAAGACATGGATCTTCTTTACATTTCTCTTTTAGCCTGCATAACTTGGTTCCAGGTGCTTTTTCCCTGCAGGTCACATTTTTAAACACTCGATAATTCTTGACTGTTTACTGCACAAGCCAGCAGAGAAAGGATGTTTAAAGAGTTAGTATCTATCTTTAGAATTTTGTTGGGATGCAGAAGGAAAGGTCCAGGATCAATGGAAAGCTTTAGCTTAGTGACAAATAAGACATACATTCTTGTAAAAAAACACATAGTCAAGAAACAATAACATTTACTTAAAGGTCACTGTGGCCAACACATATACTAAAAACAGCTAAAGCATTGAAAATAGTGGTCAGAATTACTCTGGATTTTAGTAAGTAAACTAAAAAAAAATAAAAACCAAACCCCCTTTGAAATGAAACAAAGCCGACTAATCCAAGCTCAGGTTCTGCAACAAGATTTCTGCCATCCCTCACATCCTCCACACAGTCCTTTTTCTTTTCTAAATTTATCTCTCACAGAGCATTACCACAATGATTTCATAAACAAAGGTTTAAATACTCAAATTCTTCTCAACATCCCATTTGACTTGATTATACAGTGATAACTTACCAATAACTTTAACAAAATAGGCATCTGCTTCAAAGTTATTTTTCAGTGTATGGATAGCAAAGTCCTTTTTGGAGTAGCCTTTGCTTAGCACAATGATATCCAAGATTCCCTAGAGGAAAAAACCCACAAGTTTACATTAGAACGCATATTTAGTCTAGCTAACATCCAAATTTAGAAAAAATTCTCTCAGAGAGACAAAGGAAAAAAATACTGTGCAGCAAAGTTTACAACTTCACTACTGATTTTAATCTCTTTCAAAAACCTTATTATAATATAATCCCAGTTTTAGAACAGAGTGGTCCATCCACAGGTACCCACGTGCTGCAATGCCAGTGTTTGCCTTCCCTGGGCACAGGGACAGGCACAGCCACACAGAGAGTGTTTTCTGGGTAAGGAACTGAACTCACATCTTCATAGATGTCAAAGAAAGTGGCTACCACTGCGTCCTTGATCTGGTTGAGGTCCGAGAGCTCCCAGAACACTTTGAACATGCGCCGGGCACTCCTGCAGCTCACGTTGTTGCAGGGGACGTTTTCTAGTAAAAATGCTTGTTGATTGCTGTAAAACACACACACATGTAAAACAATTTGTCTGTGGTAAAGTCTAAATAAGAGACATTCCAGAAATATTGTAATTAAATAGTTTAGGTGTGCTGGAGTGAAATGTAATAAAAACGCTAGCAGCCACTGGATACTTGAAAATCCATAAGCACTTATGTGAACTTTACAGTCAGAATTACAATCATTATGTTGTGCCTGACTTAAAACAATGAATACACTAAATAAATGGGTCCAAATTAGCAGGAATAATTTAATTAACCATCCACTCAAAGGACTAAGCATAGCCTTATTTTATTCTGAAACAAGTACAAGTGCACTTACCTGCCATTTTCCTTAATCCCTTCATGGTTCTTCATCTTAAACATGTCTTTTTCACTATTTTATGACAATCTCTTCCCATCCCAGCTCCACTAATACATTTTCTTACACATTGCAGGATGTTTTAAGCAAATTCAAGACTGAAGCAAATCTCTATTGGTATGTTTTCCGTTATTTCAAAGCCAAATATAAACCACAGAACCCAGCCTACTAGCACAGTAAAACAGGACAAGACAAACCGAACTGGGCGTTTACTGAGGTATAGTGACTTTAGACACAAAGACAGGCTGCAACACTGAGCAAATTGTTTCAATTTCTCTTTTACATCATCTTGCCAAACATTTATTTAAAATTTGGAGGAAGTTTTGCAAAGATTCTTTCAATTCAGATTTTTTTTAACTGCTAAAAATTATCTAGATGATAATTATTTGAATGACTGTCAAGTTTGCCTTACACTCTGCGTACAGAATATTTATTGTTCAAGCCTAAATTGTAAGCCTCGTGAAGAGATAGGCACAAGAAGTTTTTTTACTACAGGAATCTTTATTTCCTTTCCTTGCATCTGCACTGTGAGAAAAAAGGTAAACATTAATCAAAGTAATGCTGAGCATGGAAAGGCCACTTTCCTTCACCCTTCTGTATCAACAAGAGAAACACAAGACAAACAGTAGGAAGAAAAAAGCAACGTCAAACCCTAACGAGACGCTGAAGACCCAAGACGTGCACTGGAGAAGAGCCATCTTGTAGAGGCAATAAATAAATTCAGAGTTGCAGCATCCCCTGCCCCTCGTGCTACATCTCAGCATGGGAGGGAGGAGGGAATCTTGGTGTGTGGGTTGTGCTGCAGCAAAGGGGAGTTGCAGGGCCTTACTGTCTGCAGAGGGAAGAGCAATCAGCTCTTTGCTGCCTCCTCACCCGTTCAATTCTTTCTTGGAAGAACCTCTGGACATCTGGATTCAGCCTATGAGCTGCCAGTTGAATCCCTGTATTATTTAGGCCCCTTTAATACACAAGCATCCCTAGAATCAAAATATCTACCTCCATGCTTTATTGCTGCTACATACTACAATTAGTAAGAGCAAGTTGACCTTCCTATTATTTAGAACCAAATTTTGAAGATCTACCACCAGTAAAAATCTCGAACAAAGATGATCATCTGCATCTTGAAAATGACAAAACAATGTCCTTGGAAGCCTATGAAGACAGACACTGCTGTAATGGTAAAACTTTAAAAATCCATGCTAAGGCGCTATACAAATGTGCAGCACTCACTGCCAAACAATTCACCTTCGAGAGAGAGAGAGAGCAAAAGGACTCTGAACTGAGAGTAGCATACTGCCCTTAACATGCTATTTGCAGCTCTCTGAATGCTTAGGTATAAACACCAATGCAGGGTGGCAGCTGAATTGTGTGCTGCCTGCATAATTTTAGATTTTGGGATAGAGTTGTCCATGATTTGGAGCCTTCTGACCTAAGTCACCTCTGCAGCAAAGGTACATTTAATAAGGCTGAATAACTATAAGAGAGGCTTAACACCAAAGAAAGGCTAAAGACTTACCTCAGTTTTATTTTAACATATTTCTTTGCAATTAGAATTAAATATTTACTGCTAATTTCATACATCTCTCATGCTGTCAGTTTTAGGCTAGTTCATTCACAGTTATACTGGGGACATCGAAATGATTTATATCTCACTGCAGATGTTCAGAGTAATTGAATTTGCCTCTGGTTTTTTAGATTTGCTCTATTACAATGTGCTCATCAATCCTACATTTAAAAGGAGTCCTCTATCCAACCTTACTTCTGACAAGTGACAACTAACAATGATTTAGGAAGAGATAATTTGGTCAAATAAGAGTCCTTCTATATAAGGAATTAATACATATACATTAATTTAAAACTGAGCATGTACACCTAGAGAACTTTCCAGAAGTCTATCATACTCAGAAGTTTTTCATTCAGCTGTCCATATTCAGTTCTTTTTATCTCCAAGTTCCAGTCTTTACTGTTATTTATCACCAGTGTCAGACAGAGATAATGTATTTCCAACTTCACCAGTGAAAAACACTCCCTTTGAGTAAGAGTGGAATTGAAAAGACTTAAATTACATGTTTGCAATACAAGATGCCAATTATTAGCATCTAATTGGAAACAAGTGTTAAACAAAATTTGTTTCATCTAATTAGATTTATAAACTCACATAGAGTACTTGCACTTGCAATGTCACCAGAGTCAATGTAAAAAACCCAGCATGTGAAAAAATGAATATATTTAGGCAAGACTGGAAGTTCAGAGGAACCAATTAATAACTACTGATAAAATGCCCTCACCTATTATTATTCTACATACACACACAATTTCTAATACAGAATTCATGTATGTATGTAGCCTGAAGAAAAATCTGTGGACTTGAATTCTAATGGGCAGGTTTGGACTCAAGTCAGAAGTTAAAAGAATTTATACTGAACACATAAATATGTAAGAATCTGCTGTGACTTTAGCATCTCCACCTACTGAATTTATTGATTCTCTGGGTTCAAACCCCTCCAACACTTGCAACCACAAGTGAGATTCCATTTTTTTGTTGTTGCTGGTAAGGAATGTCTCCATGCCACGAGAATATTGCACACTTGATTTGAAATCAAAAGGATATGGGCAGGAGCTGAAACAGGAGTCTTATAACAGTTCTGAGAGTACTTGGAGCCATTAATCATTTTCCTGACTTGCCCACATGGCAGGACAGAAAACCAATGCTATGTCCAACCATCATATCTTTATTTCAGTCTTTTGTAGGTATTTGTAAGGGTTTGATCTGAAAGTACTTTCCTGAATTGTGATGGAAGCATATAATTGTGTTTAATCCTTTTCTTCCATTATCACATATCAGTATATTTTCAGATGAACAAAATTGTTTCTGCCTCCTTTAACTTCTTTATGTTCCAGACAGCAACTAGAAACCAGGCTTCCTAGACGATAGCACAGATTGAGGTCAAGAGTTTACAAAAATGCTTTTATCATTTAATCACAGTAATCAATCACTGAAGTTAGATCTGTAGATGTAGCATGAAAGGCTTCAGAGAAAGAAATAAACAGCTTGATCCAGAAGTGTTTAAAATCGATTAAATAAGGTTTTCATTTTAATTTGCTCTAACTTAAGGACAGCTTTTAATTTAATTCCCACACTGTTTTAATTCTCTCCAATCAGTGACCCAATTACACATTTTAAAAGGAAGTATTTGCTTAAGTCCCTCAGAAAGAAAGAATTAATATTCAACGTGACATTCCACTGTGAGTGCAAAAAAATGTGACTTTCACTCCCATCCCAAAGTACAAAGTGTGTTTTCGCTCCCTTTCTACAAATACTGGATACATACAATGTTAACATGCAATCTATTTCTTATTTTTAGGTTACTTACTCTCTTTTTGCCAGACTTCCTCAGCTTCCTGAACCTCCCTTTAAATAACTTGTCAAATCATCTGCCAGGACCTTCAGCCCTTATGCCTTACTGTGTCACTCAACTTCGATGTCAAGTTTGAAACTAATTTTAGATGCACTCAATTGAATAAGCAAACAATTTCAGAAGCAGGGAGAACAGAAGTAAAAGTGTATCACAGCACTTCATTGCAAGGAGACACAGGCAGCTTCCTGGGTTTCTACAGCAGTAACTCTTTACAAACTGTTTTTAACATGACATTATATTGCCATAATCTTACACCAGCCAGAGGTCAGAGGCTCCTAACAATCTTAAACCATAAAATAACTTAAAATAAGTTTCTGAACTCCATACATCTTCAGGCAGTCCTTCTGAAGTGCAGTAGCTATCAGGATACACACTAGAAGACATCCTACGGTGCAGCTCAAAACACAAGACTTCTGGGGCTTCAGTAAAACCAAAGACAACAACTGTACAGTTCTGATGTCATGGTATTTCCATGGTAAAGCAAAGGCCCTGGTTCTAGTTTGCTCTCTGACTCTCTGCAGTCTTTATTCAGTGACTGCTGCACAGAAGATGCAAATTCCCAGCTGAGGAAGGTACGGAGTGAAAAACCTGCCATGGGCAGTAACAGCATCGCCTCCTTCTCGTCTGCCATGTCTGAACAGAAGCACCTGCTCTGCTGATTATTTTAAGGCTCAGAGCCACAGAGACAGAGCTCAGCTGCTCCCAGCCTTGTCTCTGAATCACAGCACAGTACTCTTCAAACTGGGTCGTTTTCAGGTGTGTGTCAGTATCTGCAGAACTCTAACACAAAAATGCCAGCGGGTGGCTCATGTTTAGGCAACCCCTAGATGATCTGAACTGACTTCCTGGACTTCAGCACCCAATTCTCTTACATATACACTCTCTGAAGCATCAAAGTGAACTCCTCAGTTCTTTTCCTTATTAAATCAAAGTATGAACCTGCACCCAAGCTTATCCAAAACACCACACAGAGAGGAAGATGATAAATACAACTGTTAGACTTATTTTGCCTTGTAATGCACTACTGCAAGTATTTATCAAAGATTCTATTAAGGAAGACATTAAAACTCTGTAAGGTATTGGTTAAAATACCTTTTACAAGCAATGACATGAGGAAGAAAAAGGGAATAGCATAAATAATCTTACACCTCTTCAGATGCTGGAAAAAAGCCAGTTGTGCCGCATCAGACAGACTCTAGTCAGGGCACAGCACGCTGCACATCTCCTGTCTGCGCCGAGGTTCACTGGCATCACAGTCTCCACAGCTCTTTTAAGTTTTTCTTAGAATAAACAATCTATTCATCATTCCTACTGTCAAGCAAAAGGATGTTCACATGAAAACACACTGCTTCACTTCAAGGTAACGATAAGGACATGCCAGCAGGCCCACAAGCAGGTGCCAGGTGAGAGCTGCCCACAGGCTCCTCTGTCTCCATGAGCCACGGCACAGCTCAGGGATGCACCTCCTCGGGTCAGCTGTTATGTGGATCACTAACTCCTCAAGGTAAACAGTCTCCCTGGAAGCATCCCTACATGCCCTCTCCCACCTAGCACCAGATGGTAGCAACACAAAATATTGGGAAAACAAGTAAAGAAGAAAAAATATTTTTAAAAAGGAGGAGAAAGAGTACACTGACAAATTTAATAGGAAGGGTTAGAAGCTCCTTTTTTGGGGTGTTATTTATTTTTGGGGTGTGTTTTTTATTTTCAGTTCAAGTTGGACAACAAAAAATAGAGTTGGACAATATAAATCCACTGATAAATTAAGAAGTGTATCTAAAATCCCTGGTTTCAAAAGGGGCAAATCACTACTGCATTTTTCAGCAGTCACCGGTCAGTGCTCACTCTGTGTGACAGCACAGACCAGGCTGTCCAACTCTCCAGCCTGGTGTTACTAATCAACACCCAAAGCTGAAATCAGGCTTTTACAGAAGATGACACGGGAAAGGAAAAGAAGAGAATCAGCTCCTGTCATCTGGAAGGAGCACCTAAAATGCTGCCTCATGCTCCAATTCCCCACCAGGACTCAGAGTTTGAGCCTGTACAATCCTGCATTCTGAACACAGCATGGAAATGCACATTCCTGCACAGAATGGAAATGCACAGTCTCTGCTAAGTGTTTCCCTTTTAACAGAGATCAGAAGCCTTGTTCACTTGATAAAATGAATGAGATGCACTAAAGTTAGTAATTTGTCTGACTGATGATTGAACATGCACCTGATATTTTATTTCTTGGTTTGCATATACTCTACCTTCCAGAATTGTTCTTGAGTATAGCAAGAGCATCTGGGTAGCCATCCATATTGTAATCTCCAATATGAAGTGTAATTGGAAATGAAATTTCTGTTGAAGATTTGTCATTTTGATATGGTACAAAGCCCCAGACTGTGTCTTTATTTCTGAAGTCTTGCAAGACAGGAATCCACTGTAAAATAAAACAAAAAAAAGAACAGCTAAATAAAGCAGTCCGTTTTATTTATTTAACAAGCTAATTCTATTTAATGCAGCTGACATTTCTTCATCAGGATTCTTATCCATTTACAAACCTTCACAGAGGAAATAAGGATTATTCCTTAACTCTGTCAGCAAATGAAAAAAATTAATCTGAGTATTTTCTCTATGCACTAAATTATTCCAGAACAGGAAAAAGTAGTTAAGGTTGTAAGAATAAAGGACATAAAAAAGGACCTGTGTTTTGGAATGTGTAAAGTACATGGAAATATTCAGAACACCTTAACTGAAATTCAGGCTTGCCTGGAATCTCTGCTAATTCTTAAGTGTAAGAAAGCCCAAACCATCAGGGCCTTGAGATGCCAAGTCTCATGTTTTTCCCTGGAATTGCAAGCACCAGGCACCATTAAAGCTGGAGGACTGATGGTGGGTATAGAACTGTTGGACACTATCAGTGTGCTTCAGGACAGCATGGCCACTCCGACCTGAATTCAGTGCTGCTCCTGCTTAAAGCAGGACGCTGCGTCTCCTAAGGTTCATTGCAGCTCCAATGATTCTATTATTCATGGATATTTAGAGGTTCAAGAGCTTCAATTCCCCTCCTACCTCCCCAGCAGCACCAGATACTGAAACGTTTGATAAGAAATTAAGATTAAAGTATCAAACTGAAAGTACAAAAGAAATGCAAAGTATAATTTCTCCAGGACAAGAAATGGAAATGCATCTGCACTTACTTTCCAAAGTGCTGCAGAGGTGCTAAATAGGAATTTATCTTAATTAAAATCAAAGTAATTTCTCAAGTTAGTATGAAGCTGAAGTACCAGGGTTAACATTTCAATGATACAGAAAAATTCAGTGCCATTTTTAAAGTCAGAAGTAATTTTATATGTCAACTAACTGTCAATGCCTTCAAAAGGACAGAAGGGTGCCATCTGAAAGGATCACTGTCACCAGCATCAAAAGCACTTAACAGATCATACATGTCTCTCATGGCAAGCCTTAATTTAGCTATTTCAGGAACCAGAACGAGATCCATGACAGTATCATTTGCTGCTGTGGAGAGACTCCCTCACTAATGCAATCCAGGAATCAACGCCACTCCTGCCACATGGCAATCATGTGTGACACTTGCCTGGTCCCTTGAGATGACACACAACCACGGGCACATCAGAGGAGCCCCCCCAAACTATTAACCAAGGGCACTAAGGTCAGCTTTGTTTGGGTATCACAGGTGGCTTAGAAGCCTGGAACGGTTCTGCCCAGCCTTGCACACACTCAGGGCATGTCTGCCCGTGTAAGGGATGGCATTTGAACTGCAGTGATGATCCACAACACTCCTGCTGAACACTCAAAGTTGAAATTAGACTTATTTGGACCCCCACATCCCATGACATACACACGCCTATTTAGTTACTGTTAGTTGCTGAAGGTTTGGAAAAAATCTAAGAAACAGAAAAGAAGAAGACTCAACCTGAGGGAAATTCTTCAAAGGGTAAGATTTCTTAGCACTTATTTGTCATGCAGAAGACAGATGAGACAATATTACTGCAAATACTGTAATTTTGAAAAACACTGATTGAAATCAGAACCATGAAGTATGATAGAGCTTTTACTTTACACGGCATCATTCACACAGTCATTGCAGTGAAATCCAATTATATCCATCATATACTTTTTAAATGTTCCCACGTATCGTAACTACTTTAAAGAAGCAAAATTAAAAATGCATTTTTAGGCACCAGTATGAATTGGTATTCTCCTTGTTCCGAGTGACTCATAGAAGGCTATTTTACAATCCTAAGGTCTACAATGAAATAGAAAACAACAGGTGAGCAAAACATCACCTATTGCTACCAACCATCAGCACCATGCAGGCCCAGGGGCCCAGCTGGCACTGCTCACAAGAGGAACTGTGTAACACTTCCACAGCCCCAGTGTTGTTGGCTGTGCAACCAGAGCACATTGCAGCCCCAGTGCAACCGCTTAACTGCTCCAATCAGAGCAACCCACACTTGTGGGGAGACTCATCCTGAATATTTCTATTATGAATGCGATGCAAGCTTAATTGTTCATGTGCCTCAGGACATGTATTTTAGTACAGAAGGCAAAAAATGAAAATGTCTTTGTCAACAACGTAAATCTACTTCTTTTGTATTTGATAATCCAGACAATTATTTGAAGGTTCATGTTTGCTGTTACTATTTTAATAGGAAAATAATAAACTGCTTTTTTCCCCTTCACTCGAAGATAGAAATAGGTGGGTATAATGAGGACACACAAAGCTATTTTTTCCGGTTTTCTGATCACATGATTTCTACTACACAGCTCAGATGAACAGAAAGATTGAAAAACAGAATTAGTGTATCTAAAAGAAATTTTAAATGAACACATAAAATTCAGCCAGAGAAATCAGATTTACTTCTCCTCTTTCTGTTAAATTCCATTGCATGCTACTAACATTATTAGAACATTTATACAGGTATTTTTGATCCTTCGATTGATGATTTTGAGCTAAAAAAGGAAAAACATTTAAATGTTTGAAAATTTGTTTTTAAGCTCTTCAAACCCCTTTTTTCCCAACCCATAGAAAAGAGAATGCTTTAGGGCCATGGAAAGGCAGCATCTCTTTCATTTTGAAAAAGGTCTGGGGTATTTGAGAAACATTTAAAACTTGTTGCACTCACCCCACTTAACTGAAAAGGGCTCATTTCTTGCCAAGTTCCCATTCTTCTATACCTTGGGAAAAGCACCTCTCTTGCTCCAAAGCCTAGCAGGTCTTTGAGCCCAGACTGGGGGGTTAACACATCTCCATTGTTCAACTATGGCCACAAACCCATGAAGCACAACCTCCCCTCCCCACGACATGACACAGGCAAGGAGCCAGCTATCACCTGGGAAGTTTGGAAACTGCTGCCCGTTCTTGGCCAACCCATTCTCTGGAAATGCCAGAGACTCTCCTACTTTATATGAGAAACATTATCCCAGCCTACAGAAAGAGGAGCATCAAGAGTGGCCTGCCGGAGCTGCCTCTCTCAGTGCCTGTAGTTGAGCTGCACACAACAAACAGTCCCGTGATTTCAGGATGCATTAGGCTTTCAGTGCCTACAAAGGTCACCTGAATCCCTTGCACAGCTGAGCAGCCACTATTGCACAAAAATAAACCAAGTAAAAGGCTATACTTTGCACCATTAATACGGTGTTCAAAGCCCAGGAGATGATGATCCCCAACACTGATTCAGAATCACAGAAGAAAATAATCAAAGCAGTAAAGGTCACATTTTCAGGGCTCACAGCCCCACAGCTGCTTTGAGAGAGATGAGCAATTTTGAAATGATGAGAGGATCTTGCAGAATCTGAGAGTCATGACAATTACAGCAGCTGAATCCACCCCCCCCCCTTTAAGCTGTTATATAGGAATGAGGAAAACCTCCTGGCATTGACTACCTGCAGCTGTAATCATTGCTATCACTCTCCTCCCTGGCCCAGGGAGTGACACCACCAAGACCTGTGGTTTGCTGTAGGATGCACTGCTGTGTCCTGCTTCAGAGCTGCTAGATTTCCAGGAGGAATAAAGATATCACCTTTCTATTGTACAGAGAAAGCTTGTAAGAATCAGCCAGCCCACAAAGAAACTCAAATGAAGGGACTGAAATAATACTGTTTGCCTCAGGAAACGAATGAAAAATCACCCCGAATACTTGGCCGAATTAAAAGGATTAGTCATCTCTAAGAATATCACAGTACCTAGAGTTTCTGTAATAAATAGTACCAGGGACTTTAAAACACTTCTCAGATTAGACTGTAGGTGAATTTAAAGAAGTCTGATGTGTCCTAACACCTGCCACAATCTGAAACAGCATGCAGGATCCTGCTTCAGATCTGCCAGCAATTCTGCTGTTGCCATGGGAACATTCACACACCTTTAAAACATTAGTAAGTCTGTATCTCTCAAAGTCACTCCTGTGTATTTAGTTGGCCTTGACTTCTGCTCCATCATGCAAAAGAAGAAAATTTACCTATTTCTAATACTTCTAAAGAATAAATCATTACATAAATTAAAACCTATGGTGAAAGACTGTCCCTGAAATCATAGTTCTAATTGGCCTGCCTTTCCAGCAGCCATCCAGGTGGGCCAAAGACATCATGTCAAATATACTGACAGACAAGATCTTACCAGAACAACTCCAAGGCCTGCCATGCCATTGCATGCCTCTCCTCAGCACACCTTTTAGAACCACGAATTGCACAGTGGGCATTTCTGATTGCTGTGCATTTCACCCCAAACCATCACACACTGCCACAGAACTGCCTGAGCTGGTTTTCACTGGGTTTCATCAAATGGTAAAACAAACACGCAGGAAGGACAGACCCAGGTCCAGTAACTATGGGCAAAGTATTTCTGTAAGGCTGTCATCTGATTTGTGATCTTTCAGACCTGAGATCAGTAAGTTTCTTTAAAAACAATATAAAAAATAAAACCTCTGAAAGCAAGAGTCAGTTGCTACACCCTTACCTAAGAAAATAAACCACAAAACCCGAGACTGGATATTCAGCATCTTCTACTTCTCAATAATAGACTTGCAATTTCTCAGCTTCCCAAAGATTCCCTGTGTGTTCCACTAGGAACACCATCCCCTTGTTGAAACACATTCTGCACTACAAGGGCTCCTTATTATTTCCTTCCAATTGCAAAGATTAAACAAACAAAAGGAATTTATTCCGGTCTGCTGCCACCAAGTTTACATTTTTCATTTCTCATGAAGATTAACCTACTTAGTCAAAGCTTGGAAGCTGGGTCATCTCAGCTCACAATGACTAAGTTCAGTGAAATTAAACATTTCACTTCAAAATAAATATGGGAATTGACACATTTGAATAGATTGCTACCTGAAGGAAGCCTGCAACACATGGGAGAAGCTGCAGACACATGAATGAAGACACTGACACTTTCACTGTTTCAGAATGGAAAAGAGTAAATGTTTTAAAAGGAGCAGCTCCATCAGTTCCATTTGAGTGCAAGAAAAGAGAACTCTAGATAGAATTCTTTCAAAAGGTTAGGCCAGAACAGGTCATTATTGCATGCCATTTGATATTGTCATTTTTAATTAAAAAGTCATCCTAAAAATATCAAGGGAAAATTGCTTTAAAGTTTCTAGGTAAGTATTAGTACTTTTTAATACTTTTTTTTCTAGCAGGGTGAGAATCTCTTGAATTCTTCACTTTTTAAAATGAAGTGACAATATTTAGCTGCTCAGTTTTATCTCAAAAGCCATCACCTTGGAAGTATTTTAAAATTGAAACTACACAGTGAAATGGCTAAATTGAGTAGACACATTAAATATAGGTTAAAATTTTGATGTATTAGTAATTAAATAGTGTACTTATATAAAAAATGAAATAATGAAGGAAGGTAAAAACTGTCTACCGTGCAATGTTGCTTTAGAGCAGGTTACAAGAACAGATTCTACTTTGGAAACATTCTGATATTATGCAAATTGACCCACACCTTCCTCTGCCACCACTTCACCACTTCCTTGTAGGAACACACCCTGAGCAGAACTCCTTGAACTGCTCCTGTCACCCACTGCCCTCAGGTAACTAACAACAGTGCCAATTCTTTGTGTGGGGCTGATTTTCTCCTGTGAAATTAATCTAGAGTAGTTGTCTCAAATTTACTTAAGCAAAAAAACTCAAATGCCTTTTAATTCTTCTATTATCAAGAGGAAGGAACTAAAGTGAGAGTTGCAGAGCAGCTGTCCTGTGACCAGTGTGGTGCTCACCCAGAGCCTGTGCCCCCCCTTGGACCAGAGGCAATGCAGGTATCATGACCTGAGCATTCCCTTGCTTAACACAAAGGCTGTGGCCCATAAGTCAAACTCCCCTGTGCATCTGGCAATGCTATCATCTATTCTCTGTGTTCTGTGTCTACAGGCAATGAGTGTAAAAATAAATCCAAACCAAAAAACCAATAATGCACAACCAACCAAACACAGCAAAACATGATTTCTGAGAATAGAGCTGTCAAGATCAGAGGGCTAAAAGAGATAAATTACCAAATTTAGAGCTGCTGTCTTACACTGGTGGTATATTCCATCCCAGTTATCCTTCCTGCACTGACTGGAAACTGTGAGCTTTCCTTTCCAACACAGTGATTTTCCTCACTCGTAAGAAAGTATGATATAGCCTGTGTTCTACACATTTTGATTCTTTAAATAAGAAAATCTACACTTGAAACTTGGGCTACAGACTGTAGCAAGTTCACCAACAAATTCTGAATTATACATCAGTTAAGGTACCTCTTTCAGCACAAATTACTACTTTTAATTTGACAGTAAGGGAATAATCAGTAATTCATAACCTTGTTAGCACCATGCATGGCACACGCCGTAAGTTTCTGTAAGTACACTACAATGGGCTTTGCTGTCAGCTACTTCACACCTCACCTTGGCCTTTTGGTCCACATTGCTACACCTGAGTTTAGGAAAACACTTTTTAAGGCATCCAACAAAAATTTGGCTAATTTACTGTATGCTGCAACTTTGTTATAAATCAAGGCACTGTAAACACTTAGACCAGATTATCACACAAATAAATGAACATGCTCCATAAATTATGACCATGTCTCTCAAAGCCAGTGAACAAATGAACCTACAAGAGTTTAAAAGAAACCCAGATTTGAAGATGCACAGCCTAAAAAAGTCTTCACATACCACTTTTTTCAAGCGAAGTAGAAATAAGGGGTAAGAGGTGCGGGCTGGTTCAACTTGATATGTGTGTGTGTATATATATGTATTTTTACTCTAAAAGAATTCCCAAAGTTAAACCAAAGAAGCTTCTTTGAGCTAACTAGATCTGTTTCCAGCTCTTGTTTCCACCCTTGTTTTTCAACCCATGCTGAAGCAATTACAGTGCTTTGAATGCAGTGGTTTGCAATCAGTACACTCCTCAGAAGCACCCATCATTTTCTTAAGTAGAATTATTCATAATGAAGAATTCTAGGCATGCACCCTCTGCCACCAAACCTGTATTTTTTTCACATGGTGAACACATAAATAAATACACAAATAAAGTCTCTTGTATTCAATAATTACAGGTAAGAATATTTCATTTCTTTCCCAAAAACCAGTTTTCTATTTTGTATTACTTCATAAAGCACAGTATTTTCCTTGGTCTTTGCTACTCCCAACTCACATTACCTGATCCAATCCTAGCTTAGTTAAGTAGATGGCACTTCTCTGACATGTTTCATCTTCACAAACTGGTAGTAAATGTTCACTTTGTCCATCCCCATCTGTCAAAGAGAAAAAAAAGACTGTCAGTTTTGTATTTGCAAAATCAACCCCCCTGTTTACAAGAAGCAATGGGCTGTGAAAAATTTATTGCTTCTTTAAAGGTGAAAAATTACATGAGATAAACTGCAATCAGTCAAAAGTCTTAACCTAATAATCTAATTTGGGTCTTTTGTTTGAAGATTGCCTTTACTGATGTATTTTCATCTTGACCCATAATACAGAGCAAGTTTTAAATTTTACTGACATACTTAGAAGAATAAGTACTTAGTCATTTAATCAATCCCAGTGCTCAGCTGGGAAGAAAATTACCTTTAATACAAATCCACCACCACAAGTCCACCATACAAACTTACTTAATTTTCTGAACTAGTTTTAAACTTTTGTGCTGTCAGCAAGACTTTAAGAAGAGTCATGAGTTCATGTGTAATATCTTAATATGTACTTAGTGTAAAAAACAACACTGCAAAGTTGATTAACACAATGGCTTATAAATCCCAGGCTTACAGAAATAGGGAAATCTGAGTAAATAACAGGTTTTCAAAAATGTTCTTCAAGCACCTTTAATCCACGTATTTCCAAAACCTTTAGCAGAACAACAATCTTTTAATGTTTAAACAAGAAATGTCTGGTTTGCATCTTGAACTCTGTTACAGACACAGCATATAATGGGAAAAAAGGTAATAATCGATTTACTGCTCATTATCTACTCCAGGAGAAATCCCTATGTTACCACGCTGACATTGCAGCCCTGCCCAGCACATCCCAAAATACGCTGCCTCCACACTGGGACCCCACCAGATGCCTGGTTGGGCTGAAGAGGAGGAACACACAGGGCAGCTGAATGGAAATGCCAAAATGCCATCAATAACCAGCACTGCAAGCCCTGATTCCAACCAGCCTGGCCTTGCCACAGAGCTGGAACGGCCTGGCTCGGGAGGATTCCAGGGACTCCAGCGCTGCAGGCTGTGAAACCACAGCTCCTGTTTCAGAAATGCAGCCTTTGAACACGCTGGGAAGTGATTTCTGTAGGAACTGCAAATGGTACTGAGAGCACCAAAGGGCTTCAGCCACACAGAGTGCTTTGTCTTGCAAAAACCCAAACCTGCTTATTTAGGCAAGTGGATTTGGTAAAATTACTTGATGAGATCTCCTTAGTTAATATGCAAAAACTAGATCATCTGCCAAAGTCACTGAACTTCTTCTTCATTTTCTAATATACTACTGACCACAGTCTAGAAGTTCTGTCAGACTTCACCTGTATGACAAGAAATGCTTTCTCAGCCTGCCAATTTATATCTCTATGAAGTTCAGCCTCCTTTAAGGGGTGTGTGTATATATACATATTTAAATATAAATATATATAGTTATATAGTTATATTTTCTGGGTCCTTCCCTTATTTTATCAGGGAGTTGGGAGATAGAAAGTAGGGTTAGGGGAGGAGGAGTGATGAAAATAACAGGCTTCCCCAAATATCTCCAAGTGGTAAAGCCAAACCTTTAGTGGCTTCCTATATCCCATCTGCCTCATGAATTATTTTACCTCACCACCAAAGCCCTCCCAAATCCTCATGGCAGCTCTGTTATCAAGGATAGACAGTTTAGGATGTGGAGTAACCTAAGTGATAGCAATCCAGTCAGTTCACATCCCAAGAGACGGGAAAGGGAACTACCACTGAACACAGAAATGAGCAGAGCAGCTATTGAATCTGAGCAGTCTGAAATCAGCTCCAGCTTTTGAAGCTGTTTGTTTTGCTTCTGCATCATTCAAGAACAATTGAAACATGTTACTCACATGAATCTGCTTACATGAACTCGATCAAATACTGTTAAGACTGCAGCCTCTTTCTAAATGTAAATGGAAGAATGTTCAATTTGCAAATTATAAACTATGGAAATATTGATGGATTCGCTAAAATAGAACTAAGCTGCAGAAATATGTCTTCTGAATATAAAATTTAACTTAATCACTAATATTTTAATCATATTTCTATAAAAGTTTTGGTCTGAAGTAATTTTAGAAGATTTCCATAACGCACAAGGACAAAGAACCTTCAAATACTCTCTTCCCTCTCTTTTTTAGAAAGGGACAAGAATGTTCTCATTTTAAATTAGGCTATGAGGCAGAGGAGAATATAAAATGTTTGATTCTACTTATATTGCAAACATTCATCTTGTTATGCCAATAAGTCAGTTTGATAGCCTTGGTAATTAATGTTCAGCAGTAGTGCAGGATATTGACAAAAACAACCTTGTAGCTTTGAAGAATAACCAACCTACAGGACAGCAAGGACAGAACTTGCACATAATTAGACACAAGGCCATCACCTTACAGATGTTCTAAAGGAATTACAAGTATACAATTTGATTTTAAAAATTCAGTATGATCCAAGAATGAACAGAAGGCAAACATGCATCAAACAACACACATTTGTCCCTGGAAGTGAAAGTAAGGTGATACATTATCCCATATTGGAAGGACACAGTTTCCACAATTCCCTTGACCAAAACCTACAGGTCCATTTATGTAACTTCTATCACAGGATCATATTTTCAGTTGCAATTTCTCTTCAATTCCATGTAACATATATATAAGAGTTCAATAATTAATTTTACAATCAGAGAAAAATATGTTGATAATTTACAGCACAATTTTGACAAAAAGATTTATTTAAAAATTATATTTTGTCAAAAAAGTCTTGAAAACAGAGTCTGAGAGGCCATTCTGAAGCTCACATATATCTCAAATTATTATTGTATCCACCTCCTAAAAGTTTTCCAGATAGCGATGTCCATCCTATGGATATTGGACTGGTTTGGTTGGATGGGGTTTTCCCCCCTCTCTTCCAGTCAGTAAATTTAAGTCAGTGAACTTAAATATCACAAAGAAATGAGCTATAAAGACATTAGTCAGGTACTGTAGAGCAGGCAAAAGAAAGTTTAAATTTAAAAGGCATTAAGTAAAGCCCCAACAATGAGAATGTAGGTGGAAATAGGGCATCAATGAAACAAGAATATCTTCCGAGTTGTAGCAAAGTAGCTCAAGAAAACCCACAATTAATCAAATACTGTATTAAAGAAAGGAGCAATCAAAAGAAAGCCAAACATTCTTCATCTCTATCATAATATTCTATCTTATTTCTGCTCTAATTTTTGTTTCTAATGCACATCTTGTGATGTACAGATCCATCTTTTACTGTTGAAGTTATTTGATCAAAAGCTGTTTTCTGAAGAAAAATCAGAAATTGCCAAAAACAGTAACACATTTTACAACCAACTGCCACTGTAAAATAACTTATTTAACTGTAAATCTTCTAAGAGCCTGAGAAAGAAAAAACCCTCCCCCAAACCCAGCCCTAAGCTAAAGCAGAATCCATTTCACTATCAATTGCCATTTTAAACTCTCCTCATCAGTAATAACTAGGAATATGTTTCCTTCATTTCTGAAGGTTTTTCAAAGACACTGTGTGAAAGCAACAAATTGATACAGCAGCTTTTTCAGCTTTGAAAGGAAATATTTTACTAATCTTTACATGATGCCTGCTCAAATGCAAACTACTTGTCTGGAAGACCACACGAAAAGCACTCCCAGAAGTTACTCACTGAAGAGCCCAAACTCACTATCAGCAAGCTCACCTTGGACCTGAAATGCCAGCTTTTCTCAACTTCTTGCTTGGTTTCAATCTCAATTTAAAGAAACAGCCTTCAATTTTAAACTCTGATCTTGAATTTGAATTCCTCCACAAAGGGAAAGGAAGACAAATTCAAAAGGAGTATCATTAGCACCTTGTTCAGTTCAATTGGGAATTCACAGGTGACCAAAGATGCCTTGGTGACAACGGCTGGATGAACCCATCAGAATTAAGAGTAGTTTCAAGTATTTATAAAAAATACCTTCTGTAATCAACTTCTTCAGCCTGGATCTAACTAGGAAATCTGTTTCTGAAGATCCTCTGCAGTCTGCACTCAGTTCCTAGAGTCTACTAGTCTGTCTTTCTACTGCTATATGGATTTTAAAAAAAAAAATCTCACTCCAAATTACTGGAAATCTTGAGCTTATTCTTATTTGTAATTTCAGTTTAATTTGTAGCAGACGTGGCCAAACACTGCAGACTCCAAATGCCCTTTGCTATCACTGCTCAACTTGGAGCACCTTTGACACACAAATAAAAACCTCAACTGTTCATGAGTGTGTTCTCAACTCTCAATTCTGGCTTGAGAGTGCTACTAAATAACTACATGCTTAACACAGATCCAGTTTTATAGGCAGTAGAAAAGGCTAGAAAAAGAACAGTCCCACATACTCATCACCTGCAAACCTGTACTTATGTCTAAATATGTAAAGGCAAAATTAGCAGTCTTATGCCATCCAGAAATCATGTGAGAAGCATTACTTACCACTGCCTGTTCACTGCGTTTCAGAGAACGGCCGTGGATTCTTTCCAGCACTTTGCCCCTGGTTACAAAGTGCTGCAATCCAACCCAATCCAAACCAAACCAACCCAATCCAAATCAAGGGTACCCAAAAGCCACAGCTGGTGCAGATCACTGGGAGCACCTCCCACGGGGAGGCTGTACCAGAGAAATTACTTGCAGCTGAAACTTTAACATTCATTATGAATTCTCACACTGCAAAAAAAAACATAGCTCAGGTGTTCCCAATCTATTCTAAAAGTAAATTGGAGTGAAAGTAAAAAAACAACTTTTAAATCAGATTAAAACCAACATGATGGTATTAAAAATTTTTCCATGTTCCAAAGGCAATACTGAGGTAATGTGGCCTACGAGTATGTTTTAAACTGAATCCACAAATAGCAAATGGTTAAGAGTTCCAGACACAGTAACTTCTTTCCAAACCAAGAGATATCGAAGAGATGCTTTTAAAGCAAACATCCTTATTATTTACTTAGCACGAGTAAACATAGGCAAAACATCCTCAATACAAATGTTGAAATTCCTTTAAAAACACAGTAAAAGGTATCAGAAAAGTGGCATTTTACAACCAGATTCAAGGGTTATTACATTCAATGCACATGCTTGTACAATGTACTTTCCAACACCTGAGGAGAGGAACAAGTCCCATGATCACCCACTTCAAAACTGTTTTGTAACACAGTAAGATCAAGTTGTGGTTATGAAGAGCAAGACAGCTTTTGGTGGGTGTATGATCCAAATTGCTTTAGTTTAAATGCTGTGTAGTTCTGCTGCAGTCTAATCTTACTTCTGCTCGTTTAAAAACAAAACTAGAATAAACTTTTTGTGTTTTTTGGAGATCTCAGACAGATTATGATAACTTATTACATTTGTGTTACATAAAGTTGTTTTCTGCAAATTGGGGGTTTGGACCAGATGATCTCCAGAGGTCTCTTCCAACCCTAACTATTCTGTGGAACAGAACAAAGCTAACTGTACAACCTAACACAGTGAAAACAGTCCAGCTTTCACAATTTTGAACCTGATGCTACATAAAAGCAAGGCCCTTCATGTACCACAAAGCTCTCCTTCATGCCCTGAGCACCTGCTGCTCTGAGACCGCACATTCAGAACTAGCCACGGTCCCTGTCCTATCACAGACCTTTTCCAGTGTGGCCTTCCCAGTTCTCCTGAAAACAGTGAGAAAAAACCCCTCAGCACAGTACAATAAAAGCCAAGAAGCTTATCTTTGCTGTTGATTCTAAGTCCAAATAAGGGTAAGGCATCTCTTCTGTAATACAATACAGCCTAATGAAGCTTTATATGCTTTTTATTTCACCATACATTTAGCTTACTCACATCTCTCCCTCCTGTCCTTGCCCAGTTCTCTTTCTCCTTTCTTTTACAGTTCTGAAGAACAGTAAGAGGATAAGGAGGAAAAATCCCTGGTAGGGTAGTGCTAAAAAAAATCCCCTTCTGGGGCAGGCCAGAAGTCTACAATCAGTACAACTGAGTTAGATATTCAAACCAAACAAAGGTTTGTTTGAAAGCTGATTATCTTAATTTTATCTTCTCAAGTAATAAAATCATTGGAATTCTTTTGTCACTCTCTGCCTTTAGGTGTTCAACGAGATGGTCATGACAGAGACAATTACAATAAATTACTAAGATAATTACATATTATTAAAACAATCAGTGTCAGCTGCTTTTAGAAAATGTGAATCATAACTTCAAAAACCGAGATGTAAAGAGCTTTTACAGATGATTCAAAGTTCTGTGGATATTAAAGAGACCCTTATAACCCCCTCCTTCACACTAAATCAATTCTGACTCCAAGTCTGTCTATATCCTTCCAAAGAATCCACATTCACAGCTCCACTGCAGAAGAAGCATTTACTGCAATGTGCCAGCAAATTGCACACAGAGACTTCCAGGCTGCGCTGGAGCCAACAGTGCTGTCTTCTATCTTAAATGGAAATTCCAGCTCTAACTGGAATGCAAGCAGGAAAAAGAAACCAGATTAAATACAATACAACCCCTCTTCCCCCAGCAAACAAAGAGGCATCACAAATTCCTACTGCAGTTTATGCTGAAAGCTGCTTGTTCCGACTGTTGCCTATCAGACGCTGTTTGGAGCTGTCTGATGGTACACATGTTAAAAGCTCCCATGGCAAGAAACCTCCACGTGCTGACAAATGAAGGGAGTAACAGGGATCAAAGCAAGTCACTTGTGTGACTTTCTTGGGTCAACTCAACCTGGGTAAAGAGTTCCTGTTATGTTAACCAGGAACAGTGCCCAAGGAAAATTCAGTCCTGAGGAGATGAAGATGTTCAAAAAAGAAAGCATAAGCAGGTGGTACGTGCACTACTTCTCCAAAGTTACTGCTGGAAAGAAAGAAAAGCCATTCTTAATGTTCAAGCCCCTTGGACAAAAATTAATTTGAAGCAACTACAATTCTTTTCCCCAGGAAATACCAGCATTTGTCAGCAGCATTTGAAAGACCCTGGTAAAATATGGGAAATTGATATTCCCCCCTCAGAAATGGACACTGTTTGGGAACTACATTTAAAGCTAAGTGAACAAAAATATCTCACTGTATGCAAGTCCTAATAAAGACTTGGAGAGAAAGAAATACTAGAAGTAGAGTTTATATTTTGGAGGGAGTCAAGAACATATAAAGTTACTTAAGAGTACTGAGCATTACACAGCACCTCAGGCTGTAACTCCAGCCAGTCTCAGCCCATCACTCAGCACTCTCACAGCTGGTAAGACCTACCAAAATGCTCTAACATATTTTGCTCTTGCAAAATTTGAGAATTTAATCCAACAATATTTTTATTAGATTATTTATCCTGTACAAGTTCAGGGAAAACAAAAAGTATCTCTTGCGTTTCCCATACCACCATACATACAATTGTTCCCAGCTATAATTTAGTGGGAAGGAGATGGGAAAGATTTCAGAAATTTGGGATTTCTGTAGATGTCACAGCCGGACAGATGCCCTAAGGATCAGGAAATGCAGTGTTTTAAACAGCAAGAGGAATGATATGAAATGATGGTATATCCCAAATAAGTATGTGATAGGGACAAACAGTAAGGATGAGACGCATGGAAAAATAATCTGGAGGGACCAAAGATGAATGTGAAGGAATAATTTGAAATCATCATATTCAGCACTTTCCTGCATGGAATTTACACAATGGCTTCAACTTAATGTCTGTCCTATATATATATATATATACAGGCCACAACAAATTTCTTTGACTTAACTAAGCAAAATCAGTGACTGATCAATTAAACTTTTATGGTTTTAGATCAGATACCACAAAGGATGATCTATCAATCTCTGCTATCCAATCAAACCTAACACAGTTTAATAGCAATTATGACATTAATTACCTACAAAAATGAATTAATGGACTGTATAAACTGCATGATATCCTGTGCTAATTGTTTCTGAGTCACTACTTAACAGACATATGTCATTAATCTTTAAACTAACAAGAAAATAGCAGGTTTTGTATCCAAAACATGGTTCACATTCATCTCGTCCCTTAAAAAAAAAAAAAAAAAAAGTGGTAATTTTCAGATTGTCCCACAGAAATCCTTGAAGTTCCCTATCAAATACAACATTTTCCCAGTATTTTAACTTACAATGATTAAAACTCTCTCTATTTGCAAGTATTTACCAGGATTCTAGAGAACAGCTATGATTTCCTCTGAAGACAGTACAAGCAGATCTTATAAAAAGCCTCTGTGAGCACCCAGATAACAACAAGGGAGGATTAATCATTTTTGCTATAGCAACCACTGCACTGCAATTACCATAGTGACATGAGAAGAATAGGAAAAGTAATAATGAAGAGCTCTTACTTGTTTGGAGCCATGTGTCAGCCAAATAAGTGCAGAATTCTCTAGTGCCCAACTCTGCTCACCTTAATCAATTGAAATGCCATTTGTAATAAATGTCAAAAAGCATTTCTGATTTATTTTTAAAAGGGCAATCCAAATTTGTCAATTGTTCCCTGTCCTTTGGTCAGATTAATGTACAAATCATTGCTATCATATAACAAGGGGAAGTGCTACTTATTACAGAGGTTCCAACTTAGACATGAAGTCCAAGGTCTGCTCCATTACCAGAAAGGTATTGATATATACCCATATGTTTTTGCATATTTTTTCATTAAAACATACACAAATATATACATACAGAAATGTAGTGACCTTCATATATATATAAACACATACAAACATATATTTGTGTCTCTTTTTAATGAAAAAAATGTATCTTTCATTCTTCAGGTGCACTCAGTACTAAGATTATACTAACATCTGTGACAGCTTCTCGTGAGTCACCTAACTGCTGTTTTATCCAACTCTACTTATCCAAATAATTTCCACCTGATAGTTGTTCAACCTGCTTTGCTTAAGAAAGGAAATCTTAACCCAAATTAGTTGCTTTTGAAGGTTCTCAGTCAGAATCTTATTCAATTAAGTCTTTTTACAAATGACTTATGGCTGGAAAGGGTATTTCAAATAAAATTTTTGGAAAATTTTTAGACAAAGTCCCCTTTGGAAACAACGTTTGTTTGCCAAGATGAAGGTGTGATCAGTGAATCAGAATCTTGGACTGCAGGAGTGTAACAGGGTACAAATGGAAAGGTGGGTGTAAACGAGAAGGCAGCAGGCCAAGTGAAACACCCCCAAACTCACATCTGGACCTGACATCATCCCAGGGCCCAACATGCACAAGGTTAAGTAAATGAGCAGTGGCGGAGAGAGAAAGCACAGAGACATGGAATCTTTTGAGACCTTTAGCAAATGGCAAAGCTGGCACATTAGCTGTGAGGTACCCAAAATGTCAAGAAAGGGGAAGGAAAATAGAGGCAGGGAACACAGAAGCAAGAGCACAAGAGGCTTGTGCCTGTGTTTTGAACCTGTTTCTAATCCCAGGAGCTGTGTCCTGGTGCCAGGACAAGGACACCGTGGTGCGCGGAGAGCAGAGCAGTGCGAACAGCACAACCTGCTCACACATCTCAGCTTCCACTGCCTTGTGGTGTTTGGATCTGTTGTGCAATGAAACCTCCCTCAGGCCCCATTATAGAGAGCCAAGTAGCTGTTTCAATCGGCACACCATCACACCTTAGCTGCCTCTGACTCACAACAGTCATTATTCCATCACTTCTGAAACTGAAATCTGAGAAAAGGAGATGATGTTCAAGTCTGACAAACCATTTCTAGCAACACATTTCTTTACCTTTCGCTCACTGCAAGCAGAAGCTGGAGGATAAAACTCTGCCTTTTGAAGCATCTGTGCGTAAGCAGACACAGCACAGGGGGTAAACGGAGTTACTCTGAGAGAGCTTTGTAGGAGTGAGATTTTGCCACTTCATTGTTAAGACGGTGCAGAACAAAACATACCAGAATGAAAACAAACAGTAGCAGAACTCAACTATGAACCTCCTTTGCAATAAAAGCTTTTTTTCTCCTACCATTTACTGTACAGCCACACTTACACCCAACTGTTGTGGTGCAAGAGGATTTTTTGATGGTGCGATATTATTCAGCTTCAGCCTACATTTCATAAAGAACATGGAATTTAGGATTATACCCCTTCATTACTCATATACGCTGTTTTAGTTACCATATTCTCACTTCAATACTCTCTAAGACTTTGTTCAGTGAGAAAGTAACTATTTGCTGTCTTGAGTCTTGATGCTAGAAAGATGGGAAGAAGAAAAAAATTTGATATTTTCATCTATTTCCTACCCTGATTTGAAATTACAGTTGTCAGAATAAACTTTGCTCCTTTACCAAAGCACCCAGATACATTTATAAGAATCTCTTCACTTGCTTAGGAAAATTAAGGGGGAGAAACACCATTAAACCATTTCCCACCCTTCAGCTGGAGGGATCTGGAATGAAGTTGGCAGTGTGTATGTAGCTGTTCAGGGAGAGGCCAGACCCTCACATGGCAAGATCTCTGGGTGTTCTCTGCTAGAGGTGGCTGAGACCTTTCAGAATAACGAATTTAAAAAGGCAGCACGTCCTCCCAGAGCTGACACCGACTGTCCCTTCCCTCTCTGCTGTCCCTCTACACTTATTTGCAGGCATTTCTTAAGTCCCTGCACACGCTTTCTCCCATGATATTTATCCTTACTAGAGACATTGCTGCACTGTTCCTCACACTAGTGCTCTGCCTATGGATTTGATAATAATGAGCAGAGCAGGGCATTAAACAAGTGGCGATGAAACTCCAAATCTACAGCTCCCACAACTAATTTGTACCAGCCACTGCCTTTCATAACCATGGCAGTACCAGAGGCACACTCCATTTAGTCACACTTTCAAAATTTCCACTTCATCATTTGAACAGTTCCACCTCTCTATGCAAAGAATCCCAGGGTTTATTAAAATTCCATTAATTACAATAAATTTCTAAAATGTGGATGTATCATTTGGGCTCATTAGCTACCTAACACAGAGATAAAATTATCCTACATTAAGATTGCTTTCCACATTGCCGTTGTTAAAAAAAATAGAATTTCTATTTAGTACATATTAAGACACATTATTCAGAACATCAGCTTGGAAAGTGGTTACAAAAACCCCAGCACATTTAATCTTTCTTAACTGCAAAAACTGTAGTACTCTACTCTTTCCTTCACATATTACATAGGTAAGTGTTCAAATTTGTAGATAAACAGTAAAAGACTTTATAAAAGCTTTGTTGAAGGTTTTAAAAAATGTGTTAAACATTTCTCAGAAGAACCTGGAGCATGGTTCAGGTTCTACCTGACTTCATTCCCTGAAGACCTGATCTGAGGATCATTAACCATCCAGCAGAGGAGTCTTCTGGTCACATGTCAGGAACAGCTTTGCTCCAACTCATCAGAAGACTCCAAAGTGGCAGCAAGAGAGTCACACTCGGGGTGTAAGATGTTTAAAAACTGTCATTTTCTTAAAATGTATTTTTAAAGAAAATGATACAACACAGCTACTGTTTGACAACATTTAAAGACAGGCTCAGTCTCAAAATTAACGAAAATATTGTAGAAATACAGTAAAATATTCTTTTAAGAAGTTGTTGACATTCAGTCATGGCAGCAGAATCAGACCCACAGCACGTTCCCTTGGTTGGAAAATTGTTGTTTTACTGCACAGAAAACCAGTACTTTTTGGACTACATAACCAACATTTCCTGTTCTGTGTAACATGACAGATACATTGATAAGCCAAAATTGACTGGAAAAGTACCTTCTAATAGAAAAATATAGGCTTTCACTAACCCTTGGAAAAATAGATTTACATATAAATTAAATTTTTTGCCTGTCCAAAAGCCTTTCAGAATCTTCAATTACAACCATTAACATTTTACCATGTTCCAGCAATCTTCATTCAAGTAATTTTAAGTAATTTATATTTTGTCTTTATTAGACCGTACAAGAATTTATGAACATTTAATCAGATAATATCTTCTGAACAAGGCTAGGGAAAAATATAAAATCATGACAAAACCCCCACATGTTTGATAAAATTAAGTTTGGTGTTGTACCACACCTCAAGGCAACACAAAGTAGATACACGTGATGCAGAATGTACTGGGACAGCCAAAGTTGAATTTTCTAACAGTTATTCCCAGATATTTCAAGATTTACAAATAGATATAAGGCCTTAAAGAAAAAAAAGTAGAGAAAGAAAACAACCAAAAAACCCCCCATTTAAACATCTTTATTTGTTCTTCCATGTAGAGTATCTAACAAAATATGGAAAATAAAAGGATAGTGTAGAAGAATAAAACTCACCAAAATCTGCAAACACGGACTGTCCAACAACTTTTGCACCACTGGGCATTTCCTTGCTTTTCCCAGCTTTAGAGAAGTTCCCATCCTGTCAAACAGGACAAAGATGATGGAAAAACTGAACTGCAGACTAAGTGATAAAATTAGACTTTTGAACCAAAGAAAATACAGATCAATAAAGAAGCATTTTAGCAACAGAGAGACATCTCAGCTACAGAAAAAAAACGCACTCTTCAAAAATTGGGACTGAGCTTTTGCATTTCTAATCCTTCATGGACTCTTATGGCAATCCAGCAATAGCAATATTCAGACACAATTTCCATATATTTGGCTGTGTTATGAGGAAAAGATTGGGTTATCTCAGAAACATTCTCTAAATCATAATTAAGTGATTCTGAATGGCAATGTGCATTTATGTACATTGACGTGATTTTGTAGATATAAAATATATAAACACACCTGCACACCTGTTAAAAATAGCTTCCGATTTGCCAAATAAATTGATTTTATATTAGACCTGCTTTTGGATCTTGTTTTAACTATTTATTATTAAAATCTAGGCCCACAGAAAACAATACCGCAGTATTTCACCAGAAAGACAAAAGGCGCAGGATCCCTGTCTATCACAGAAACGGCTCGTAACTGGAAGAAGCCCATTCAAAGCGCTGAGTTTCTGCGGCCCCATCACATGACTCCAGGGCCGCCTTGCCAGTCCCTGCTCTCAGCTCACAGACAGGGCTGGGCACACACACACCCAGAGAGGCAAAGGGTTTGGGAATGGTGCACAGTTATCCATATCCAACATGACTCACGTCACATTCAGTTTGCAGACTTCAATGCAGCTCTGGACGCAGTTAGTACCGTTTGTACTGGATGTCTGACTATGTATCTTTACCTTGACATATAATTTATAATGACTCTGATGAGAAAGAAAAAAAAAAATTGATGCATTTCCATGCAATAAAAAAAGACTGGGACCTGGACTCAGCTGGCGCCAAAAACATATCTTATATGGGCAAATATTTTAAAAGCACTTTACAGTGCATCAGTGAAGAGAATCACTTTGCTCTGCGAAGAGCAATTTAACAGCTTTTAATGGATCAATTAAGGTATTTTTAAGATTGATATATATGTACATGTATTTTTGTATGTACGACCTATTTTACTGGGTTGACTGACTCCAAAGAACAGAATTCTTTCTTCCTAAAGACAAGCAAATCTATCCATAAAAAATATATGATCTAGGGTAACATTCAGAATACACGAGTCAAAAATTGCCTGGTTGAAGATGGCCATGTTGTCAAAGACAAGAGTACATTCTTTGTTCTACTCACTATGATACGACGGATACAATTTCAGATAAACCCTCAAAAACTCAGTCCTTAGCAAATAAGAAACACATTAAGCACTTTCTCTTGTAACAAAAAAGCAAACTTTTAACTATAGTTCTTTTGGATAACACAGTACAAGGATACCCCTGCCCAGGTTAGGCAATGCAAAAGCAGAATCCCAATAAATAAATAAATATTAACCCATCGAGCTGTTACTCCTCAACCTAGAATTTCAAGTTTGTGAAAGAAGTATGCAAGAAAAAGTAAGCCCTGTCTGGAGCAGTGTTCTGGACCAGGTAATTCCTGAAGGTTACAAGATTACGTTCAACCCAACATACTTTATGATTATCTCTGACCTTACTATGTAAGCTTTTTACCCCTGCTTCTCTCTTACCTTATTTACCCACGTCTCAAACTGAACGTTTTTGGAATTTGGTGATGTAGTGAGGAACAGATCTGGAAGGAAAAATGTAACAGGAATATAAATATTTAACACTAGACTACACATACAAATACATTTGATCACTTAGTAAAGATACCTAAATTATTTAGAAAACAGTAGCTAAGTAAGTTATGATATTCCAGTGATGTTTAGATGTATAGATATGAAATAAAATTAAAAACACACCCCTCTAAAACTATTTTAATCCCTCATAATCTTCTGTATAAATATAGTTTCTGTACACAACTTTTGGATTTGTGTAGATTATACACAAATAAAGTTAGTCTCACACGAACTAGTAAGTGCTGGATGTTATATATGCACCCTGAAGAATGTTTCTAAAGAGCAAAAACAGAGGCACACCTCAAAGCTAGAAAAAAGTATACATAGTTATATTTTCAGGATGTAAAAATTAGAAATAAAAACCTACCAACTATGCTTTTATTCTGGATATGTCGAATTAACAGATATACTGATGGACAAATATTTCTGGCTTCCTTTCCAGTAGAATTCTCTCAAACATCAAAACAGGTCTTCAGAGGATTTATCTGGCATTGCCTACTTAGAGAGAAGCTTATTCACTGCCATTTAGGAAAGCACCCAAGTTAAGAAAATGGGAAGAAAAAGCTTTTATTAAAAATAAATAAAAAATTATTAAGTCCAGTGGTAAGAAATCCGGATTTAAGAAAACTACTCTTTCACATCTAAGCACTTGTTTTCTTTTTCATGGTCTCCTTCCACTATTTGAGAGAGAACACAATAGTTACTTTGCAGGCAATAAAAAAAACCCTGACTTGAGGCACGTAACGTTATCCAGGAGAAATGGAACCAACAGCCCAGAGCAGTTCCAAGGCTGCTGTAATATCACACTGCACTGGCAAAATGCAAAGGCAGGCAAAGATAGCAGATAATCTTCTAAAAATAGAGGAGAGGAGCCGTGCCACGCCGCTCCTACATTAGAGCAACAAGCTGTGATTTCCCGTAGGACAACTCAATATAGGTACTGCAACACCACCTCTAGTTCTAGAGCCCTCTGAGCCAATTCCACCTGCACCTCAGTGCCAAGTGCCCTCCTTTTTACCCTTAAAGCCTTCTTAGAAGCTATGTGTCCAAAATGCTCATGGCTTGTTTCTGGGATTAAACTCTTTTGCACCAAAACCAAACTGAATGCTTAGTATTTACAAGTAATTTTCCATTTTGATCAAGAATGTCAGAGTTCAAAGCAAGCAAAACCAAAGCATTTCTTTGCAGCAGCACTGTAAAAAGGCAATGTAATTTAGACCCTCCAAATAACTGTTCACAAACTGGCATCGCTCAGAAGGATAAATATTTTCTTGCAAGTTTGTGAAAGAAACATGCAAGAAAAAGCAAGCCCTGTCTGGAGCAGTGTTCTAGACGAGAGAATTCCTGAAGGTTACAAGATTACTTTCAACCCAACATACTTTATGATTATCTCTGACCTTACTATATAAGCTTTTTACCCCAAGAGCCCAAAGCCTATGAGAGAGGAAACAATTAAGAATCTGTGCAATTTATAAATATCTTTTTCTAAGAGCCACAGAAAAGACTCCTTGTAATTCTCTCCTTGCAAAGGAACAATGTCCATGGCAGTCATGTCTCACCTCACTGCCACTGTTTTCCATGTTGATTTTTGCTAAATTCCTTAGTTATAAGAGCTGCAGGAGAAGAGATGGAACCAACAAATGTATTAATATCTCTATGTGCAGTACTTGGGTTACATGACAATGAAGACAGTTCTTTTCTACGTTTTTGTATTATAATATACTAACCACGTTGAAAACTGCAACATTTTTGTTTTGCTTCTGGCTATATCAAGCAAACTCAACCCCTTTTCCCTAGAAGGAACGTCTATCACATTACATATGCTTGGGAAAAGTCACTTGTCTAAAGATATGCTGCCACACTGCCTTTGGAAGGTAGTTCAGGTTGCAATTTCAGCTGTAGAAAACAAAATGTATTCCATAGAGATCTCTAAGTTTAAAAAGCAAGGACTAAATACTGAGGGCTGTTCAAATGCCGATGAACCGGACAATGGCACGGTGCAAATTACTGCCAATCTGAGGTTATAAAATCAAATAATCCGCAGCTCAACAATCAATTATTTACAAAATACAAAGATGATACTTCTACTAAACAACAGGTACATGAAAAGATACTAAAAACAACAGGCAAGGGTGTCCCTTTAACAATGCCGTGGTAATTGTAGATTTTGGAGATACACCACGGAAATACAAAACAGAAAGAGGTAAAAAAATCAAACCCAAAAAATCAGCCTGGCCACTTTCCTGCAGCTGCTGCCAGAGAAAGAATACTGGGGCAGCTGGACAGACCACTAGATTAAGCCTGCAGGGCGTTTCTTACATCTTCAATTTGTGACAGGATGTTGCAAAGGCAAGGAAAGTACTTGAGAGTTGGGATGGGGGAATATCTTGATGTCAGACTAAGGCAGATTTCCTGGAATGTAACACCTACACCTCAGTGAATGACCCCAAGTAAATAACAAATACTGTCTGAGAGGAAATGTTTCTCTGAAACAAAGGCAAAGTGAATTGTGCTCACATTTCAATATGCTTTCCTCTTTAGGATTTAACAGGCAGTGATTAACGTAAAAACAACATAAGAGACAGGAATATCCACCAACAAAGTTCAACAGCTTGGGAATGCAATAAGGAACCAAGGAGTTTACTCAGCATTTCATATCCACAACACTGAAAAACAACCTAAACGTACCAAACATTTAATACAGAAGGTATCTGTATTATCATGCTGTAACACAAAATCACTCTGTTATCAGAATTTTACTCACAATTTTCCCTAAAAAGTGAGTTGGTAAGCAAATTAGGCTACTATTTCACTTAATTGGTTTAGTAATAAAATGCTGCAATCCAGGCTCTCCTGCATCTTATCACCAGTAAACACATATATGGTAAAGCACTGAATTCAGCCCTCATTTTCACAACAAAACAGATTATTAGAATGTATGTTTCAGCCTGGGAAGATACTCAAGCACTGTATTCCAAGCTCCAGTAACCTAAAGCTCATTACAGAGGAGCTACACCACTTCCATCCATCTTTATTTGATAGGATCAGCTAATTTTGACATTGTATCAACATATGGCCCACTGAAGACATAAAAACTTCCCCAGAAAGCTATATAAAACTTGCCCAGCTAGACTGCACTGAGTTCATTTAGAGTGTTTAGATCTATCCTGTATCAATGTCCAAGTCACCCGAGATAGACCTACAAGCACAGAAATAATAATTAGAATGCAGTGCACCCAGCCTTGAACTGGATACATTTCTGGTAATCTTTATGTAATATACGTAAAGGAGCTTTATGTAATTACTGATGTTTGCAGCTGAGTGTCTCGAGCACCAAGAGCAGGGCCTTTGTGCCCCAGGGGCTCAGAAACCAGAGACTTGCAATAAAGACGCCCCATAGATAATCAGGCACTGAGAGAGCCCAGAGCAGGGTGATCAAACTGACCCCCCAAGGGCACCTCTGCTGGGCAGACAGGCTGAGAGCTGGGGCTCTTCAGTCTGGAGAAGAGAAGGCTAAGGAGACCTTAGAGCACCTCTGGGTGCCTAATGGGGGGCCACAAGAGAGCTGGAGAGGGACTTTGGACAAGAGGCAATGGTTTTCAGCTGAAAGAGTAAGTTTAAGTACGAGGTAACAGCAAATTCTTCCCTGGGAGGGTGGGAGGCCCTGGCACAGGTTGACCAGAGAAACTGTGGCTGCCCCATCCCTGGAAGTGTTTGAGGCCAGGCTGGATAGGGCTTGGAGCAACCTGGTGTAGTGGAAGGTGTCCCTGCCCATGGAACTAGATGATCTCAAAGATACTTTCTGACCCAAACCATTCTATGATAATTGCAACAGCTTATTGGCCATGACAAAGGAATTCCGTACAAAACATGGATTAAAATGCAGGACAGCACTCAAACACCTTGAACATGAAAGCATTTCTACTTTCTCACACCATGTATCCTTTTGCTGCAGATGCAGAAATAAACACATAGGCAGTTTCCAACCAAACAGTTCTACACCCAACAGCAAGTCCATCCCTGATCCTTATCCCATAGAATTTCTCACAGACAACTCCAGATTCCTCTCAACCCAATGCTTCTCTTACTGCACACACCATTAGGCCAGTCCTCCTCTAATAACTTCAAGTCTATCCTCTTGCAGAAATCATCCAGTGTTTGCTCACCATCTAAATTTCTTACCTTCAGCCCAGATTCCTTCCCCACCTACCCTGTATTCCCAGTTCCTGTGCACCTCTGCCTTTTGCCCCCCAACACTCAGTTAAAGCATCCAAACACTGGCAATAGTCCAGAGCCACAAAGGAAAGAAGGCTTTGATAATCCCTGTTTATGGTATGTCCGCTACTGATGGCTGGTTTAGAAAGGCAGTAAGAGACACTAACGAAAACCACAACAGCACTCCAGCTGATATTTTTTAACACCTGTTTCAAATTGGCCTAATTTGGATGAATCTTTTAATTAAAAGAGTAAAATTCAAGAGACTTTGCTATCTCTCAGGAAGGATGTTTCAAAACCAAGTACTGGATCACAGGAAAAGTTACCCTAAGTCATTAAATACCAAACCAGCTCCACCAGGACTTCTCTGAAAGTGTCTAAGCAAGTAAAACTGAAGGTTAGAAAAAGTTCAGCGTGGAGGTAACTAGCGAGCTTAGCAGACCTCAGCCCAGCTGGAAAACTGCAGACAATTTTATTAAATAAAAACCAGATAATATTACAAACTCATCCTACTTCCCATACATTGATTTTTAAGACTCACTGGAAATTGCAAGAAAACCAAATTATACAGAACCTCCTCCAAGTCCACTTCTGATTATCCTTGTTATTTTCTGTCACTTTTGAGTGTTATAAAAAATGGTACTATTTATAGATGGAGTTTTCATTTCACTAATGACTGATTTGACCTTTCTGTTTAATGTCAGAGGGCTTTATTTCAGAATAAAAACTCTCAGCATCTTTGACTGCCTACAGAAGCCACCAGGGTACAAGCAACATTAAGTTACTTCTTGATTTCACAATCACTTCAGAAGTTTCAGGTAATAAAGGAGGGGAAAAAAGGTACCCCGATTTTTAAACACTATCAACATGTACAAGGCATGACCCAATTAGAACATACTTGTGCTCACTCCAAACAGGACTAAAAATGTCTTCATTACTGTGAAAGAGCAGGTGTGTCTGTGCACATTCTCTAACCAGCAGTTACATGTGGGTACGAACATCCCCACTTGTATGGGTATGTAAATAACACATGAACTGAACATCTCTGCTTTGCAGGGTGTTGACAGAAGGGGTATTAAAACCACTAAATGCCATAAAACCTAAAGACAAGTAAAAGATAACTTTCCTGTATTTACATCACAAATTTTCCTCTATTTACACTGCAGATTGACACACCGGTAGGAAAACAGTATTTAAAACCAAGTAAGAAACATTATTTACAATTTTTTTAGTTGTACTTCCACAACTTTAGTTGTATAATATTCCTAATACACCCACATCTAATTTTATACAAAACAGTTAGCTATAGTCAGTTTTATTTCTTTACTACATGGAAGTGGAAAACCAAATCTGACAAGTTTCATGCCACTCTGTTTGTAAGGTTTTCATTCAGGTAGAGAAACTCTCTACATTTGGTCTTCACATTTGTTCGTCAAGCTGGCATTAGTTCTGTCCTCAAGCAAACGGAATACACCTGCCTGGTATAGTCATTTAGCTCTTCCAACACAGACACCAGCACAAGTACCACTGTTAACAAGCTTTCAATTCACTGGCCATGGATTTTTGGTGCCAGTTCCACAAAACAGGAAGTTAAGGAAACGTTCCTCCAGTAGCTTCCTCCTTTGAAAAATTTAACCAAACAAAAGGACTTTGTATCTTCCAAACAAGCTAATTTGTGTTGGCCAATTTTTAAGAAATGTGTTTCTAATAAAAGAGATTGTGAATTTATTATGTTCAAATGGGTCTTTCAAAATTTAGTGTTTATTGGGAACTATTTAATAAAACATGATAAACAAATATAAACAACATAACTAAGCACTAAAATCCCTTTCGTTATTAAGAATTACTATAGAATATTGGTTTAAAAACATCACTTAACAGAGTAACTTTTAAACTAGATTTATGTTTCATAGTTATGCTTCTGAATACACAGAGCAGGTGGGATGATTCCTTTGGTTTTTAGCACTTCAAGCATGACTTGCAGACAAAATTTGGTTTATTTTCAGGATAAAGGCAACCATACTGTTTCAAGCTATAGAAAATGGCTGCTCAATGCTAAGAGTACTTTCAGAACCCATTTTCACATTCCTGCTTTCTCAACAAAATGTTGTTTGAGGCACAACCAATTTACCTCTCACCTGTAGTAAGTTACTGATTCCCATAAAAGTGTCATATTATTAACCCCTGGTGTATATAATTATATCAGTGTATAATTAAAAATAGCAAAAGGAATAGCTTTGGAGACCCTTCATAACGGTGATTTTAAAATTAAAACTGCTAAGCACATAGCAGAGATCATGGGCTCTTTTAGAAAGATTACAAAAAAGAAGTTAAAAGACTTATTTTTTTTTTTTTTTCTCTAAAGATCTCCACTCAGTCTTTGCCTCTCTTTGTGAGGTAAGCCATGAGTAAGAGAAGGCATTGGCAAAAGCAGAGCAGTCCCAGCAGCAGAGGCAGCTCATTCCAGCTCTGAAGTCCTCTGAAATACATCCTGGCCATCTCACATGATACATTTTTTGTCTCCATTACTTGCTCTAAATTCCCAGGTAAGCTTAAAACAATTAAGAAATTAGAGAAATGTACCTGCTCAAGCAATGACAGTGACATGGTATTACTGAGTATCTGTTCTGGGAAAAAAACACAAGGGAGGCAGCAAAACCAGAGAGGGTAAATACATACCCCTCCCCAAGTCTGAAAATGCCACTCAAGCTAAGATTTAAAAGGCCAGATAATTTGTTTGTCTGGTTGTTTTCAAAGAGAATAAGCACAGATCTATTGCATAAAGTAGGCTTTGCTGGTAATAATAACTGCAGAGAGACTACCAGGTTCCATGAAGAGGGAACTCACTGAATATATAACCAGAGTCTCACACCAAATGTTACTGTATCTTCAGAATCCAGGTTTAAGTGATTACAACAGAAGTATCACCTGTGATTTGAATCATTGTTTTTCAAGAAGAAAGCTATCTACATTTACATATTTAAACTAAGAAGAGGGAATAAAAAAGAAAACACATTGTGAACGTTCTGGTACATTAAGGTTTCTAGATTCCCACAGCAAAACAACATAAGAAAATTAACCACCAGAAATCAGTAAAGAGACCACAATTAGCTTACAGCAAGCTGTTTCTGACTAATTATTTTTCCACTTTGGTTTTCCCAACCTCAAATTTATGATTTTTCCTTCATATTATATAAACAGTTCCAGAAATATCTACAATTATACATACCATGTGCTAGTGTTCAACACAAGACTGGTTGTAAAAGCAGCATTTCCCAACTTTAGAATCACATAACCAAGTAAGACACAGAATATTTCATACATCAGCTATTTTTCACAGCATTCAAGGATGTATTGACAGATGTACAGTATGAAATTACAGTATGATTCAGAGTCCAAGGCAGCTTTTAAAAAAATTTGAGCATTTTAAAAGTATTTGGAGGGCCACAGCCTGATTTTTTGGTGGAAGGCTTGTAACTGAGTGCAAACATATTTATTATTTAATAATCCTTTTCCTCTCCAAGCAATTAGGAACTATGACTTTGGCTTCGAAAGACAGCACTACCCCTAAATGAACATGTGATACTTTAGGATGTTAAGAGTAATGAAGCCGAGTCATTAGAAAAAAATGACACAGCAAAGTAAGCGCTATCCTAAAAATTTCAGATGCAGATAAAGCACTGGATACACCTATGAGAGCTCACTTTAAGACAGTCTAATCAGTGTTCACGTGCCCCATGCTAAATCTCAACTTCAGCTTGGTCCGAAGTATTGAACTGAAAATTCTGACTGTGACATAAATCCACAATGGCACAAACAAAACTATGTTTGTGTACAGTCTAGCTTTAAATAGATGATCTGTACTGGAGCCCATCTCTGCATCGTTTCTGGCTGGTCTTTATCCAGCCCTTTCACGTATCCTGGCCCCAGTTTCCAGCTGTGACACCCCCTCCCCACAGCTCAGTGTAAAACCTTCAGTGCAAAGACCATGTTGACAGGAGGGTTTCCTCGACAGCCCAGTATTCCCTGCATCTCCTGACTGGCACATCCAGGACACATTGCTGAAAAAGACAGAGTTGCTTTTCATTTGGATTGAGTGGACTAATGTACAGAAAAGTTACTTTTACCTCCTCCAGTAAAAGTCAAAAGGGTTAAATACTGTACAAAAACTTAAGTCACATGACATAAATTTTTCAGTTTGAGGACGTGACATTTTTAAGACAGTCCTCTTACTTGAGGATCCTGCTTTGGAAATGCTCACCTGGACTACCTGCTCTATAAAATACACCTGATGTTAACCTGTTCAAACAAGCCTACTAATATTAGCTTCAACATTACTCTCCTAAGCCAACTGTTAAAAGGAACTAACGACAAGCGTATGTATTACCAGACACCCAGCAGCCTTATTCTAACAAGGGCCAATATATTTTCTTCTCATCTTCCAGTCTATCTCAGTGCATGCACCAAGAGTGATGGTAGACTGGTTGACCAGACCACTTCCAGACATCCCTTTCCAACTCAGCCACTCTGTGAACTAGGTGCTCCTCCCTGGAGCAACACATGCTTAATATACACCCAAAAACACGGAAAGATTTTTGATTTAGTTTATCTTTATCCATAAAGCACATGTAGACCCTTTGGTAAAAGTTTTATACTGCAAATTTTTGCATGGTTTATATAAAGTTCCCAGTCTATTACTGAATTAATAATTATGAGGAGCTGAGACTTCTACACAAGGATGCTTTCTTTAAAAACAGCGGCAGCATTACTCTCTGAAACAGCCCAGTTTATCTCTCACCAAGAAAGATTAGTATTATCTTTGTTGTGGTTAGAGGATTTTTGGATTATAAAATCCTTACATTGTTAGCCTTTCACGAAGCACTGTTAGGGATTAAACACATCTTTATGAGCAAGTTCTCATATAATGAAATCATAACAATTCAACTTCATTTTACCCAGTGCAGGAGAAGTGCGGCAATTAAAAGCTCTGTTTTGAGGGCTTAGTATCAGCAGGTTGAAAACGGGTTAGGCAATAAACTAGCAAAGAGCTTCCCCGTCCAGAGAGGGTTTTGTTTTTTTATGTCAAGCACACTTTAAATCTCCTAAGCTGTTTATAATGATAGAGTTGCCAAAAATAGTCCAGCTAAAAAATCATGAAATTGGCTGCATCTGTTGCAGAATACAAAGAGCTCCAAAACATTGGAGAATATAAGAATAAAGTCTTAAAAAAAAAAACCCCAAAACACGTAAAGATGGCATGTTCTGGTGGTTTGAATTTTTATTTGTAAGCAAAAATCACTGCATACCTCTTAGGTACAACCATATCTTCATATCCATGAATAGTAGCATTGTCTATGAGGAAATACACTGAATTTTCACTCCCAAAGTACCAGGGAAGCATCAAATATCATGAGTAAGCCTTTTGGACAACATGATTTCAGCATGCAGACTATTCCCTGCATCTTGTCAGTGCCTCCCTTTTAATTAACACTATTCTAATGTATCCCAGGCCCTATTCTTAATGAGGCTTTGTTCCAGCTCAAGAATGGTGTGTGGGTGAATACACAAGGATCCTCACCAGCTCTACCTGTGCCAACCAGTAAGGAACGGACTCCATGGAGACACAGCACCATATGGATCACACTCTCCTTTACACGCTGCCCCAGCTGTGCTGACAAGGAACAGACCCAAACAAGCAGAAGCATTTAAGTGTCTTTGGCAAGGTCTATCCAGACCGCACAAAGCACTGTTTTTTTTTTTTCTTAACTTCTATCACCTGACTCCTTTTATGACTAATTCTATGAGTCACTTGCCCAGCTCTGCACAGACTAACAAATTACAGGAGACATGGTGAGAAACTATACAGGTATTTTTTGGAAGAGGCACAATGAGACTGAAGGTGCAATTTCATGCTTGGTTAAAGGCAGGCAATGAGTGCTGCTACTAAAAGAGGAGTCAACCTCCTCCCAGTGCTTACACTGGCTCTGACAATCCTGGAGCTGCATGGTGAGTTGGGTCAGCTTTTAATAAACTCAAGTGAAGTGAACTTGTTGCCCACCAGCCCCAGTTGCAAGAGCTGATGTGAGGGAATGGCCATAAATGTACAGCAGGACCAGACACTTGGTGACTTTCCATTTTGGCAGCAAGCAGTCTTGGAAAAACACATCAGTCATGAAATACCAGACACACTGATATTATTTTTCAGAAACATATGTCTTATTCCCAGTTGGTCCAATTTTCACAGGGATAGTAAAAAGAAATTATCATTCCCATCTTAGAAGCAAAACATTACTTTAAAGAAAATAGTCCTATGGTAATATTGTCTCCAGTTTTCATCTCAGAATGAATTATTGTCCTTAATATTTTCCTCAGGTTACTGTAACATAACACTTCCCACAGCACTACACATAACACCGTAGCACAGTATTTCAGCCTGAGGTGTTTTATCCTTGCTGCTACAAGCACGTAAAAGTCAGGATCTTTATGGGAAGAGCTTCATAAAGGCTTCTACATCTTGAGATATGAAAATAGATGTGACTCCATAAAAGCTTCCAGCACTCCCACACAAAGATCCTGACTTTCATTTCTATGTAATAAAGGAACTTCAACATATCACTAGCACTAACTGGAACTCTGAACATTCCTCAGTCTGTCAGCTGTTAAAAACCTTGAAAAATCGATCCATCTGTGATTGATCTACGTAAGCAACTTAGACTTCCTACCTTTACCTACCTGTGAGTTTAGATTTTAATGGACTTATCTTAAACTGCTACCTGGAATGCTCCTCTATGCTGCTTATGCCACTAAAATAAAATTCTAGAAGACTTCTAGAGCCAAGTGTGTTAGAATTGGTTATTACATGACATTGATTATGGTAAGCAACCATATATCTAATTTTCCAGTTGGAATTTTCACTTGACAGCTTCATGTAGCAACGTGCCAGAACTGAGTATTAAGGTTTGACTGCATGCTAAGGCAATTAACTTAATCCCCAACATTTATAAGCATCTTAATTAAATTTATGGACTCTTTCCTCGCTCATTCCCATGAAACTAAACAGGAAAAAGATAAGCCTTCTTTCCAAAAATTACCATATAGGAATTGATGTATATTGCACATCTAGCAAAAACACTTCAGAACTCATTTAGTGTGTGAAGAAATTAAGTTTAGCACAACATTTAAATGTGCTTGGAGGTATAAACCAGGTATGTAAGTGAGAAATAAATTCATCACAGTAACTGAATTGCATTCACAAAAAAAACTCCCAACACAAATCCTCAAACAAAATAAAGGAAGAATACAGTTTATCCCCCATAGGAGAGGCTGCCTCCAGTGCTCATCCATGAACACTAAGCCATGAACAGGTCACAGGGTTATTCCTACACCGAGAGAAGAATAAAGTCTCACATACTATTTTCTCAATAAGCACAGAACCAACCTCAACAAAATAGAATGAAGTCATATGGAAATCTTCAAGAAAAATTATAAGCTCAGTCTTGAAAACCTTCTTAATCAAACTATCTTCAGACTCAAGAGGAAGAAAACACAGCCCTGATTTTGTTGCCAACTGAATACTAGAGTACAGCATTGTGAAGAGCAGGAAACAAAGCTTTAATGGCGAACACAACATTATTCAGAACAAGCATTAGTTCTGATCATCATCAAGTAGAAAACCTTATTAAGCTATTCATTTTGAAACCAGAATTTTCAAATTGCAGATAATAAAATAATTTTTAAAAAAATCTGAAGTAGCAAATTCATGTAATTACCGAAGAAAATTACAGCACATTACATTGTATACTTAGTGATAAATATTTTTAGGAAGGTATTTAACACTTTTATGACTTACCAGCAGTGAAGTCGTTATTTAAATCTATGAAGGCATGAGAGTGTGGGATATACATTTTACTTTGAGTTTCCAATGCAGCATGCCATGACAAGTTCCTACAGACAGGAATAGAAAGCAGTACATTTCAGCAACGTGTAGGGACTGTAAATCACGACAATATAGCTTTAAAAAATGGTGAAACTTTAAATAAAATTGGACAGAAACCATGTTCTCCTGATACTAAGATAAAATTACTACTTCACTTACAATACACTAAGTAACTAAGAGTAATTGCTTGAAAGGTTCTGTGAAGGATGATTCATAGCACACGGGCTTCAGTTCGATTTTATTAACTTTCTAAAGCAACTTCCTTTCTTTGCACAGGAAAGCATCACCACCCACAAAATGGTAATTAGTGCCTAGGTTTCAACTGTAAATCCTGAGACACTGAGCCCTGTCCTTCCCAGTTTCCTCAAGCACTTTTACTTCCGGAAGTACTTCTGGAATCTACCTTATGAGCAACAAACACGAGCAAAAGTGATCACGTGCTGTTACAGCACCTCATACCTGCTGCATGTAAATGCACCTTATTGGAGGTCACTTAAAAATCAATATACAAGTTAAACTCTCACATTATGATGGACTACAGGCTAGCGATGTAATTTCCCAAGCTGGCAATACTTTTATTTATTTATTTATTATTCATTTATAAACATACATGCCCTGCTGGTTTCTGTTCCAAAAATGAACTTCCATTAAACCTCCCTATTAACAGTGATTTGAAATGCAACAAATCCTTCAAAAGTCATCGTTGCTGAATCATCAGGATGTTACTCTCAGAGTCATTAGCTGACACAGAAAAATCTCAATATGCACTTTACAGCAGCAGGACAGTGATATTACTACTGTCTGGAATGACTTTGTTTATTCCAGTGACATTACACACACACATTCCTGAAGTCTTTGTTTTCCATGACTCACTTTATGTTAATAAAAAAAATAAGCTTCTGGTTACTTCTCAGAGACCATAACTGAATCTTAGAAATGTTAAAATGCATCACTTAATCTTCAAGAAGCAATTAAACATTTTCTCTAGGTTTTCCTTTTTGAAAATAGCCAAGGAAGTTAGTTATACAGCTCTAGAATAAATTTTAAAACATTTTAGATGAAAAATGGAAAATTGTTCTTCTAGTCAGATGACATAAAGCTGTTTTCCATGTACAAGACACGGCTTGTGCTATTACCTATAGCAGTCTTATTTTGAGCTACAATGAGTCCGTTTATTTGTATGCTAATGCTACTGAAAGGATTTCTTCACCAAAATGAAACAAATCTTTTCCACCTCTCCATATCTGAAAGAATTCATACAATTTTTCGATAAATAATCATTGCAAAGGGTTCAGAAACATCCTCGATTCTGAAATCCCTGTTCCATAAGCCATTAATTCAAATAAAAGTATGCTGATAAATCTCAACTTGAATTTTATGACCAAAACCATATTGTCAAGGAGGGTATAGTTTTCCATTTACAAATTCAAAGGTCATTTACCCTACATCCCTTCTGAATCATCTCCAGTGGAAGGAAACTAGCCAGGTAGGAACAGCAGGTGTAGATTTGTTAAATTCAGTGATGGGGTGGGTGAGGAAAGCCTTATTTCAACGTTTTTTAAGGGCCATGGGGATGCAGGATAGAAAGCTGTATGTTGTTGCCGTGGATGGTCACTGGTTCATTGATCTCTCCAGTGGTAAGAGACCACTTTTGAAACAACAGCTGAAGAATACCACACAGAAACGTAAGACTTCCTAACACACTCTTTCTTTTAAAATAAACTTAAGGGCTGATTGCACGCAAAGCTAAAAAAGCTGTGACACCAGCACCTGGATTTCTTCTCAAACACATGGAGTTGCACGTTTCTTTGCTAAGGTTACTAAATAACATTAAGGGCAATCCTATTAGTTCCACTTAAAAGCTGCAAAATACCAAGCTAGGAGATGCAAATTTGTTTAAACAACTGATTTACAGGTACAATCCTTTAAAAACCCCTAAGTCTAGTTCCTAATTTTTCCATTCATTTGTTACCATTCAAAAGAGAATAGTTTAAAAAGAAAATGTAAAAAGACTGATGCCTTTATTTTGACATCTATAATGTAACTTTCACCTTAAAAATAATTTCTGCTATATTTTGAGCACATTCTTTCACAATTAAGAGAAAAATCTCTCTATTAGAGAAAGAGTTCTAATTCAAATATGCTTCTTTTGAATGACTTCTTTCTCTTTCCAAGAATGCCCAAACCAGTGTCAATGAAGTTCTTCCTTACAGAAGTCAAAGATGGAATGTATGTCAAACTCAACATGGCAAAAGTCACAGGAAAAGATGCACCCATATTTACTTTTTAACTTTTTGCTTTGAGATGGTTCTTCTGAGCCATAGAGATCCAATCTTTTGTTATGTTTTGATTTCAGCCCTCATAACAAAAATAATCCTTCTCATAGTCCTTACTAACCATTTAAACATGACACGACCATTTTTATCCCAGTATTTACTAGCTAGTCCCATTCAGAAATTCTGGGGTTAGCAGAAGTTTTAATAGTGAAACTTAGTCCCCTTTACTGCAATGTCATCACACAGGACTGCAGTTCACTTCTGTTTGCCCACGAGGGGCCCAAGGCACTGCTTAACAAAAGGATCTGATACAGAGAACATCACTTGCATGCACACTTGTATTGCTACTTAAAGTCACCTCAGCTTTATGTCACTTAATAAATCTCTTTCCCAATATTTTCCTTAATATATAGCTAGATACCCTTCCACCTTGCACTTTCCATATGTTGTCTAACCTTCCCATTAGAATTCATTTCCCAGATAAAATTTTAAGTTTACCCCAAACACTTGTGTTATTTTGCTTTTGCCACCCCTTACATTACAAGACCTGTTCCAGTAGTTCTTGCATCATCAACCTGTCACTTCACCTGTTAGAGTAAATGCAGATGTTGAACAACACAAATTCCATAATAGAGATTGTAATACTAAATACTGAAGTGTACTAAACAAATTAAACTCTGACTGTTCCACGAAACAAGTCTCCTGTTTCTGATGTGAAATAACAGAGAGTCTGTTCTCTCAGCTTTCATGGAATGTCTACTTCTCCTACATAATAACTACTTCCCCTACAAAATAACACTTCAAAGATCAGATGCAAAGTGTCACTGAGTGTTGGAAGATACATATGGAAATGAAAGAAGCCTCAGGTTTGCACAGATCAAGTTAAACACGGGTCTTACACCTCCAGAAGAGGAACACAAGTAGGTGCACAATGAACAAGTCCCCCAAACCTGTGTTAAGGACCAAGCCCTGAGCTTACCCGCCGATCAGTATCTGAGGCTTGTTGGAATCACTTGTCACACCAAAGACATCAGGAATCAAGTCTCCATTAAAGCTGACAATGGAAAACAATTTCAGTATCACCTCAGTCATTAAGAGTTCAAATTAACTGTTCTAAGTTAACCTGTATTTGGCTAGCATTTCCCCACCAAGCACTGAAGAACTCTCAGCTCTACAGACCTTGCTGAAGCTCTTGTCTGAGCTGCTGGGTGCAGCAAACATCTTTCAATGGTTTTGGCTTTCCAGCTCTATTCCCCTCCTCCACTTTTGTTCAGCATTTCACACAGAGGCAAGTACATTATGAAGGGGTATTTGCTCAGCGTTATAAGCCAGTAAGGTTTGTGCTTTACAAAATTCACTCAAAAATGAATGGATCTTTCTCTGCATAAATTCAAGTACTGAAATTAAAAAAATTAAAAGCTCATGTAGTTACTATTGCCAGGATGATACAATACCCAGGACTGGCAAAGATGACTGTTATGGTTCTTCATCTTTAGTTAGATCAGTTGACATTACACAAACCACCCTGTTCTTAAAAGATAAAGAGCATACATTTCACATTTTAGCATTAAAATACATATAAGTGGCTCTTAGTCACCACTGTAAATGTGGTTTTCTGAAAAAGTAGGTCATACTTACTCCATTACTAGGGGCTCATCATGAAAAGTCTTATTTAACATAGTTTTATGGTTAAGATCTGAAAACAGAAAATATTAATTCAATTACCAACATATTATCACCTTTGCATTTTCAACAAAGATATAATTATTCTATTAATTTACAACCACAAATTTTATTTAAAAAAAGAAAAAAAAAAAAGAGGCACCACTGAATATAAACAACTAAATGGCTTCCTGAAATTTTGCAGGAAAGGTCAGTTACAGATAAAATACTGAAGCTTCTTCATTCTAAATAGTTCTTAGTTCTCTGTGAGACTACAATCACACAGACACATGAAATCTGAAATAGCTGGGATGAAGACTGGCTAAAACTTTCACACTCTATGTTAGACCATCTCTTTAATGTTTTGCCACTGTAAAAAACATAGTTATATACACTGAGTATTTGGAATGAGCATTAGACTGCCCAAGTGGGAAGTGAGGATTTGAAGTCCTAACCAGGTTATCAGTTTTACTTGTAATCCAGACTCCTTGCCAGATCCTCCTTGTTTACCTTCTCTCTCCATGTTTCTCTTAACAATTTCCACATTTCATAAAACAGTACCCTCTTACTGACTTGTCTGTCACCCTTCTATTACCCAAGGAGGCTCCACATACCTTGCCAGTAGCCTCACTACATACCAACCATTGCCCCAATTTTTAACCTCTGACTCCTTTTCCAGGCCCCAAATGCTCATTTGTTCCTCTCCCAATATATGTTTTACCAGAAGCAAGACTGCTTAAATTAATTCAAGTCCTCCATATTCTTCCAGATCCTAGGGACACCTTCTAGTCTCTCAGTATTTGATCCATTGCCCTCTCCCAGGTTCTTTGTTTCACCTTTGATTAAAGACAGAAGCAATCTGACTACAGCCATCACTTGCCTCACCTGTAACTATTTCACAACACAGCTGTTGGCAATAATGATTCTTCTTCAGTAGTTTTTGTGGACTTAAGAGTATCTTCCTTTGCTTTTCTGTCCTTTTTCAAACCCCAAACTCTTCCCCAAACTCATTCTTAGCAGAGTCAACAGAAAAGAGATTTCACAAGATCATGCAGTCCATAACTCTACCCAAATACAGAATGAGCCATACGCAGAAAACTACTAAAAGACTCTTGAAAAATTCATTCTAAAGTTCTTGAAAACGTCCAGCAGTAGACACTCTAGAAGCTTCTCTTCCAAAACCTACTTTAGCGTTTCACTGTCTTTAAATAATTTTAATGTGTTATATTACTCTTGGTAGGTTTAGGTAGGATATTTTGTTTATGTTGTTTATGTACTAAAGTCTACATTAGGTTCTCCCTGCATTTTAAATTGAAGATAAATCTTCTGAGATCAACTTTGTGAAACTGACATGCATAATGGGGAAGCCATGAGAAGCAGCTCTCCAGTTAACAGGTTACTACAAAACTAGAATATTGTTTGGTTATGTCTGTGGCATGATACAGTGCAAGCATTTTTGCTTTGTTCTCTTTCATCAGTTACTGAATACAGCTTAACAGCAAGATGATATATGGGTGCAAAGCTGAATAGCTGCTAATCTCCATTTTAGTTGTAAAAATCATCATTACACTGCAAAATGACAATTGCTGACAATAATAATTAAGAAATCTAACAATCCCATTAATAAGAAGTCTCAGAAACTCACCTAAAGTTTGGTTGTGTCCCCAGAAAATAAACACTGAAAGTTCATCTCTGCCATGACTTTGTGCCTGGGTGGTCAGGAGGACATCCATTTGGGAATCTCCATCATAATCTCCAGGAACTACACTGGTTATGGTAACACCGAGAGACCTGGAATTAAAATGGAAATTAAAAGTACTTGTGTGTCCAAAGGCTTGCCCAGTTATTCTTAGTCAGTCCATTACAGTATTATCCTTCAACAACCTGGCTTATTATAAAGTCCATATCTATTGCAAAAGTATCTTTAAATCAGGCATTTGGCAGGCTGTCTTTGTCTAAGGAAGATGGTATTTTTAACTCCAAACTTCAGCTATCAGGCTTTCTTCAGCCATATCCCATTTGTTAATATTATCTAGACTCCATTAAATCCCTTCATTTGTTGTAGAGACAGTCCTCAAAACCATATTCCAGTGAGCAGGATCTTTTGATTGCACTCAAGAGCAAGCCCATAATGCAACAGGAGCAGATCAAACAGAAGAGTCAGACACACAGGTAGATTTTTTAAAAGCCATTGTCATTTCCCCTCTACCTTCTGCCGCGTCTTACCACTCCTCCCTACATTTGTTTGTTCTTTCTATCTTTTATTTGGTTACTTACTCAGACTCTGCTTTACACACACAATCATGAATAACTCTGTAAAGGATTAAAAGCAGATGATTTCTAATGCACTGAACAAATTAGCTCCTTCCAAGACAGGAGAGAATAAGGAAAAACAAAAATACGTAGAACTACAGAAGATGAAGCTGAGCTCTAACAGCAATTTAACTTTTAATAAACATAATACTTATTAATAACCATTATTCATAAGCAATAATCATAATAGTATTACAGGATGATAAAACTATGCCTACATATGTACATAAACAGACTGTTTTATATTTATTAAGAATTTATGCTTTTTTAAAGGCCCCATTTAAACTTTATAAAGGAGCAGAAATACCAGAACACTATTCTCCAAATCTCTTCTAAAGCCAATGATATTAGCTGGATTCCATTAGCAACTATAGCAACTAGATGAATTTCCCTGAAAACGTGTCTTGGGACTCAGGCCAAAACTACTTGCCACAAAGACTTAACCTGTGATATGAAATGATAGTTTGCTTTACTAGGGAATAAAATCCTGAAAATACAAATCAAATACAAAAATATTTCAAGATACAGGTATTTTAAATACTCATTTGATGACAACAACCCCCAAAGAGTAACGATTCCATAAGGGGGTAGGGAGTCACACCTATTAGTAAATAACACCAATGGCAAAACTCACCTCCACAAATTCTGTCATCTGACCAACAAAACCCAAAGAAAGCAAACCAGAAACATATCAAGAAATTAATCAGAAAACTGGTCAAAGAACTGGAGCTCTCAGGGCAAGTTGAACATACCAAACAGATTATTTGCACAGACAATTTAGTCAGGTTCCCACTGACTGCAGAGATGCCCTTTCAAAGAAAACCAGTCATATTGTCTCACCATTGAACATCTATACTTACTTCATTGGCAACTTAACACGGGGCTTAAAGTAGGGTTCCTTTTGGTCAGCCAGGAAGATAACCAGCTCATTTCCTGGGAAAGCAAGTGAGATGATGAATAAGGGAGGAAGACTGTAAACGGTTTATATACAAACCCAACACGTAAACAGCTACGCCACAAATACCCATTCCTCCCAGCAGCAAAAACTTTGAAAGACTTCCCATACCAATATTTGCTCTTTGTTCCAAAGGAAGCAAAAGGAGCACTTCCTCAACATACCCTATGAAGCTAATTGCATCTCAGAGCAATGTTACTACCAAGAACCTTCTCTAGCGAAGAAACCTCTTTCTTCAGGGGTTTAGTGTTAGAACTTTCTCTCTGCTATTGCTATCACATTGCTTAAAATACAACTTCCTGTAAATGAGTTCAGAAACTTTACATGTGGAAAAGTAAGGGCACCAGTTCCACACAAATAATTAGAGCTTAAAAAGTAATCCTTAATGCTCTCTCTTATGTAGTAGGATCTGATACTGTTTTCCCAGGTCAGCTGCCAAAAGCACTTTCAGTGACTCTCAGAAGTTACTTGGTTCCCTGCAGCACTTCCTCATTTAGAGTCAATGATACAGGCAAGCATCATTATTTCTGGAAGATCTAAATGCAAGTCCATATTTTATGTTGCAGAAATAATTGAAATTCAGGGAAGAAAATGGAGAATTTTAAATGGAATTATGAAATAAAACTTTTTAGTCAGTAAGCCACAATACATACACACTTGCTTCTGCAAGTAAAACAACAGTTCACAGTAAAACAACTGTATTTTTTCTTCCCTTCATTCTCCATTAAACCCACCTGTAGCATCCCAAACTGTGAAAACTGGGTTACCTATAAAAAAATATTTCTACAGCTGCAAACTTGAACTACGACAGTATTTTTCAAGAGCACCTCTCCATGGCAAAGTTCACAGCTGTGAAATAGCAGAATACAGGCTACCTCTCTATTGAGAGAAAAAAAGATAACTGCCACAAAACTATTTAGGAGAAGGAGAATATGCCAACACATGAGTAAACGAAAACAAACCCCTTCAGGAAGGATAGGGGAGACCAGCACAGTCCCATCTGGCAAGTTCATGATGCCCAAGCTGCACTGCCCACTCCCAGCCGAGTGAAGGAGTTGGCACCCACAGAGGTGCAGAAGCCTGCTGGCTGCTCAGCTTGGGAAAACAAACCTGTGGGCTCACTGCTAAAACTTGCAATTCCCATTTCACACTACATGCTCTCACCTGCTTTTTTATCATTTATTTGGGAAAGTAATGATGATGATGGAGAAGCAAATGTGTTTTAACACATACCAGGTTCCAAGTCAGTTACACCACTGAGAAATGAGATGATGTGGTCACTAAAGATGGATTTATGAAAATTTCGGCTCACTGCTCATCAATAGCCATAACAAACTAACTACTGGAAATTATTAGATGAACAGAAAACAGAGGCACTATGCCACTACATCAATCCATGGTGCACACATCTTAGATGCTGTTTGCAGTTCTGTATTCTTTTTGAGATGAGAGGGCAAGAAGAAAGGAAAAAAAGCACATTGGATGGTGAGAAAAAGAAGAACAGTTCCCATACAAACAACAATTATAGAGATTAGAGGTCTATGGGTTGAATGCCTTTGTGAGAATAGCACAGAAGTTTTCAAAACTCCTAATGAAATGCAGAAGGTGAATAGGAGAATGATCACTCACTGCCCTGGACTACTGGAAGAGGCATCAAACATAACTAGAAGGTGGTAGGCTGAGCAAGCAAACAGCACGAGCTTCCCCACTTATGTTTCATGAACAGCCTTATAAAAGGGGTAAGTACAATTCCATTTGTTTGTATATTTTTAGTTTCAAAAAGTGACTAAACCCAGGGCCCAACAGTAATATTGAATTGGTCTTGCTGTGAGATACTTCTGGATCTAGATTACTTCTTCTGTTCAGTGAGTTTACCCTCTCTTACAAAGCTATGAGTACAACCTTTTGTTTATGTACCTGAGCATATGGAACGTTACTCTCTTTCAAGTGAAGTAATGCAAGATCAGAACAGTAATATAAATCCAGAAAAAGGCTCAATACATTATCCCTGTTTCCTTATTAAGGGTCAGGATTACTAGGCCTGGGCTGCTTTACCACATCCCTTTTCCTCAAAGTCCAGTATTATCTCCAACACCCATTTCCTCACAATATTTATAATTGGCTGGTATTTATTCTGCTACTTAGAATGCTGCTATTTAGAACTGCCTATTACCTTTCTGTTTGAAGGTATTCTGTAAATTTTTCAAGTTATTTTTTGTCAAGACTTAAATTATGAAAAATAATGTTTTCAGGTGGGTTATTTCAGGCTGACTTTTTACAGTAAGTGTCACACAGAAAAGTGATTTAGCAAGTGCTGCTGTGCAGACACAAAGCCATGAATCTCATTTCTAACACTTATAACTATTCACATTTTTATATGCATTCATCAGAAAGATAAGAAGGTAAAAATTAAATCTCCTATCAAGGTCATTCATTTTAAATCTAATCACTTTTTCAGTAGATGTGCCAGTGGGGCATTTTCAAGGAGCCATGCACTTCAAAAACCCAGCTAGATGGGAAAGTCACTCATGCTTTACCAAAGATACTTAGAGAAACATTTCTGAGATTGAAGGAATAAAAAAGGTGACTTAGATAATAGATTTGGTATCTTAACTTGTTGCTTCAAGCAAGTAAAATAACCCAAGACTAATGTGTGAAAATAACACTGAAAATAAGTTCTGATTCGGGGTCTCCCCGTATGTGAAGCCTAAAACAGAAACTCATGGCAAGTGGAACTAATTTCTCTACCCTGCCTCTTTAATATGATGTTCTAGGCAGGATAACGTGTAATTTACCCTCCTCACATCTGTCAAGCGTTCAGCTGTGTTTCCCGAAATACTGCGAAAAAACAGGAGTGAAAAACCAATTCGTGTAGGAGAAAATACACAGATTACTTCACAGCCATAAATTCAACTTTAAAGAAAAGCACGCCTTGCCCCTGTGCGAACCCGGATTTTAGGGCGCGCTGAGAACACCTTTTCCCACAGAGGAAGCCTGTCAGGAGGAAAGCAGATGCCATCCCAATGCCATCCTCGCCCCGGGGGCTGCCCCTCAGGCCCTGCCCCTCAGAGCCGGCGGGCACACCGAGCCCGCTGCCCCCGGGAAAGCCCCTGCCCCACCGGGACACACGGGGGGACACACGGGGGGGGCACACGCGTGTCACATACACACACACACAGAGGCGGGAGGGACAGGGGAGCCCGGCACTCACCGCCGCGCAGCACGAACAGGTCCGTCTGCTTGTCCGAGTTGAAGTCGCCGAAGGCCGCCAGCGTCCCGTGGGCCTCGGGCCCGAAGAGCTGCGCCGTGACATTCTGCAGGGCGCGGGCGGGCGGCGCCAGGGCCAGCAGGGCGGCGAGCAGAGGGGCGAGCCGCGGGGCCAGCGGCGGGATCGGCCCGCGGGCCCCCATCGCGCTCGGCCTCGCCCCGCCCGCGCTCTGACGGCGGCGGGGGCGGGCCCGGTTTGCGGCAGCGCCCGCCGAGCCTGCGCCGGCCGCTTTACGGCGCGGTGCGGGGAGAGCCCGCCGGGCCGTGCGGGGCGGGGCGGGACGGGCGGCCCGCTCCTCTGGGGGCTCCTCTCCGGGATCTCTCCGGGATGGCGGCCGCGGCTCACATGGCCGATGTGAGCTGGAAGGTGCTGGAGCTACGCGCTCGCTGCAAACGCTCAGGTCTGACCTCTCGGCTCGGCTCGGCTCGCCCCGCGGCGGGTCCCACTCCCCGCCCCGCTCCTTCCCCCGGCCCGGCCCCCACCGGGACACCCGGGTGTGCCCAGCCCCAGGTGCTGCCCCAGCTGCCACCTTCCCCCGCAGCTGCTCCTGGTTGTGCTTATTACTGCAGCTCTAGAAAGCCGCCCAACCGGTGAAGCGCTTAGAGGAAAAAGTACTAGCTTTTGCCGCGTTTCCCTTTAGGTAAAGGTAACTTTTTTAAGGCGTGAGAGTTTCTTGTTGCAAGCCTGCACTGTGTGGCCGCTCCTTTCTGGCCTAAGTGAAAGGGTCATGTTTACCGAGTTGGCTTGAGTTTCCAAAGTTCAAGAAATTCGCTTTTTAAGTTACTTTTTCAGAGTGAAGTGCGGTTTTAACAGGGCTCTGATTGTTCCAGTGGAAACAGTTTTCCAGAAGGTCCCTGCAGTGTTTATTTATATACCATACTTGCTTGTAGAGCTCAGATTTACTTGTTTGCGTGTCTGGTTGGCTTTGTGGTGTTAATGGACTGATCAGACAGCGTGGAAAGAAAAATAGGGCTTTCTGAGGTCTCTAAGGGGTTGTTTAAAGTTAAAAGTTCAGTGTTCCTGTAGTGTTGATGTGCAAGTTCCAAGAGAAAGAAGTGAGTTGTTACGTGACCGGGGCAGTGTTATGTGAGAGCTGGGTGACAGGAATGGCCACAGAGCTCTAGGAAACCAGGAGGAGTCACAGCTGGGATGATCACAGAAAGAGACCGAAAGTGCTTTGGCTGAGGCCTGTGCTGGAGACTCCCAGCTCCCAAACACCTTTGCTTTGTTTGGGTTTTTTTTTTTCTTAGGGTGATACTTGGAGTAAGATGTGCTAAGGATGGAGCATAGATGTGGCTGAAATGTAGGAGTGAGTCATGTTTTATATAGCCAAGGGCAGCGTAGCATTCAAGACCCAATCCTGTAGGAGGTAACCTGTATCTTCATGTTTATGTTTATTAAATTATGAATTATGTTTTTGCCAGTAAAACCAAACTTTACTGAGAATTTTTTATTTCTCTTCCTTGAACAGCAAAATACCATTTCATTCATTGCTACTCTGATTAGGAGCAGATTATAAAGATACTCAGCAGTTGACCAGTCTCGACCCCCGGAAATTTTGATTACTCTAAAAAAAGTAGACTTCTTAAAAAATTTGGAAGAACTTGTCATCATAATTACAAACACTGTTTTCTTAATTGTACGTTCCAAAGTGGAAGATGCTCTGCCTCAAATAACTGAGATACTCAATGCCATAAGTAATACATGTGACTGCAAGAAGCGTCCTGGTGTAGATTTCCCATGGGCTAAAAGCAGCACTATGCAGAGCAGAGTTTCAGCTCCCTCTACTTACTGTTACTTAACGCTTTTGTGTATAATAGTTAAATCATCATTTTTGTTTAACCTTGAAATATATCAGATTTTATTCGTCGCCTTTTGTTCTTAGTAGCAAATTTCCAATTGATTAACAAAGCTGATGTTAAATACCAAAAAAAAGAACTTTTTGTAGACTGTGTCCTTTTACTCAAGTAAGTTTTTTTGGATGCAGAAGTAAATAAAACCACAAGGTCAGTGTAGAAGAAGAAAACATATGATGAAACTTTGTGCTGTGCACTCTGCCATGTTAATAACTCCACTAACATTGCTTTCACTTAATTTAATGCTGGTTGCCTTTAACATTTACTAAACAGTTTTGAAAATTACTGTAGCTTAGCCTGAGACGTTTGTGATTAGCTGCACCAATTTGAAATGGCCAATTTGGATGATGACAGAGCCTCCTCTGCACGTGCTTTTTTAAAATTTGGTAAGTGTGCAGTTTTGTGTTTTGTTTTTGTTTGTGGCTGTTTAATTCAACAAAAAATAATTGTGTGTTTTGTGTTTCATGCAATGTTTTGTGCTAGTGGATTTTTAGCACTGTACAGTAGAACTTGAAAATTTGAACTCTTTCAGTGAGAATTTCTGAAAATTGGAATCTACTTGGATTGAAATCTACTGTCAAATCTTCCTGTTTTGTGTTCCTGTCAGTATCTCTGTGTAACAGTCTCTGAACTGAAATTTCTCTTTTAAGATGTTGGTCATGGAAAAGATGCCCTAAGAGTGGTGTTTAGAATTGAGTCCTACAAAAGCCCGACGTGACTGTTTAGAGGTGAGAAGTAAGATTTCCAGTAAGTCAGTCATGGTTACAAAGCTTGACTTCTGCAAATTAAGTGGAAGGAAAATAAAGCCCCCATGGCATAGCTTCTCCTCAGGTACAACAGAAACTAGAATATATGCAGCTGTCAAGAGCATTCTGTGTGTTTTGAAGGGAGCTGGACTGGAGACAGATGTATCCATATGTGAAACTAACTGATGTGGGAAGACCATATAGCGTAGTCCTTGTTGAAGCACAGAAGCTGTACAGGTGCTGGTGAGGGTAACCAGGTACAGGGAGTTCAGCTGCCCCTTGCCATGACTGAGTCACTTGGAGTTCCTTGCCCTGCCTGTCCCATTTCTGTTTTGCCTCTCTTAAAGAACTGTGAAATGTTGACACTCTAATAAAGAAAATCTACTTTCTCTTGATGATTTAGGGGTACTTGATGCTATGATGCAAAATAAACATTTTCAGTAGTTTTAAGAGCTACTGGTTTGGGTTTTCAGAAAGGGCAGTGCCTGCCTTGAATATCCTGAATGGTTTTCTGCCTCACTTGTAGCATTTACAAGGTTTGTGTGGTAGACTTCGGCATTTTGGTTACGTGAAGCTCCTGTGTACTGGCAAAATGGCCAGTATTGTATTTCTGGTGTTCAGTAGCTTCTGTGTGTTGTCAGTTACTGTAAATCCTGATATCAATAGTTTCCATGAAGTATAATGTGCTGTAGAGAGAAATAACTTAAGATGAATAGGAAATAGAGAAGGCGCAAAATAAATTGGTGCATATTTCTTTTCTTTTTCCTCTCTGGTGACCAGTGACTGCACCTGCAGGAATGTGTCAGTGGAGATTTAGGTGGGATCTCAGGAAAGGCTCTTCCCCCAGAGGGTGGTCGGGCACTGAACAGGCTCCCCAGGGCAGTGGGCACAGCACCGAGGCTGACAGAGCTCAAGGGGTGTTTGGATGATACTCTTGGGCAAATGATGGGATTCCTGGGGTTGTCCTGTGCAGGGCCAGGAGTTGGACTTCAGTGATCCTTGTGGGTCCCTTCCAACTCAGCATATTCTCTGATTCTGTGAAATACTAATTGAATTACATGCACAGTCTAACACATGATTTTTCTTGATAAATGATTGTTCAAGAGCTTTGTTGCTTCAATGCTGTTTAAATGCTATTACAGGATTTTACTCATTTTTACCTGTTATCTCTCAACCTAGGTAACAATTTGTACCTTGTGTTTGCTCCTGCTGTCTCTTCAGGCAGAGGAATACTTTCATACCTTTTGCATCTTCCTCTCCAAGCCCTTCTTGTGTTTCCTTCCCCTGTTTTCATTGAATTGTAGAACAGTTCAGTTTGGAAGGGTTGTCAGAATGTCGGCTACTCCAGTCTCTTGCTCAAAGCAGGGTCAGCTATGAAACTGTAGTTTCCTCCTGTATGTACTGATTAAAAATCTCCATGTGATACAATTTCTTAAACTTTATAGTAAGAAGAAAAAAAGAAATCCTCTTTGGTCCCAATGACTTCTGTAATGTGAAAATGTTATTGCCCATACTAATGCTGGGTAATGAGAGTTACAGTGGTCTGAGATCCAAAACTTGTTCCTGTCTCAAGTGTTGGATTACATCCAGAACTAGTGTCACATTAAAGGCTGTGGTCAGTTTTAATTCTCATCAAATCTACATAGAAATCTTGTATTCTCAGCTTTTTTCTTTTGATCTGTCCTGATTTAATTATGCAAATCAACATTTTCTTTTGTTCTTCTGGCATGGGAAATATTGGAAATAAAATCCTTGCCAGGTTGCTTCCATTTGTTTGTGATTAAACTTGGGGCAATGTTTGTTTGTTTTAATTCTGTACTTTAAAAAATTTGAATAAGCCCTCCTTGTTAAAATATGCCAATCTTTATCCACAGACTAGGTCCAGAATTCCATTCTAATGTCTGTTTTTCTTTAATATCCCTAATCAGTGCCACCTTCAAGAAGGTGTGGGTGTTCAAAGCTTCTGTGTATACAAATTTGAGAGCAGAGTTGTTTAAAAGCCCTGTTGGCCACAGCTTCCAAATCTAGACATCTAGACAGTTTATAGCTCTTCCCTGAAGAGCAATTAATGCTAATCTCAAGTATAAATGGAATAAAAAGAAGGTGGATGGGAAAGTACTTTAACATCAGGATGACACAATATTTTCAGCTTCCAGAGCTTGTATATACACAGGTATTTAAACTGCTAATAGCTTACCTTGGACAGCTTTCCTTAATTTCCTTCTGTTTTATATTCTGCTTAGAAGAGATAATTAAATTGTAATTTTTTTTCCCTGGAATTGTGCATTTCAGTTTCATCTACTGGATAAGGTTTTCTTGTATGTATGCTGTCTTGTCTAAGTCAAAAATATCTTGTCTGTTTATTACTTTAGTTCTGCACTGGTAATTGATGTGTTTGTTATCAGTTAACTGGGTTGTTGGAGATCTCTTCCTGTTCTCTAATACTTTGAAAGGAAGTTTCTGTCCTTTTAAGTAATTCTTCAACTTGAAGATTGGTGGAATCATGTTACTCTGGAACCTGTAAATGGTAGGAAATAAAAGGGGATTAATTTTCCTTCAGAATTTGGATGTAGGGTATTTAGTCAGTGCAATATCTGAAGACAGACGGGATTTAATTGGAGTTGGGATAAAAATTTTGAGTGTTTCAGATATGAAATATATTAGTGCAGGAAATCAACACTTTGATTTCCTCTCAGTTTTTTCCCTGATTTTGAAGTAGGTTCTGTCTTGCAGCAACCCACTTGTGGTGTAAGGAAATGATGGGCACCCTTCATTCTGTGGGGAAGGAGAACTCCCAGCTACCCTATTGAAATGTTGGCTGCTGCACGGCTGAGGAAATACTAAATCAACGAAATAGGGATTTTGTTACTTCCTACTGCTTATTTACCTACAATAAACTCCACACTGTATGGTTACAATGAAGTGATATATTTATGAAAAACAGTATTTAAAATTAATGTACTCGTTCTGTTTCCCCTGAATGCTAACACACAACCCGAGAGCTCCAGGGTACTATTTGCATATGTCATTCTGTTACGTTTAGAGTGTTGCAGTCTTGCTGTTGCCATTTGTTTTCACTTTGAAAACCTGTTTTAAATATGTAATTGAAAATAGCTTTCTATGGCATGTTGTAGTCTTGCTGAAATGAACTTTTCAATAGATTTTAGAAGAGTGTAGATGAGCTGTTTTTAGCCACCCTAAAAATAGCTTCTACTGGGTTATGGGCTCGCTCCAAACCACAAGGAAGGAGCAGCTTCAAGTTTGTCCTGGCTGTTCCTTGCTTTTGATTAGGTTGGGATAGCAATGGAGCATAATTTACCTCATGATTTCTCCAGGAGAATGTTGTAGACATCCCGCAAAACCAACTGCGTAGGTGCTCATGAAGAATACGTGGAAAACATTGATTAAAACAAGTTCTACTTGTAGTAGAAGTTATTTTAAGGAATACTTTCAAGCAGCAAAACTACATTTTGTCATTTTTCTTAAACTTTGAATTTATTTCACCTTTTTGTTTCATCAGTGATCTACTCTGGCTGTTCTAATATGTTTCTGTTAGTAAAGTTTCAAACATCTAAAATAATGTAATTTGTAGATGGTGGTTCTTTGGTATTTTCATGCTCTTTATTCTGTTCAATCTTCTTTCTGCTTTAAGTTGACGTCTTTGAATGCTCTGAAATAGAAGAATATTCTTTTTGTTCTTGATAACATTATTTTGTTTCTCTGTTGGCCACAGAGGGTCACAGATTGTCTGGTAAGTATGTAAATTAGAATAATTTTATTTGAGGAACTTTTGCCTTGTGTATATGTGTGTACCTGTGAATACTCAGTTGTGTTTCCTGGTGCAATACTGGGATTAACAGCCTGCAAGGGGTGGGCATGGAAGGATGGTGTACTATGCGTGTGTTATACAGTTATCAAATCTAAGAGAAAGAACCTTTATTTCACCTTTGAAAATCTATTAAATGAGTATTTCTCATAAATTTGCTACTTTTGATGCAGTAAGTGACTTCCCAAAGATTTTTTTCCTTTGCATATTCTGTCCTACTTTCACTGAATCACCTTATAATATTACAGTTATGCAGGTCACTGTATTGTGTGCTCCTGCAAGACAACTGAATTAATAGTATAACACTATAAATTACCAGTCTTCTCATGGACAGGGATTCATAGGCAAGAAGAAATAGAAAAATAAAATTGCTCTGAAAATGGATTTAAATTGTTTCAGACTGTTGGGGGGGGGTGGGGGGGTGGGGGGGCAGTTTTAGCAGAGGATAATGAAAGATGTGTGATGTATTACTAGTTTTTCTTTTCCATTATGGAGCAATTTCATTTCTTTTAACTTTGTTTTTTTAGGCAAATCTAATAGCCTGTGCTCTCTGTGCTTCTCTCTCGGGCCTTTCCCCACGTGCAGGTGGTTTTTGTACTCCCAATGAGGAAAGGAAAGGATGCAGAGGAAGCTCAGATGTGTTGGGAAGCATCACCAGACCTCCTTGCCCAGCAGACCCACAGCAGTCTGCTCAGGGAGCGATGCTTTCGTTTTAACTCCTGTGATTGCAAAGCAGAAGTAATACTAAATTAGGGGTGAGGTTTGAGCTCCTGAGGGGCAAGAGACATTTTCTTGTCTCCCCACCAAAAGAGTCGATTCATGAAGCTCCTGTCTCGACTCCACACACATTCATTCACAGAATCCAATAGGCTGGAAAAGACCTCCAGGATGATCAGCTCCAGCCTTTGGCCAAACCTTGGTCACCAGACCATGGCGCTGACGCCGTGTCTGGTTCTTTCTTGAACACTTCTCATTTCCTTCATTTCATTTGGATGAGAGTCCTGAACATGGACAATCTCCTGTCTAATGCCTGCGTATGTGCTGGGATTTCCAAAGAGCCCGTGTGAATAGGAGCACTTGGCTGTGTCCTGCCAGAACTGCTTGGCTGGCTGGGCTTCCCTGGCAGTGCGTTCCCGGAGCTGTTGGGAAGGGCAGCGTGCAGTCCGGAAAGGGAAAGCTCATTCTTCCTGTTAGCACATGGCTCTGCGGGAGATCCTGCCATCCACAACTCTGAATAAAGGCCACCTGGTGTGTGGAGGGAGACCAGTATGTTACTCTTAAATTAGAAGTTGGAAATGGTTGACCCCAGTAATTTTTTAACAGGTAGCTCGTCTCAGCTATCAGGAAAACTGATTTCTCAGGGGTAAATAGGGAAGCACTCGCTGTGTGGGACACTGAGAAGGGCAGATGTGGATTTGATAGCATTGTATTTCTCTGGAATGTAGGTAATACAGGAAATTTGGGGACTGTATCTGTTGGATAGTTGTTAAGGCTTTGTTAGTATGTGGGAACAAGCCAACCCTCTGTCATGAATATGAGCTGAGGTGAGCTGGGGTAATTGTGGTGGTGGGTGCAGAGAAGGCTGGGGTAGTTAAAACAGTGATAGTGTTGTACTATCACTATTTTAGAAGGCAGGTAGGGAAGTAATAGTTAAATTTAGTCTACTTTGGTCCCTCTTCCTTCTGTTTTTCTACCTATCTTTAGGAATTTTGTCTGTAGACTTAAGTTCTAAGCAAGTGTTACTAGAAAATGGTTAACATTTAATAGCTGTCTTCAGTAATTAACTACACGTTCATGGTAGCAGGTGCTGTAGCTGAGTGTCTACAAGACATTGGAGATCCAGATGGAGGTCTGGCTTATGTAGACAAGTTCTGTAGAAACAAAATGTGTATAGAAATGTTTTCTCTGAGACTGTTGAGATAGCAACTTCTTTTGTTTCAGCTGGAACTCAGTAAATTGTACTTTTGCATAACAAACAGGGAAAGCACCATATTGCAGTAATTCTTAGCAATATTAAAATTATTAAACTAATTCTCTTCTTGATTGTGTTGTGTTTTTTCTTTTTTTTTTTTAGGTTCAATTTATGAGCCGCTTAAAAGTATTAACCTTCCAAAGCCAGAGGGGGAAAGTCTGTGGGATAAATTAAATCATTACTATAGAATTGGTAAGTTAATAGTAGTTGTACCATGCAAGATTTTCAGCATAACTTACTGAAATATTTACAGTTGTGCTTATGAAAGCCATTAGCTTTGTCTTAAAATAGTATCAGCAGCCCTTAATATGGATTTTTATTTTCTGAGAAATGAAGGGATTCAATTCCTCATGAGATTCCTGTGATAATGCAATACACGGATTTGGATGTTTCATAGACTGCTTGAAAAATCACGAGCAGCAAATAGTGTTCAAAATTACAGCTTTTGTCAAATGGCAAATAGATTCTGAGCTACGCATGATCCTCTTGGGTGGGGAGGGGTAAAGGTTACCTGCTGACAAGTTTTTGATGCTTGTCCTAACACAGGTATGAGATAGAATTGATACTTTTCCTGAAAATTTCCGTCTTGTTCCATTTTTATGTCATGGTACCAAGTTAAATAATTGTAGTTGTCCTTTCTCCTTCCTTACTCTCCTTTCTTTTGTAAATATTGATACAGTCATGTGGCCGAAGCTAAAAATGTCATTTTTATGAATGCAGAGTAGTGGAGAGTTAAGGTGTTTAAATGATTGGAGGGGCAGTTGACATACTGTAGTCACTTTTTGCTTCTTTTTTTCCTAAAGAGGAAATCACTGGGTTGCCTTGTAGAGGTTCTGTACAAAGTGGTCTGTGCCGGACCAGAGACATATAAATAGTTTTGAATACTGTTGGAGATTTTTGTCAAAAGGTCTAATTTGACTGGAAAAAAAACATGACAGGTTTTTTCTTTGTGTTTCTCCTTACCTTTCTTTCTCTTGCTTTATGTTCTACATGCTCTAGCAGCTTGTTCACACCTTGATTTATTCCTGAAAATCTATTTAGAAATGGGCACAAACCTACTAGCCTTTTTATTTTTCCTTTTTCCAGTTAAATCAACGTTGCTGCTCTATCAAAGCCCAACCACAGGTCTGTTTCCCACCAAGACCTATGGGGATAACCAGAAGGCAAAGGTCCATGACAGTCTTTACTGTGCTGCCTGTGCCTGGGCACTGGCCCTTGCTTACAGGTGAGTAACCTCTAAACTCACATCTCTGCCACGTTACATTCTTTCTGTTACCCAGTTCCCCAGGAAAGGTTTAAAAGATGAAGCTTCATCAAAAATAGATTTGTAAACTCATAGAGGTGGTACACATTTCCAAATCTCAATAAAAATATTTATGGAAGTACTCAGTGAAAAATGTCTCTCTACTTCTGATAATTAAATGTGTTTCCCTATAATGTAATTGGTACCAATATTGGTAACAGAGGCATTAATGCATGCTAGTAAAATTAGAGGTTCTTGTGGCAAACTGTCCTCAAGGAATACTGCTAGTTTCAAATGTAGTAGGAGACTTCAAACCATTAGCAGGCTTGTTGCAGATACTAACAGTCCGTTTATTTGCAAGAGACATTGTTTTTCTTTTTAAATTTTGAAATAGGAATATTTGTGTAAGTTGCAAGACAAGCTACAAACCCCCCTTTATTATTGTTATTTTTATTACTAAAGAAGGATGAATAGGGCTATAAATATGTTAATATGAGTGAGGGCGCCACTCTGCTACAGCATCAGTTAAATATTTAATATTCCAAAGCACTAATGTCTCCTTTTTTTCCCTGGTAATGCACTTCCAATTTGTTTTACGAGTTATCTCCCTTCCCCAGGCGTATTGATGATGACAAGGGAAGGACTCATGAACTGGAGCATTCTGCTATAAAGTGCATGAGAGGAATCCTCTACTGCTACATGCGTCAGGCCGATAAGGTAAGGCGCTGTAGTGCGGACACGAGCGCTCGCTTTCTTCCAAGGGATTAATTAGACTGTGAAAACTAACTTCTAAATATAGATAAAATTCCAAAGGGAATGCAGTGTGACTGTGTGGCCCAGTCAGAGCAGCTGCTCCGCTGTTGGCAGGTCACAGCGCCGTTTTAGGGTCTAGGAGACACGAGTATCTGGTGAAAGAGCGCAGGGTGTACTTGAAACTTCTTGGGGTTCGTTTTGCAGTTAGTTATCCCATCTAAATATTACACCATTAGTAATTCTGGGTGGTTTTATGTCTTTTTAGTGGTTAAATGGAAAGATGTAGAACTTGTTTTAGTTAAGGCTGGCGACTTTACTTTGTGCAGCTATTGCCATTGCAGTTGTTCTCCTTACCTAGGTGATTGTTTTGCTGGGTCTCTTTAGCAGCCTCTTTCCAGTATTCTTTGACTTAATGATGTAAGTTGGGAAGGGCAACAGCCCAAAATTAATAAGGAAGCAGTAATTTACTTATGTTGTAACACAGATGATTTATTCAACCCCTAGTTCTCTTGTGAGTATACCCTGAATGTTCTTGAATATTAGGGGATTCTCCTTTTTAAAATTTGGACATGGTGGATTAGTTTTGCATAGTGGTTAGCAGTAATTCTAGGAGTAGTTAAATGTATATATTCAATGTGATTATTTTAAGTTTCATGTAATAGCCTTTTAACTATTATCAGAAATACTTTTCATGTAACCACATAGCCTTCATCACAGCTGAGCACACAAACTGAAATGAAAAGCTCATAGGCATGTGATACCAATAATAATAATAAGCAAATCAGATCGATTGCAAGTTGTATTTATGCTGACATATTTTTTCTCTTTTCATAACCTGTTTCTTTGTTGTCTCATATATTTAAGTAATCTTGACCTAAATTGATCTTGTTACATTTGAGCTGTTATTTTTCTCTTTGATAGGCCGTTGTTGGTTTTGAGGATGCTGAGTACAGACAGGAATAATGAGCATTAAATTAACACAGGTGTCACACTGCTGACATCCTGCCTGTCAGGTTTTGCCTTGTTTACTGTAGATGTTTTTCTCTTCCCACAGTATAGTAATAAACACTTTCTGGTACCTAACACACATAAGTCAAGGTGGACTTTATTCTGAGAGACTGTGCATGTGCTGGCCTCATGTAGAAGGAATATGGTTTTTAATAATATGAATTATATTTGCCCAGGACATGACTTGAACAGATGCTGCTGCTTGTAACAAAAATTGCAGATGTTGTATTCTGTTGCTAATGAACATATGAGTTATAAGCTGATATGTGTTTAATGTGTTCCTGGCATAGACATGGTAACTCCACAATGTAGTATTCACTTTCTTGTTTCTGAGGCACATGCTATATATTCTGTATGATTTGTTAGTAGAGAAGAGTATCCCATAAAGGTAACATCTGTGTTGGAAATGATGTGAAATGTAGATCAGGTGCTGGGAATTAGAAAATTAAAAATTATGCTGGAGAGCAAAGCATGACTTTAAAAGTTATGGAAAAGGATGTTGGTTTTTTACCTTCATTCTTTTCTTTGTGAATTTGATTTCTTTTCTCTGCCCTGTTGGCTGCAGATTGTTTTCCCAAATAGGGTAAAGTAGCAGAGATTGTATTTCATGACTAAAAGGAAAACTACTTTAAAATGACTGCAGTACTTATTTCACTCCTTTGTTGTTAACCTCTTGTATTAGTAATTCATTTCTTCTCCATTGTAAGAGATTCTGTATCTTAGAGACATATTGTGAACTCCAGTGATAGCGTCCTTGAATAAAAGTTCATTTTAATCTAGGGCATTATTCTTTCTGTCCAGGATCTTTGTTTTCTTTTTAAGCTATCAGCTTTGCCTTCTGGAATGTGTGAACACTTCATTGTACATTAATGTCACAAATGGTTATGACCAGATCAAATCTTTGTTTTCCCTTGTACTCATACTAGATATTCATAGCTATTGCAGCGTTTCATTTGTCACATGATCTAAACATAGCAATTTATGTGGTCTATAGCCCCGAAGGCTTAACAATTATTAATAACAACAGGGGTTTTTTTGTTTGTTTTAATACCTTTTGCCTTGTTAAATGGTACAATAGTAATTATTTTATAGATCATGATTGATAAAAATTATTAGAACTAATGTTCCTGACATAAATTTGGGGATCTTGCGCTCCAGTAAGAACTTTAAAGTGTGAATGGTGACTGGGAGAGAGAATGCTGAGGAGTGAAGTGAGGAAGGGGTGGCTGGGGTGGGCAGGCAAAGGGCCTGGGCTGAGTGAACAGAAAGCACATGGCATTGACTGGAGTTGTCCTGAGTGTGCATGTGGAAGTAAGGAGGTACCTGTGGGACAGCATTATGGAGAAGGCAGCTCTGGTGCCCTTTCTGGGAAGTCAGCATGCTCTGGTGCCTCAGAAATGCAGGCAGCCTGGGGAAGGAAAGGGAACAGTTAGAGTATGTGGCAGCTGCAGGGCTCTGTGGTGTGGTAGGATAGCTCAAATCACTGGAATGCTGTCAGGATGGATGGATGGATACAGGCCAGGAAGGTGAGAGAGTAGCTGGAATTCTGGTACTCTGCTAGGGAAAGGTGGTGAGCCAGCCGAGAGCCGTGGGTCAGAAGTCTGTGTGTACGCTTCGGATGTGTGAACTCAGGTGAGGTGTCATACACTGATGTGACTTCTGCAAACATTTCAGCTCCAGTAAAATGTGGTGGTGTTTGTCCAGAAGATGAAAGCAAGTGAGCATCTGCAACTTTCTGCTACAGATCTCTTTTTCTACCAAACCCAAAGAGATTAGATAATGAGATGAATATTTGTGTTCTTTAGGTATATGTATGGTTATAAGATACGAAATAGATTCTGATGAGTTTCAGGAACTCTTGTTTATTAGTTTTACATAGTGGCCATATGGAGAAATTTGTTACTACCTGAGGTATATAGTGAATTTGTGGTTGCAAATCATACTGATGTTACTGACTTTGGTTTTATGTTTTGTCTTGCATTCCCTTTTAGGTTCAGAAATTTAAGCAAGACCCCAAACCATCTGCATGTCTACATTCTGTGTTCAGTGCACAGACTGGAGATGAGGTCTTCTCCCATGAAGAGTATGGGCACCTTCAGGTAACACATGCATGTTTATGTAAATCAAAGTTGGGCTGATCTTTAAGAATGTTATTGTTGTCTCCATTCGTCCATAATACAGCTGTCTCAGTTTAGTCAGGCTTGTGTTAAATGTCCTGTGTGTGACAAAACTGAGGTTCCTTCTGCATCTCTTTGTGAAAGACAGTTCTCAAACATAACTCAGTGGTATGTTTTGGTCAGAAGGTACTGAAATAACTGTGGGATTGTAGAGGTAGGTGGTTATTTGTTTACAAAGTTGCTTCTTTTTGAGACCAACAGATGGCTGTCAATAAATAACCTGGGGAAAAAAATTGTAGTCAGTAAAGTGAAAGATCCAGTTTAATCTTACAGTGAATATTAATGTTCCCAGCTTAATTTTCCATAAGTTTGAGCAGTTTTCAGTCATAGTAAAGTTTCAATATGCACTGAAAATGGCTTTGTCTGGTTAGGAATTGTTGTTCACTGTTTTGTGCAATGGTTCCCAGTCAGCTTCATTGCCTGATTGAATGTTTTACTCTTTCATTTTTCAACATTTTGGTCTACTCTTTTCTTTTCCCCTTCTCCCCTTCACTTTCATACCCTTTTTGCTTCAACCTTATTCTGCATTCCTTAAGTCTGCATTCTCTTTAGTTCAGAAATAGCTAAGGAAAGTATTAAGAATTGACAGTCGGTTGACAATTATTTAACTTCATGGTGACAGCATTACTTGAATAGTTTGTACAGTAAGCATGTTGGATTCAGAAAATGTGTGTTCTGAGGAAAATGCTTTATGCAGTTATCCCAAGTTAGTATTTTGGACTTCTTTGTGGAGATCCCTGAAAATGCACATCTTTTATCTGCAGGAGAAGACAATCTGGGACCTAGGTAGCAGTATGGGAGTCTGTTTTTTGTAGCTGCTTACCCCTTCCCATAAACATGAATGCACGTTTCCCTTCTGTCACCAGCATACCTCAAAAAGTAGAGAATTTTCAGCTCTGTGGGCACAACAGGGTACTGAGAGGAACTCAGAGGAACTGAGGGGGGGTCAGCTGGAAAAAACACAATATATTATATAGCCCTTATTGCTGGACCTGATGTTTTCACTTTGTATAAAGGAAGTGGAGACAGGAGTCTTGAAATCTTTGGAGAGTTTTAGAATTTGGACCTAATTTTTAATCTGCTGCATTTCAGATAAGAATCCAGCTTTTTGTTCTAGAGGGTTTCTCTAAATTTCATATGCTGAGATTGTGGTTTATTTACCTCATTGAGGCAAGTTACTGTGAAAAACTTTCTCTATTGGAATTATACAAGCTCTCAATTACAGTAAAAGTCTGGAATAAAAAAAACAATCCACCAGTTTCTTTTGATTCATCAGTGAATAGACATGATGCTCCTCTGTACAGCTGCTGAAGGTAATTACTGTAAATAATAAATGGTGTGTACAGCTCCAAAACCCGTTTTTCACAAATCTAATCGTATCTGAATGTTGTAATTATGCTCCTGTCAGCAAATAACACTTGAAGTCCCACTAGGGATGAAGTGATTTGCTTTCTGGGTGTTCTGTGTACTATTCAATATAAAATACTTGCCTTTTTGGTGAAATCTACTTGTTAATGAATTTACATGTGTAAACATGAAGCAGCTTGTGACTGCAGTGACTGCCTATGGGCAGTGTGCCTAAGGGAAAGCATTTTGGTAGCAAGTTTGAAACACTTTAAAAAATGATAGTTCATCAGAAGTTTTAGAGGACAGTGCTTGGCTCTGGCGTGTTTTCCATCAATTGTTTCCACACCCTTGGGTGTAGGATGATGCTTTTGAAGAAGCAAAACTCTGTTGTAGTGGGACTGTCTTTGTTAGCCAATAATACCACATTTAGATTGTTTGTCTGACTCCAATAAACATGAAATTAATTATAGTTTCTGTGTTTAATTACTTCAGATCAATGCTGTGTCATTATTTCTCCTCTACTTGGTTGAGATGATCTCTTCGGGGCTGCAGATTATCTACAACACCGATGAGGTACTGATTGATTTCCAGTCTTAAAACACGTGCTTCAAGTTGGTTGTGCTTTTGCTTGGTTTTATTTAATTACCAACTGTAAAATGAGTGTTTTGAAAATACACTGCAGGTGTTCTGTGCTTCTAGTGGAAGTCAAAAAAGATAAATGGAATGAATGAATAGTGAAATAAATTCATGGCTAAAAAAGTGTTAAATATGCAAAGAGTCAATGGAACATGACATTGAAAAGTTTTATAATTCCCTATTATTTCTGAAAGGTACAAGGTCAGGAATCAAAAGGTCTGTTAGGATGATTGACTTCTACCTGTGTTGTTCTCAATTTTCACATTGTTTCAAACTGTCAGTCAGTGCATCCTGTCCAGTGGAATTTCAGTATAATAAACAATGGGGTTAATTTTCTGGAAGGCTGAAGGACTTCCTTCAAATACTTAGAAACCTATGGGTGTTAAGAATTTTTACTGTTTCTTCAGTTGAAAAAAGACCAATTTTATATAATGGTGAGAGATGTTTGTTAACTCTTCTGTGAGTAAGATAACAGCCACTGTGGCTGTGACTTGAGGACAAGTCATGTGAGGACAACCTGCTGTCCTGCTCTAAAATGAGGTTATGTTTTGATACAGAATGGAAAGCACAGATGTATGTATTTTTAAATATTTTTTTCTTTCAATTTTCTTACTCTGGATTTGTTTAAATGTACTCTGTTCTTTTTAACAGTTGCTACTCTATTGCCTTAAAGAGGTTACTTGCAGTAAGGTACTTACAGTACTACCATTTAAATAAAAGGGAGAATTTTCTGGTAACAGTGTATTTGCATTTTATTTCTAAACCATACATCTTCATTAATCTGTTTTTTTAGATACTGAGGGAACTGAATGTTGCAACATACCTCCTTTCTCACTTAGATCATATGATAAGTCTATATTATTTTTTCTGATTTGCCTTTATGTCTGTGAGGAGGCAAATTTATATAATTAAGTATTTACTTAGCTTGATATATAATTTATATAATCCTCCAGATGTTTGCCTTTAATTATAGATTCTGCAGAAAAAGTACATGTGTATAGACTCTCCAGTCAGTGGAGATTCTCCACTTCCTTGTCAGGATGTAGTTTTCCTTGCAGCTGCACCCTATAAATCGCTGGAGTGTGGATTTATACAAGATTATTTTACCACAGACCAGCGTGTTGTTATTGTCTGTGTAGCTTCAACAATTGCCTTTATTCTCAGCTCTTATAACACCACATAACAATGATATTTCCAAGCTTTCCCACGTGTCTGGAGAATGTGGGAACACAGTGACCCTGTGGATGTGGCAGTCTGCTGCCCAGACACCAAGTTGGGTGTCTCTTCCCAGTGATGTCATTGCAGGATGTGTTGAGGCTCTTCCCTTGCAGGGAGAGCCAGTGGAAGGTGCTGGCAGATGGTTGGTATTTGGCAAGCTGTCTGCAGAAATACGTTTGTGCACAGAACTCTTGGCTTTAGAGGCACTCAGTGCCTGCTTGATGTCGGGCATGGCAGCTGTCAGCGAGTCACCCTCCAGTTCTGGCTGCTGGCAGTTGAAAAATTAATGTAATGGCATCTTTGCATCCGTAACAGTGTATGGTTGTGGGAGTGAATGAGGGCAGCTACCCACGCATGGAACAGTTACAGGAGGATTTGCAGTTGTCCATGCTGGCTGTGTGTGTGTGTTTTCTCTCTTACACCTTGGTTTCCACATGCCTGACTTCTGAATAAATAAACTTCACACACAGTCCATAATTTCTGGAAGTGCCACAGCACTGACTTGGTTTTCATTGACTTGCCTATGATATGGTTTGTTTTCTGAAGGTTCTGTTTTGCAACAAGCTTTCTGCTGCCTTTTTTTTTTTTTTTTTTTGTAAATTTGCTGTTTGGAAACCCTTAGTCAGTCTCCATAAAACGTCTGTAATTGACCATTTTTTTTCATGTGTTCCAAACATCATCACTGGTAGAAAGTAATCAGTAAGGTTATATATTTCCCTGTGGTGCTCTTTGCTTCTTCATAGAGCTGCTACATCGCAGTTTCAGTTATTGATAGAGATAGAAGAAGCCACACTCTAAATCAGTGGCTATTTTGACTTCACTCACAGAAAGTCCATATCTAAAGAGCAGGACCGTGATTTCTTGAAAGTAGTAGCTATGAAAAGATTTAGTGTACAGGGAATTGTACATGTGCATCCCATGGAGAAATTTGAGCAGAGACATTCTATGTAGGGAGAGACAAGTGTGTCTAGAATTAAAATATTGCTGGTAGACTGGTATTAGCATAAAGATTGTATCTGAATTTAGTAAGTTTTTAAGATGTAAAGAAACACGGAGAGAAAAAAGACTAAAACAGAGGTGTACACGTAAATTAAAATGAACTCAAACACCTTTCATTAAAAAATTTGGGTTTTGTTTTGTAGCTCATTAAAAAAATAAAAATCACTGGACTGTAGTACAGTGGATCCTTCTCTGTGGTTCCCCATTACGGTTGTGTATTTAGCCACTGCAATATTCTCTTTATCAAAGAGTCCTCTAGAATAATTTTGGTGGATGAGCCAGTGTTTGGGGTTAAATTGTCTCAAAGCTGTAATCTGTGGACTCTTTGGACTGAACTGTAAAACTTGCAATCAATTTAATTTTTCTCCAGTTGAGCAACTCCAAATGTCTTTTTCAAGAGTGTAAATGAGAAAAATTACCTGCTTAAATAAGTCCCCAGCTCTAGCTGAATACACCTTAAATACCTTAAAATACTCTTCAGTACCTTAGTATTCTGCTGAAACATGTTGATCTAAGGAGATTCTAATTATAATAAATTGGTTTTATTCGTGTTTATAAAGGAGTGTGTTTGAATCTGCTTAAGTATGTATTATCTGGAGCTAATTTAATAACACTTGGGCATATCAATTCTCTTAAAATTAATTAAGAAACAGCACCAAGATTCTCTGTCCTGATCTTGCAGGATATAATTTCTTTTGGTTTCTGATGTTTTTAGGATAAGTCTTTTTTGAAAGATCACCTTTTTGTAGCTCTTCAAATATGTCTTGAATATGAATTCATTTTTATTCCTGGCTTTGCAGGAACTTTTGCATAAATTCACACTGTCACCTCATTTGGGACAGTCCTTAATATTTTGTGATTAAGAGCTGGTCTTAAGGAGAATACCTGAACTTGGGAACATCATTCTCTGGATGTGGGCAGAAAATGATGGAATTATGATGGCAGAGGAAGAATAGCTTTGTCTTATGGAGAAAATTAATAGAAAAACTACACTTTTATTTTTTCTTCAGTCACATTTGTTTTTCCCTGCAGGTGTCCTTTATCCAGAATCTTGTGTTTTGTGTGGAGAGGGCCTATCGTGTTCCAGATTTTGGTGTCTGGGAGAGAGGAAGTAAATACAACAATGGCAGTCCAGAGCTGCACTCCAGGTGGGTGAGCAAAGGTGGGCAAAGCTTGTTAATGAATCAAAAGAATTCATGGAGTGAGTTAAAAATAACAATGCATTAAAATACTGTTTGAACTAAATTAAGGTTCTCTAAAGGCTGAGAGGTGTATTTTGGGAAAATGTGAAGATAATTTCATCATCATATGCATGCTGAACTAACCACATAGATGCTTAGCTGTTCGAGTATTCAAATTCCAATAATTATGTGCAGCTGCATGCATATCATTCTGAAAATTGTGCTCAGAACAGTTCAGACCCTTTAGACACATCCAATAGATTGGATGCACAGGAATGTTTAGGAATATCCTGCTTTAAAAAGGTGTTGGATCATGGGTCTGGATTTTCTCATCACCACCGTGGTGGGAAGAAGGTGCTAGATGCTGGAGAAGCTGGTGCCGAGCTCTTTGCCAGGTTCTTCATATGCTACAAGCAAGTGGACATTCAGATCCCTGTCCCAAGAGATACTTGGCGATGTTCCTAACACTTTAATGTTACAGTGGTCCTGGTCACTTATGTGGAATTTTTTATGTGCTGTCTGTCTTGAAGGATCAAATCTGTAATCTGACAACTTTATTTTTCTAGTGTTACTGTTGTTTTCTTCACTTTTTGGCTTCTGAGTTTTTATTAAACGTAAAAATGGCTATAGCTTGGATATCTTAGGATTTTTAAAATATCATTGATCATCCTAATTATCAAGGGCTTGCAAAGAATAGACGTGTTCCTTCCAGTCTTCAATATTGCCAGATGAATCTGTGTTCTCATTTGAGAATGAAATTTTTGTTTTTAGTCCACATACAGGTATGTCTATTTTAACCTATAGGTATAATCACGTGTCATTGCAGCAAAACACTTTATTTAAGGGGTTTTTTTAAGGGCTTTTTTAGACCTTTGTACCGATATGAGAGCTGAAAAAAATAAAAATTGTTGTTACATGAGCTGCTTTATTTGTTTGCTGGGCTTTTTTTTCCCTTCCTGTGTCTGTAAAATTTTCAAACCCCAGACTAAATGAGCATTCATGTAGAGAATCATATACTTCCTTCCACATCTCACCTTGTACAAATGTGCAAAAGGAACACAAACTCCCGTGTCTCTTTTTGTCTGCAGCATTCTGGTTATTCGGCATGTGAATTTCCTCCAGGGAAAACTGAACATCTTTTAGGCAGATGGAAATGGGCTTGTTGTTTTGACTTAATCTAGGCTGACATTTATAGGTTGGTTTTTCTAAGGTGAAGTTCTGTGAGGTGGACTGAGCCAATCCAACAGATCATTGGACTAGCAACAGAAAGCACAAAACAAAAGAAAGCACAGAGCTTGGTCCTAGTTTAAGAAGTAGATTTTGGTCATCAGAAACAAGTATTTCCCCTATTTGTCTTTCTTTCTGTGCATGATGATGCTCTGATGTGCTGTAGAAAGCTGGTAGGTAATTTCCCTTGTTCTCATAAATCAGAAAAACTGAAAGAGGAACATGCACCAAAAGATGTATTTAGATATTATTGAGGAAAGCCAAGCCCTGGGTGCACCAAAATACTCCATACTTCGTTGTGCTCTTATTGTACTGTATCTACCACAGAGAGCTCTAAAAACATTTTTTTTTATTTTTTTTTAAATCAGTGACTCAATTAGAAACATCAAGTCTACTCATGAATGGTGTATGTGTGTCTTGAGCAATTGTGGACCCCAAAGCAGTCTCTTAATTTCAGTGTTCAGTATGGTGTCCTCCTGACCCTCAAAACCTACCCTGTAAATACACATACAGAGTGTGTTTGCTTTCAGAATGAGAATTAATTCTTGTCTTTTATTGAAAGAGGCTTTCTTTTCAAAGAAGATATTATGTAATAGGAAGTATGTGAATAGCAGCTGCAGATTATGCCCTGTGTTAAAAGATCCAGATATTTTAAACCTTCACAGACTTGGTATTCCATGCTGGTGCAGCTCAAACCACTTGGAATAAATGGTAAATAGCAGGAGCCTCTGTGGAGCAGGTCTGCACTGATTGATCCAAAGGGACAGCTTTTACTGGTTCAAAGGCAAGATTTGTAACAGCTTTGACTGCAGTGTGAGCCCCTTCCCGGCCAGCCGGACTCCTGAAACATTCATTTGCCCTGGAAGCGTTTGATGAAGCTGTTGTGCAGGCATCTGCTGGGTAGCCCTGCAGGATGGCTGTGACATCTCCCAGATGTACTCGGGGAAAAATGAAATTGCAGAAGTGCAGCATCTTCATATTGCCAATCTGGGACTGCAGAGTCTCGGTCTGGCTCTTCTCTCTCGTGTAGGTGTTACATTGCTGTAGTGCTGCTCTTCCTTGCTCCATTTGGATTTATATAGTTACAGAATTATTATTGATGTAGGATTTTTTTTCTTGGTTACTTATTTTTAATATCCTCTGTGGTGTGTGGTGTTCCAGTTCAAATGCAGAGCACTTGGATGGAGACAAGAAACTGGGAGGAGGATTAGGGTGTATATGCTTTAAGGTGTATTTTGATTAGCAGTTGCTAAGAATACCCAAATTTTAGTGTTTGCTCTCAGCTATTTTACTGAGAAGGGAGAATGTAACAGTTAAAAGTTACTGAGACTTGTGAAGGATATTTAAGTGCATTCACTAAGTCTGTTTTAGCAAGCTGGAAGTATAGTTTCTCTAGGTAGTCTTGCCTTTTGCTGCCCTAAATGTGGCCCAAGGTCAAATGTATTAGTATTATGATTACAAGTCTATTCTTGATAATCGTTGACACATGGCAATAATTGGCAGCTACAGTCAGGTCTTTAGGTTGCACCTAATGAGGTTCAGTGTGGACATTAAGAAGAAATCTTTATTTTGAAGGACAGTGAAAGGCCAAAACAGGATACTCAAGTTAGAGAATCTCCGTCACTGGAGACACTTGTCTATGTGAGGCTGTGGTTTAGTTGAACCAGTCTTGGTTATCATATCTGGGCTCAATGACATTTCATGTTGGGCTGGATGAGTTCCTTATGTCCCTTCCAGCTGATTACTTAATGATCCTGTGAAATTGTCAGAGGAATATTTCTAGAGGATTGGGGTTAGGTT
>JAWWEU010000020.1:7079579-7152382 GCA_035583155.1 Acropternis orthonyx
TATGTCCCTTCCAGCTGATTACTTAATGATCCTGTGAAATTGTCAGAGGAATATTTCTAGAGGATTGGGGTTAGGTTTTGCTTTGGGGCCATCTCCAAGTAAGCACCTTTCTCTGTGGGCATAGAGTCCTGCATGTTAATGCAGTGTGTTCGTGGTGAGTTGCTGAGTGGAGGAAGGAGTGTATATATTAAAATGCATTTTGCCATTAATTCATACTGTTAAAAGTCAATTTCTTCTGTTATTAAATTGTTGAGTATGAAGAATGCATTTTCTCTCCAAAAACACGAGCACAATGTTTATTATAAGCCCTCTTAGGTAATTTGCCCAACAGGAAGGCATTAATCAGGAGGAATGAAATGAGTGTCTGAAGTGTGATGATAATCCTGAAGTGTGCTCTGTTGTTTGATTGTTCACTCTTGATATGAAGGCTCTTCTCAGACTTTTTTTTTTCTTCTAAAGTAACTTCCTTCTGTCATTTACCCATGAAACTTCTGGTATCTAAGTAGTAACATTTATTCCTTTTCTACCTTTTGTCAGTAACTTTCTTCTTGGTCTGAAAATGTACAACTGTTGGTATTAGAACTGTTACTTGAAATGGAAAAGAAGAATGAGATTTTAACATGGGATGCAGAATTTCTGACTTTCATTTTCTGTATATGCAGTTTGATAAAAATACTTAATTCCTCTGAAAAGCTCAGTTCCGAGTCACCACACCAATTTGTTTGATCAATTAACGAGGTGGTAATTAGAATAGAGCAATTTTTAGAACAATTAAATTTTGGTTTAGGTATTTGAAACAAAGCCAGATAAATAATTATATTCACAGCCCTCCTGAGTTGAATGTGTTTCTTCATCATGTTCTCCAGAACTAAACACTTCCATCCTCAGCAGGCAGTGAGCTGAGGGATTGCACCGTGGTGTGGTGGCAGCTGCTCAGAGCAGGACGCAGTCAAGCTGGTCAGCTTGCTCTTGTTGGACCAGTTAGAGTCCCATGAGTGCTATTTCTGGCAGTGTTTCAGAAAGGGAGATGGAGGTTTAGAAATTACCAAGTGTGAAATCACTGTCTAAAGTTTTCTAACATTGAAACCAACAAGGGTAATGCAATACGTAAAAAACCAAGTTCTTTAACTGCATTGAATATTTTTTTCATTATTTTCAGTGTTTTCTGCATAATCATAATTAGATCCCACTATTTAAAATATGGATTATTTAGTAAACATTTGCTATTTCATATTTTACATTAATAGGACAAATAATTTTATTTACAGTAAAGTAAAGTTTGCTTTGATCCCAAAATGCTGTGTGGAGTACCAAGATTAAAGCACAGTCGCTGGTTGCCGTTTTCTGACAATTTGATTGCTCTTGAGTGTCTTTAGGGGTGGATGAAGAAATTGTTTGTCCATACTGTCAAAACTTCTCTTACACAGAAGTTGGGAATTGTTAGTGATTATTTTCTGAATATTTATTATAACTCAGCGTTATAAACTCTGTCCAGTGGGTTGTCACAGAAGTAAAATCCCTGTTGTAGCAGAAACAGCTCCAGGCACAGCAGTCAGAGCAAATGCAGTTAAGAGGAGGCAAAGGTGTGATTTAGAATTTTAGTTCCCTGAATGATGTAGGGAAAATTAAGTTAAGCTTTGCTTTACTGGATGCTTGGAATCTGTTTTACCAGATTGCCTAAGAGGATGTGAAAGGTGTTTGTTTAATTAGCTGGATCTCTGCAGCATTTCTAGTTCCTGTACTCGTGTGTCAGCACTGAGTAAGAAGTGCAAAGGCCTTTCCCTGCCTGGAAAGTCTGTGTTCAGCAGAGATATCAGAAATCTGGGAGCGTTGTATATTATGTTTTTTAACTGTAGCACTGTTGGGAACTAGCACATTTAATATTTTATTTTCTGATGCCCCATGACCTTAATGTCTGGAATTTTGGAATGAATGTGCAGAAAATGTAGCATTTTATGTGTATGTTAATGCTCCAGGTTCTCACTGCAACTGAATGGACATCAGTGAAGTTGGCCTTTCTTTAGTTATGTGTTCTTTAAAACTGAGAAAAAAAGAATAATGTTTCTTTGTTCTTTTTCTGTTGTTTAAATTCTCACAAGGAAAGTATAAAACTATACTTTCTTAAGCAAAAAGCTTTGTTAAAGTGTATATTTATGCCATATAATTTACATAATTGGTAATAAGTTATTTTAATACATAATTTGGTTTTTAAATTATATAATCTAGTGATTTCAGTGCATAATGTCTTTAAATGTGAACTTGCTAACTTGTTGATAGTATTTCTGGGTCTTGTTTTGTTTGTGATGGGTATTAGTCATAGAGTAAGTGAAATAAAAGATGTATCACTATGTGGTTGACATCAGAAACCCCTTCTGATCTGAATCCCAATTGAATTCTTCTATTATATTGAAAGCTGGAAATCAGTCTTGTAAACTTTGAGAGCTGGGTTAAAAAATAATGCTGAAGTAAATCCTCTGCCAATACAGTACTAACAAGACCTTGAAATGCAGAGTACCAGATGTCTGCTTGCAAGGTGAGAGCAGAAGTGCTTTTGCCAGATGGTCCCTGACATTTGAAGACAAATAAAAACGCTGAGTGGTGTTTGGGGGGGAGGGGGGGAAGCAACTCACCGCCAAAACAACCCCAAATTTGCTGCATCATCATTTTACTAACATAAAGGTTAAGCACAAAATTCAACTCCACAAAAGCTCCTAGCTCTGAAAGCTGTCAAATATGTTAAATTTTAGCCTGGACTTGAATTATGATACCTCTGGCTTTTTGTTTTATTTTCTCCTCAGCTCCGTGGGGCTGGCAAAAGCAGCTTTAGAAGCAATTAATGGTTTCAATCTCTTTGGAAATCAGGTAATAAAAGTGTTTGTTTTCTCTCCTTTTTTTTTTTTAGCAGTAGCAATTCATACTGTGGATTGGGCACTTTGTTAGATTCCAACTTTAAAGAAAGTTAGTTTGCAAACTGACTGCTCCTTTTTCAGGTACAGAATTTGTCTCATAAAATCACTAGTCTCCTTACTATGAAGAACTTTTTTTATTTCCTTAAAAAAACATTGTAAAACGGTTGCAGCTTAGTCTGACAAAGAACTTTGTTGCCACAATGTTTTTTTTTCTTGTCAGGACCGAATCTGTTGATGATAAGAGTGTAGCTCTACCTGCAGGCATTACCTTTTGTCTGCTTCCTTCACGTTGCTTTTGATGAAGATTTTAAACAAGCTACTTTTATCTGATCCCACTGTTTTACTGGGGTTTCATTTCAATGTTGCACAGTTGTAAAATCTTTTCCCGTTCTTTGCGTGAGTTGGATCAATTAGGAGAACAAGCCTTTTCTGAGATTTTTATATCTGACTTGTATTCCCTTTGTATGGGCATCTTCCTCTTTGGTGGTATACCTACAGTAGTCTGGCTAAAATAAAAGAATACTCTTCCAAATTAATGGTTTAGAAAATGTACAAATGGAAGATAAGTCATATATATTAAAAGCTCATGTCAGGTATTAAGAACTAAGAGCTCGTAGGGATCTTCTGTATTGATCAGACATTATACATGCATTGTCAGTATTTCAGAAATAACATTTATCTTTAATCATTACCTTCCCAAGAATTTCAAGCACCAGTAGATGTGGCTGCTGGTTTTTTTTCTAAATTATTTTTTACTCAATTTTGAAATGGATGAATAAATTGCTGAAACAAGACCAGTTTAAATGTTTTGAGAATTTATTTCCGAGATATTTAGTTGGCATAAACTGAAACCATTTTGCCCTTCAGCGTGTGGCAGAGTTTGCCTTTGTGCTTAACACCAGCTGTGCTCCAGTAGCTTTGAGAAATCCTGTTGAGCCCCTCAAGAGAGACTTTTTGCCCCTGTCCAATGTACAGAAGTCATTGCTGGGCTGGCGCAGTGCTCGTGACAAGAGAAACATGTTTAAAGTCTGACCTAGTCAGAGTGCAATCAGTTGTTTGTTTATGAGCTCCATATCCTGTACTGAAAACCATTTGTAAGGTGTCCTTACTGCAGAACTTTACACTTCAGAGCAGTGGAAAACAGTTCATTTGTAAGACAAGATGCGTGTGGGTTTAGCCTGCTTTTGAGTCCCCGGAGAACTCTGCTGTGGCACAGATTCTGGAGCTGCACACGCACACGTGGAGGCAGGGTGGGTTCAGAGCCTGGACATGAATTTGGAGATTTGGGAATAATCAGAATCTGGATTACAAAGAAAGTAAACTACCAAATCATCAAAGCAAATGTGATTATTTGTGTACATCCTTATCTCAGCTCTATTCATTATATACATCTTGCTAGAATGGTTAGAAAACAGATTGTATTCCATGGGGGCAGTGGGAAAATAATTTGTTTAGCCTAGTAAAGCCAAAGCTGAGTATTTGTATGATGACTGTGTATAATTAGAGTGCATCTAAAGACTGAGAGAAAACCCTCTGGAAAGGCATTCCAGTGGTAGTACTGGCACCCAAAGAAGGGTGGCCAGCTGCCTATGGAGAAACTTTGTTGGAAGTGAGTGTTCAGTAATTAGAAAGGGTAGATTCTGGAACAGTCTCCCTGCGGGAGTAGTGTACCAAATAAACTGACTGCTCTGTGGGAGAAATGTAGCCGGGTTTGTGAAAATTCATGGTCTGGTATTTATGACCATAGTGGAATGAGTTTGGATTGATTGTGGCTTCCTACTGGTAATAATTCCAAAAATGGTGGTGACTGTGTTTAAACAGTATCTCAGATATAGGAATTTTTCTGAGTGTTTCAGGAAGCATCAAAAAGATGTCAGAGACATACAGTGTAAAATTATAGAATGTTACCAGGAAATAGATCTTTTAAGGAGTAGATGTTGATAACACAGACCTTACAATGACTGAAAATTGTGGAAGCCCTTCTCCAAAACAGTACCTCTGCTGAATATTCCCAATTAGTGTGTTCTAACTGACCTGTAATGAAATATTCACCATCACTCTTTGGAGCATTTCCTGCAGTCAGAGAGCAGACAACTGCTCTTTTCGTTTGTCCTTAAATAGAGTTATTTTTCAAAAATTAATGGAAGGGTTAATAGCTTGAATGAGTCATATAATTAATAATCAGTGTTAGATAAAGAATCTCATTTTGGCTATACTTGGCTATATATAAAAATGCAAATTATTTTCAGCTTGATGTTGTTATATATTCTGATTAAAATTACCAGCTCCCAGACTATGACAACATAACCTAAATAAAACACAGAGCAGTTAGTTTCAGCAGGGTATGCTAAAATCCTTCCCTTAAAAAATGTACTGTTGCTTTTACAGGGCTGCTCTTGGTCTGTTATATTTGTGGATTTTGATGCCCATAATCGTAACAGGCAGACTCTGTGTTCGTTGCTGCCCCGAGAGTCAAGGTCTCATGTAAGTAATTAAATAAAATTCACTTCAGCAGGCTGTGGAGAAAATAAATGGATGTGAATTCTTGGTTGCGTGATGACCCTTATGTTCTGCTTGATAAAGATGGGAAATTGCTGGCAAGATGTGAATTTTTTTCTTCTTAAGTGTCAAAGTCATGTAGTTGTTTTTCTGAAGTGGAATTACAGTGGTGTTCTTTATTTTGTGAATACTTAGGTTACAGTGGCAGTATCTGGGTAGCTTTCAACAGTTTTGAAATAAAATTGGAAATAGGTGAGCTTTGCAGTCTTGGTGACGGCTTTGCTTTTGGCCTGGTTTCCACTATATGCTCTGTGCCTGCGTTTTGGAAACACTTTGTTTTAGATTTAATTCTTTCTTTTGTCTAGAAAAAAAGCCTTTAAGGTTGGCTTATCAGAAATTGCTGAATATGGACAAGTCCTTGTTGTTCTAAGCTACCGTTACAAATGTATTTCCTCAGTGAGTAAATCCAAGCAACAGAAGTATAGATTAGTTAAGAAAGGATATCTATTTCAGTTCTACCATCAAAGGTAAATTTGGGATTTGAAAATCAGTAATTTGAAATGAGTGGTAATAGAGTTCTGCTTTTTTGTTTGTTCTGGGATATAACAGCGTTTTTGTTCATGAAACAGGCTATTAATCTTCAACATTAATAGTTTACTTATTGTGCATAAGAATTACAGCAGAGCTGTAATGCTGGATAATTAAAATAAAAGGCACTGTCAGCTACTTTTTTATAGTCAAATGGTCTTTTATCACTCCTGCTGTTTGTTATTTGCTGGAGACTTGAAATATTCCAGCAGAAGCTGATTTCATAATTTACTCCTTCCATAGGAGGAATCTTTGTGTCCTTTTCTTCCTTTTGTGGGTTCTTGTCAGTCATATTGGCAAGAACATGTTATTTTAAACAGCTGAATATCTTGAATATATCAGCAGGAAAGAATACTCTTTTGTGTTTCTGTAAGCTTATCTGTGGTGGTGGTGGTGGTGAGGCACTGGTTAGTAATTTTTCCTGTGTTTTAACTCATAATAGATGCATGTGGTTCTTGAGAAGGTTGCCCATATCTTTTCCTGGAATTATTCCCTCATCCTCATAATTGTAAATCAGATAGGCTTGTTTGTTGCAGCACCTGAAGACTATTCCTGAAAAAGCTGTACAGAAATGATAATTTAATCATAGATACTTAGCATTTGCACCTTTAGAAAATATTTGTGATTCTTTTGGAGCATACCATACCCAAATGTTTGTGTTTCCTCCAGGAATAATCTGGAGGATATATAAAAAAGAATCCCCAACAGAACACAAAGTTTTAGAATGTTTTCACTTATGCCTGCACATCATCAACTGTAAAACAGATCAGATTCTGAGTCAAATGACTTCTCTTTTAAATCCTGTATCCGGGTATTTGGCTTGTAGTTTACCCTCATGCCTCTTTAGAAGTCTTGCTTTGCACCCTCTTTTCCTATATTACTATTATGATTTTGATAAGATAATGTTCCAAATGTGTATTTCACTTAGGAAGTTAAACAGTCTTTGTTTGTGCATCAAATAATTGTCAGGGATCTGATTAAATTTGTGATGTCCTCTTTGTCCCTCTCGTCCTGCAGAATACTGATGCAGCCCTTTTGCCCTGCCTGAGTTACCCTGCATTTGCTTTGGATGATGAGGTTTTGTTTGGTCAAACACTGGATAAAGTTCTTAGAAAACTGAAAGGCAAGTATGGGTTTAAAAGGTTTCTGAGAGACGGGTACAGGACAGCACTGGAGGACAGGACACGGCGCTACTACAAACCAGCAGAAATCAAGGTAAAGGGGCACCTCAGGTGGTATAGAAAGGATGCTTGACCTGTGACCTTTATGGACAGATAAAGTGTTTAGACAGTACTTAGAAAAGAAAAGAAACCCCCCAAACAAAATCCTCCCCAAACCCCAAAAGAAAACAAAGCAAAGGCAGACACGACCACTCCCCCCCACAGCCCCGCCCCAGTACCTGTAATTTGAATTGCAGTGATTCCTAATTGCTTCAAGTGAAGGAGATGCATTTTGTCATTTGCATGTGCAGTTCTCAGGGCTTGCTAAGTCAGCAAGTGAGTCATTGGTTTGTTTTGTAATGAACGTGCTTTCATTTACATTTAGGGTACAGTTGATTTCACGTAACAAATAAGGAAATTATTTATCATTTCATTTAATTTCACAGCTGACTACAGTCTGAGTGTATAGAAAATAGTTTTGCTTTTGATCACGGTATTTATCAGTAAAGGTTATCTAAATGAAAATTTATTCCATTTTTTTCTGTGAAAAATAAAATGTAGATTGTTTAAATATTCTGCTTGAGAATGAGCCACAGCAGAAGTCAAGGCACGCCTAAAGTGCCCATAGATTTAAGAAGTGGAAGCCTGTAGGAAAAACTGACATACTGAAATGTTTTAGCATTTATGTTTGTCTTTTGTTACTTGGAAATTATTCAACAGAATTATTCAGATATATTTCCCTCAATAAAAATGATGAAATGTCTGGTTTTTTTATTCTTTTCAGCTTTTTGATGGCATTGAGTGTGAATTCCCTCTGTTTTTTATTTTCATGATAATCGATGGTAAGTGTAGCTTTACATTCCTGCTCTTTAAAGGCATTGGAGAGATGAGCCCTTAGAGGAAAGACACAACATTTTCCTGTCCTGCCAAAATAAACCATAATGCAGTGACAGTAAATAGCTCATTGAGAGTTCTGCCTTGCAGATTAGAGGAACAAGCACCCCAATCCCCTTAATTTCAGCATTTTTAATGTGACCTGTTCTTAAAATATAACTTGATTAAGAGTGTTTTAAAAGCTTCAGTCTGTGACATTGTCCAGCATTGCCTTTGGAGCCTAAAAAGCTTCCACAGTATCTCAGAAGTTTGTAGCAGTGAGGGAAGAGGGAGAGAACACACTGACACACTGAATGTTGCAGCAGGTCTTTCCAAGTTGAATATTCTGTGGTAATTGAAACAGAATTCAGAAGAGAAGAAAGTGAACCAGAAAAGGCTGAGCTTCCTCCTGGCCATGATTTTTCACTTAGTCAGTCTGATTGAATGAAAAAACTGAACAAAAAATCACAGAAACAGCAGCAAAACCACCATTCTCTAGACCTTGTCTTGAGGGTGGGACACACCCCAGAGAACTTCAGGGGATGATTTCAGGATGGAAGATAAAACTTTCATAGAACAGAAGTCTGAATAAGAAAATGAGCAGGGGTACAGTTGTCAAAAAGATTTTCAAGTGAATTAAAATCTGGCCATGTTTTTTTTTCTTTTCCCCTTTTTCCCCCCCTTTAGTACATTGAATAGTTTTCAGATAAAGACAGTGAGCAGCACAGGAATCTGCTGTCTACCTTGGCTCCTCTGTGGCCACCCACAGATTAAAATACTGTGTTTGAAGGTACAATGAGGTTTCACAATTGATATTTCTAAAGGAGTGCTTGACGTTTTTCAAAGAGCGAGGCTCAAAACTGAGGAGAATGGCACTGACATTTATTTTGGAAGAACAAAAAGATAGGGAGTGATCTCTAAGTGAAGGTGTGAGAATTTCAAAAGCATTTTAATATTCTCTGCAAAAAAGAGTAAAAATTACTTTACACGTGCTGTCCTTGTCCTTTTGTCCTGGACCACACTTTTAGCAAATAGACCAGTTCTATTAGTAGATTTTTGCAAATATCTCCAAATCCACAGGTTTCCTCGATGCAGTTCGGGAAGTTCCTGGCAGTGAGCTGGGCTGGTTGTGTGTCCAGGTGCTGCCCCTGGATAGCTTTGGTGTCCCTTGTAACTTGGCTTGGATTTCACTTTAAGCCACTAACAGAGCAGCTGATTCATGATCCCTGGGAGGTTCGTCTTAGCAATAAGTGAGGATCTACAGTTTAATCTGTTACTTTTGTGTAGGCATTATATAGTTTGAAAAAATACTTAGATTTGAAAAATAAGCGTGGTGGTGGGTTTTTTTGTTTGTTTGTTTTATGAGCATTAAGCTCATGGCAAAACTATTTCTTCAATTAAATTAGTTATTATTTGGTTGGGTTTAGGTGTTTTTAAAGGAAATTCTGCACAAGTAAAGGAATACCAGGATCTTCTGGACCCTTTGCTTCAACATACATCTGAAGGTATTGTCTGGGAATCATCCTTCTGAAACAGTTGTAGCTTTTTATTGATCTGAAATAATTAAAATACTGACTTCCCTATTAATGTATATTGTGGTCTGAGCAAAGGAGAAGTGATAATATCAATGTTTCCCCGTGGCATAATACTGGTACTAAAATAATCTCTTTTATGTAGGTACGTTGCATCATAAAGTGTGATAACAAAAGGAACATTTTCTGGAAAAATGCTGCTGATACTGATATAAGATTTATGCTGTACCCACTTGTTCCTCGCCTTCTTTGCCTGTTCCTCATTGTTTAGAATTTACATTGTTCACTTTGACTTCCCCAGCAAATATGAACTGCCAACAGTCAGATTGTTTCAATGTTCCACCTGGATACAGTTGAGAATTGCTCTCATCTTTCATTGTCACTTAATTGCACAAAGATTTGAAAAATAATTCGGTATATGCATATGAAAAAGTGGCAGCATAATCATTTTAATAGAAATATAAATGTTCTCTTAACTGTGCACTCCAGAATTTTTGTGCACTCCAGCCAAGGCTAGTGATGGCCTCCAGGCAGATCCATCCAGAATTCAGTTAAAAAACCGAAACAGATCACAAGTTTGAGTGGGAGGGAAGGAAATGGCCCGAGAACAGAACAAGCTTCAATATACTGACAATTGAGTTTTAACACTCGGCGTTTTAGTCACCTGTTCTTACATCTGTGGAGCAGTTACAGGTAGATGCAGAATAAATTAGCCTGACTTGTTCTTTAAACTTGTTGAAGTGAACTAGTTTCTATAAGAAACATTTCCTTACCAAATTTTCATTATGAACTAAATTTTCCCATCTTGCTGATCCTTTCTTTTTTCTGATTATTAATGAGTATGTGAAGTCTCACGGATTCTAAATTAATCATGTGGTTCCCTTTGTTGAATGTCATCACAAATATCACATCTTAAACTTTCTGGCTGTGTTTTGATACCTCACTCGTCTGAATATTCTTTCTTTAATAACTCTTCTTTTTCCATTTTTTAATCTGCTTCTTGCCAGCAAGTTTTGTGTCTAGGCAAATAGTCAGACGCTACAACTTTTTTCTATTTATCACCTGTTCTTTATCCAAGTAAAGTCAAAAGTACAGCAATATTAAGGTGGAAATTAATTTTACAGGAAGCATATTAATTTGTTTCCTATGTCATATAATTAAGTCACTTATTTGTAATTATATTTCTAAATTCCATGTCCACTTAAATAATGTTGAAATAAAGGTTATTGATCTGCAGCGACCAGCAACACCTGTGGCATAATGCTAGACAGAAGATATTCTCTCCTCCAGTGAAGAAGTTGTGCTGTTTTGATTTATGATGTTTGAAAATTTGAGTGCTGGTTTTAAATGTTTACTTAAAATAAAAATATGCAAAACTAAGTTGACTATTTTTGACCAGGCTTTTAGTTTTAAGAAGTTGTCTGATACTGAGCATGTGTTAATTGTGGGACAAAAACATCCCAAGTGTTCTGGGAAGAGATTCTGCGGAAAAGTTGGGCGAAATATGAAGAAGTTCATTATTGCCTTGAGTTTCCTGCACTGTGTGTGGTTTTGAGACAAAACAATGAATGACATCCATCTCTATTTGATTAAATTGTTACTGGGGTGTCATTTTTCCCATTTCGGATCCGCTCCAGGAGACCCCAATGAAATAACGGTGAACAATACTGAGTGTAATCCTCTCCCCGCTCCTAGGCTGCCCTGTTGTGCCCAAGTATTACTACGTGCCGGCTGATTTTGTGGAGCTGGAGAAGCGGAGCCCTGGGAGTCAGAGGCGGTTCCCCAGTAACAGTGGCCGGGATGGGAAGCTGTTCCTGTGGGGCCAGGCCATGTACATCATCGCCAAGCTCCTGGGTGAGGCGCTCGGCGGCTCCTCGCCGCCTTTGGCTGCGTCTGGCACGTTGGGCTTGACTCTGAACCAGCGTGTTGGCTTGAGTTTTGAGTGGACTGTGAGTGTCACGTGTGTCCTTGGCTTTGGTACTTGCGTGACAGGCAAAAATTGCTCTTTAGTGTTTTTATTTTTATGCTGCATGCAACTGAAAATCTTCTAAATGTGGTAGATTCTTCTATCTGTTTTTTTTTCCTGGCTTTCCCTCTTATTTCCTCTTCTTCGTGACAAAATATATTCATGTGATGCTTGTGGATTAACTATATCAGCTGCACCTGTGCAGTGATGTTTGGAAGTGATTTATAGCATTTAATTCAAATTATTAATTGCTTAAAGCAGGAAAAGTTTAAACTTTGAGTAGTTGCAGTCTCAGAGAAAGTTAATGGTTTCTTCAGCCTGTGTTATTTTTACCCTTTGAAATGCACTGTCGATTGCTCATCTAGTTTCTTCTTTTTCAAAGTTTGACCATTAAAGATTGTTATGGTGAATTTCAGTCACAAATGAGCCCTTGGTCTCACTTGAAATGGTTTTATTAAAGGCTAATGCAGGAAGAGTGGTTAAGCCAGAAATACCGTCACAGTTGGGTTTTTTTCTTAGTGTTTTCAGAAGCAAGATATATCAGTTTATTTTAACATGCTCAGCATTTACCTGGTAATCAGTAGATTGAGTTCTAGAAACTTTTTTCTTTGTAAAGGGAAGGAGGCTGTTGGTGGTAAAGTGAAACACAGCAGGGGAGCTTAGAAATTCAGGACTTGGCAGGGAAAGTGGATGTTCTTTAGGTATGGAGGGACAGAGTCTGTTGGGTGCTCCATCTCTTTGGTTTCACTGTATTCCTTGAACAATGCCTTTTTTAGCCAACACTTTAAAGTAAATGCAGGCAATCTCACTGTTCATTAGAAAAAAATAATTTAACCTCTAAGAATGTTAGCCAAATAATCATCAAGTGTGTGTGTAGGAATACTGTAGTAATTCTGCTAGTATTATACTAATATTTGTGTATTTCTATACCTGCAGGATGCTGGTTAAATAGATTGTACTTGTAGTTTGCTAAATGTTGTTTGTGTAACATAACATTCTTGGGTTTCAGTTCTTTGCTGAACATTCTTAATACTGCCTTTTTTTTTTTTTTGTTATTAGGCACTGTTTCCTATATTGGTTTAAAATTTTCTCTCCACTGTATTCACTATTTTCATTCACCCTCTTTCTTGAAAAAATATTCAATATTTCAAAAATTTTTTTACCTGTTCTCCATGGTCCTTGCGAATAGAGTCTGTAGATATTATTGCAAAGTCTGTTCAACGGTGGTTGTTATATCAGGAACTCTATTTATTCATCCTAATTTATAACTGGTGCATTTAATTTTTCTCCTTTCTGCTGAAACCCTACCTGAATAACAACCTCGCCCTTGGTCAAAGTGTTGCTGTGCTTGTTGGTGGTTGCTAATTAAGTGGAAGCCTGACTTCCCAGTACTTTGATATCTGGGGAAGGTGCTGTTTTCCCATTTCATCATCCATTCAGGAATGGTTGCGTTGCCTCCAGGGTAGCAATTAATTTGTGTTTGTTCATCCTCCTTGCTCCTGCTGTGTGGGCGAGCACACGGCATCACTGTCGGGTTCTTCTGTCTGGGCTCTGCCTCTCCCCATCCAGCCTGCCCTAAGTGCAGCGCCACGAGGCTGAGCCAGTCTCTGTGCCTCCCCCAGAGGGGCCAGCACAAGCAGGGAAGTCAGAGTTTGGCTCCTGCTTACTCAGAGGCAGTGAGAGTGTCTGCGTGTCACTGTGGGAGGGCACCACGTGGTTATGCAGCTGAAAAAATGGTTTATGAAGAAAAAAAGTATGTGCTTTGCAGGTAGTGATGGTGTTTTCCATAGAATTTCCTCCTTGCTTGGGATGAGGAGCTTTGTAGAACCTTTAAGATAAAGGTCCCCATTTTGGAGCAGGGAAAGGAATGCCAAGTATTCAGCTGTTCTGTGCAACTGAAAATTCATTCAGTCTTTCAATTAGCAGCTCTCTTATCTTTCCTTTGCTTTTCCTTACAATTTTTAAATCTTTTTCTGTAGATGCAGTGCTGCATAGAACGAAGTTAAGAGTTTTAACAGTATTTTTTAAAGTGTAGACAGAATGGATTAAATGTTGTCAGCTGCTGCTGATGCAGATAGTGAGCTAAAAAGAAATATCTGCTCTTGCATACTGATACACTTGTACATGTGATAATGGTGCTGAATATTTACTGAGATTCTATTTTAAATAAAATTGTGAATGTTGAAAGCTTAAATTTTATATTACTCTGTTGGTATAGTTCTTTTAAATATGAAATTATTCTGACTATATATTGTAATTACTGAGAAATGTAAATCAATGTACAAAACAGTGGGAATAGAACATGTGTCCTGGAAACCACTGTTGCTTTTAAGGACTATGAGACAGAGCCCATTGATCTTGAAATCATTGGTTTAATCAATTTTGTTGCAGCAGCAGCACTACACATAATTCAAGTGACTTCCTTTCCTTCAGCCATCATAGGAGTTCTGTGTGGACTGGAGCTTAGGTGTGACTAGTGTCCTTAGGATGGTTTGGGAACTCATGTGTCAGGGTATCAGTGATTTGGTCACAGCAGTTTTTTATAATGTACCTTTTTGTTTCTTTTTTTGCCCATGGATCGTGACCCCAGTGCAGAGCAGAGGAACAGGGTCCTTTCCTGGCAGGAGTCCAGGAAATGGGACAGAGAAAGTCCTGCACTGTCCCAAGAGAAGGTTGAGGACAGGACAGCGCCCATGGGCTGGCAGAGCTCGTGGCGGCAGCAGCAGCAGCTCCGGCACAGCTTCCTGGGTGAGCTGCCCAGGCAGGGCCCTCCCCTGCTGCCTCAGCATCTGCTTCCCACTGCACCCCTGCTCTGTTCTTCCCTAGCACTGGGAAGCTGCAGTCAGGACGCGTTTTGAGTTTATAAACTGCTGTCCTCATTTACTGCATGCTGCAGTGTCCAGGAGCAGTCTTACCAAGGCAGCCTTGGTGTTCCCTTACAGCTGAGTGGGGTTGTGAGTCACTTGGTTTTGAGATTAATTGCTTATTCCCTCATGGGGCGGCTTTTAAGAATAGGTACAGAATTGTTGATTTCTAGATAGAAGAAATGAAAATGCATTGCGACCTGGTCTATAGCAGAAATTAAATAAAGTTTGGAGAGTTTCATGTCAAAATGCAATTCTGGTAGGAAAATGCTTATTTGAAGGGATGTAGTGGCTCAAAGTAGATTATGAACCTTTATTCAAGGATTTTGTTTGAACTTTTTTAAGCATACTTTTATTGCAATACTTCATTTCTTTTCTCAGGAGAAGGTTAAAATAATGAATTTTTAGGTGGGATTTTTTTTTTTCTCCAATGTAAAAAACTCCACGTAGAAATTGCTAGATTTCAAAGATACTTAATTAGGGTTTTTAACCATTTCTTCTTGAGATACCATATTGAGAGGTATCTTTGATATCTCTTGTACCTTTGTGGATGAAAGTTGTGTGATTACCTTGAGGTAGAGGCTGTCTTCTTTTCTTCAAAGCTAAACAGTTTTTGATGGTCATTGCTTTAAAGTTAAAGCTCCAGAATTTTGGTTGTGAACTGAGGGATTTTTACCTGACTTGTGTGTTGTGGAGTCTGCTGTCTGCATATAATCTATTAACATATCTGTGTGAACAAATAAAGGATTGTAGTTATATACTACAATATTGTAATTAGCTGTAGTGAATGATGCTGGAGTGATTTGTTTTAAAATTAATAGAATTTTAATTTTGCAGAATATCCTTTTGATCTGTAAGTCATTGATGCAAAATGAAGTTTATAGCAGCAGAACCATAAACCAAATAAGTTTCCATGCCTTCTTCACAAAAGCTGCAGAAGGTACTCAAGTAATTCTGTGTTTTTATTATCATTTACTTTCAGCTGACAAACTAGTAAGTCCTAAGGATCTTGACCCCATTGGACGGTACGTGGCACCCCAAGACCAGCGGAACGTGAGCATGAGATTTTCAAATCAGGTAAGCACAAGCTTGTTATATACAGTCCTCTAATACTGCAGTTAAACTGCAAGGAAAATATTAAATGTATATGTATTTTCTGAGTTGATGGAGGATTGCTTTTAAGAGGAAGGTTATAACATCCGTGCTTTTGGGGAAGTGATGCATGTTTGCCTTCAAATTAAGTGATGCAGTCAAAGTGATACAGAAAATGCAAGTTTAAATAGTTGCTAATAGATAGGTACATTTCTTTGAGTTATAAGTTATGTCAGGAAGGCAAGAATGAGCTTGATTTATCTTGGTTTTTATTCCTTCAGAGTAATTTCAACTTCAGTGTATTCATATTTTTTTGTGTTTAGAGCTCCTGAGAGCTACAAGGATGAGGTTCTTGTTTTGTAGGGTTGAGACACTGTCCCTGGAGATATTTAAAAGATGTGCAGATATGACACTTAGGGGCAGAGTTCTGTGGTGGGCTTGGGAGTGCTGGCTTAGTGATTGCACTCCATGATTATAAAGGTTCTTTCCAGCCTTAAGGATTCTGTGATTCCATGTTTTCCTGTATGTGGATTAAATGCACAGCAGGAATGAGTGACCGGGGATGGAGAATGCTTGAAACATGATAATTCAGGTCTGTAGTAGATTGGATAGCAAGACATAAACATGGTCTATATGCAGGGGACTTCTTTTATTGAAGAGGTGAGAACTGTATGTATGGAAATGTGTAGCTAAAATACGTTTCAGCCTTTTTATTTCCTGATATAAGGAATATATATTGAAGATGTTGCTTCTTCAGCACTGTGTATTTGTTATTGACACATAAAAGATGAAGTGTTTATCTTAAGATCTGCTCCAAACTTAGAACTGAACAATGTTTTTCTTGTTCTATCCTAATGCTGCTTAAGCCTCAGTTTCCTACTGTTCCCTGTTACCAAGGTAATGCACCTGCCTGGCTGTTGGGTCATTTGTAATGAGACTTTCATTGTTCTCAGGGCAGCCCTTCTGCCCTGTTAATGTGAGGTGATGAAAGCTCAGTGATTTCATTTGTTCCCAGTGCCTTTGTCTGTTCTTACCTCGTGGGATTATGAATGTGACAGAACTTGTGAGCTGCTGATGCCACGTGCCCTTTTAGGAGTGCCCTCAGAAGAGGGTTGCTGCAGCCCATCCAACTCTTCTGTTTTTGGTTCTTCGAAACTTTGGGTGTGCCACAGCTGAACACTTTGAAGAAGATGAGGGTTTGTTCTACAGGCTCTGCATGACTCATCAGGAAATGTTTTAGTAGAAAAGCATTTTTACTACTGTTCGAGGTACCCAGTATATGATAAGGAATTCCCAAATCTTCAGAGAGAAGTAGCTTCTGCCCTAGGAGCTTCCCCAAAGTGGTAATAAATAATACAGTGATAATTTCCTTTCTTATAACTTACTCCTTGGTGACTGCTTTGTGAGTCAATGAAGAATTTATTTAGTAACATGCAGCTACCCAGTAAAACAGCAATGTGATGGGGACTTTAGAAGTCAACAGTGTTGAATACCTTGAAAATAACCAGCTCCATTTTGATATTTTGCTTCATCTGCAAGCAATGCATGAAGAAGGAAGGAAATTCTGGGCTTGCCTATGCCTGTTTATGCCTCTCTTCTTCCCAGCCGTGGGACTTCTTTGCCACAGATGACCATGCATGTGTTTCTTTGATATGTAGATGATAAAACTCTCCCAGATTCTGCATGTGCTTCCCAGTGTGGGTTAGAAGGAAGGGATGCCCTTCTGAATTAGTGGGAAATCAAACTGTGGCATCAGGCCTTTGCCATTGTAGCCTCTGAGCAGCAGTGCAGAAAGGGTGACCAGGACGGTTCATGTCCCTGCGATGCCAACCAGGTGGTTGTGGAATTTCTTTGGGATTGTTTGTACTGAAACAGGTGCTGCAGTATTTTGTGGGGTTATGCTGTTGCATTTGTATCAGGGCAGAATGGTTGTTGATAGAGATGTCAGTTAAATGGGTCATCACTAAAAGAAGGTTACGGAATGGAAGGCCGATGAATGAAAGTGCCATTGTGAGTGAGAGGTGCTTTATGAGCAAAGGTCTTGCTGTTAAAGTCAGCAAACTTTGAGCTCCAGCTGAGTGTCTTGAGTTGGACTTCTTTTTTATTCACATTTTAGATTTGCTCAAACAGTTCATCTGAATATTTGATTATGCCATTTTATCTAATTGAGCAAATTTATGCAAAATCAGTATTTAGTATTTGCCTTAAAGTGCAAGGAAAATGACTGAAAATACCATGGAATATGACAGCACAGGGCATCTTGATTATCTTCAGAAATCCAAAGGAGTTTCTTGTCTTTCATGGTGTCTTCTCTTTTCCATATAGATAAAGAATTATTCAATTAAATTGAACAAAAAAAATATTTCCACTTCTATTAAATTTCATTGGTGTAAGCAATAAACAAGATTTCAGATGCCTGTGTGTATAAATTCTGTTGAGATCGAGTGTTTTGGAAGGTGATGTACCAAAAAGAAGGTTTTTTAGTTTTTATTTGAAGTTCTGTGCTGAGGAAATATTTCTTAGAGTAATGTGTTTTCCATGTAGTCATATTTTCATACTTTGATTGCATTGACTATAAACTTTATGAGCACTTGCCATTGAAAAATGTGATTAATTTAGTTTATTTGTGGTTTTGTTGCCTCTACAAGAATGTCTGATACCCCCATAAATGTGTAGATTTAAGCAAGCAATAGAAAGTATTTAAAATATTCCAACCTTAGTTTGTAAGTTTCGAAACCCCATTGAAGAACATTCTAGAATGAGTTAAAGGAAAGCAAGGTAATACAGACCTGCAAAGGCTGTGGGGATTTTCTGGGTTTGTTTTGTATTTTTTTGGCACATGTGAAAGCTGATTTATTGCTGTCTTAGGTTTAATTTCATATTTAACAAAAAAATCATAATGGTACTAATTTGCCACAGTAAGACTAATTATCTGCTCGGTTATGTTGAAATATGTGTTTAGGGTTACAATGAATTAACTGTATTCTTTCAATGTTTTGCTGTGTAGACTTGGCAGTCATTTGTGAGGACTTCATTTCAGTTGCTGGGAATTAAGGTTAATGCCTGTTGGGAAGACAAGAGTCAAAGTAATAGACTGCTTATTTTTTTTCATTTTCAGGGGACTAGATAATGTGTAAAGAAGGAACTAAAATTATTAATTGGAAGTAGACTGAGATATTTTAAGATTTCCCAGCTCCCCGAGTTATGTTTAGGGTTGGAACATGTCTAATTTGCATGTACCATATTGGATGATTTGTTTTGTCATGTTAATTATAAACCTGTTGATACCTTCATTCCTGTTAATACAGTTGTCTATCCCAGCTAACACAATGCCGAATTTGTCCGGTGCTGCTTTGGAATGTGAGGCTGTGGGCTGTCAGTGGCAATGGGCACACGGTGGTCAGCCGGGTCCAGCAGCTTCCAGAGCAGATGTGCCCTGTGCCGGCGGGGTTGCAGTCCAGCAGCAAGGTGGGGCACTGCGGTCAGGTGCAGTGTCTTCTGTGGTGTGCTGTTTCTGATGGCCTCACCTTGCTCCATGGGCTTGGAAAGCCCAGTGGGTACCGTTTCCATCGGTGTTCTTGGATATTGTTCCCACTTCCTCCCATGCTCAGGTTGAATGGATTTTTTTCAGAGTTCTGAGATTTCCTGGCATTGGAGGCAGAGAGGCGTGTAGTGATAACATCTGTCCAGTGAGAGTGCAGCAAAAGACTGACACTGAGCTGCTTTCTCTGCTTGTGCCAGGGTTGGAGTCAAGGATTTTTCCCTTTGTCCTACCTCCAACGGTTTATAACCTTGTTAAAAACTATGATTTTTTTTTAAGTATTTTTTTAATTCTCCTTTTTGGAGTGGAAGAACAACTAATCAGTACTTTGTCTTGGCCTTCAGAGGTATATTTATCATCCACATAGCATGCAGAATATAGTTGAACAGCCCCTTCTGCCCACTATCCAATGTGGAAATGGAAAGCAGAAGGGTGAGCCTGGGCAGGGGGGGTCTCCTGTGGTGTCCTGGGGTGATTGTGTCCTGGTGATTGATGTTGTGTGAACAGTACCTGAGTTGGCCTTATTAAACAAATGTGAAAGCCAGAGCATTAAAATGGAACTTCTAACAACAGGATTTATTTAGTGAAATATTTAGGAGTTTAATGCCTCTCCACATCTCTTTTTTTTAAAAAAAAAAAGTAAACAGCAAATGCTGTATAGCACAATTGTTAAAAAGGATGACGTGGTTTGAGTGTTGTATCATTTATTTTGATCTGTGTTTCTCTAGGCCACTACTTGTCATTCTCCAGGCTGTGACATGTCAAATGACAGTGAAAGTAACTTTGTTTAATGTTACAGCAATCCTGTAGCTGTACAGCAATCAGAGTTCAATTTTTCCACAATACTTCTAAAGGTCTAGCAATTTGTCACGCAGGGTTTGTGTTGTGCCAGTCGTGCTGCAGATGGGCTTGCGTAGTTCTGGCCCGTGTTAGAACCACCACCTGCTGACTGCTCTACATGAATCGTGTCCTTGGGTTTGGCTGTGTGAGAGAGGAATTAGTGGTGGGATTGGAGGGGGCTGTGACTCACTGGTGACACGGAATACACGGATTTATGTACAACTTACGGCCTGTCTTACGCAGTCCCTGTGAGTTCATCAGGAATAGGGTAATAGTTCAGTCTTAAATTGAAGACCACTCCCCAAGTGAGACCTGGCTATGAACCAGTACAGCCTTGGAGAGTCTTGCTCATTTTCAGGTGTGGGGGGGTGTCTTTTGTTTTTGTTTTATAAGCAATGATTATGGTAAAGAATTGGCTTGAGTTTTCCCACTGTTTGTACAAATGCAACTGATGGCACAACGACCTTACTCTGAGCAGGAAAACCTTTATTTATTTATTGTGACCTGAACTTCTGACTTCTTCATCTGGTCTCTTTGTGCACATACTGCTATCACAAGCTTACTTCATGTGGCAAGAAGTCCAACATTTGTAGTGGAAGTGTAGTGCTGACAGACTTCTGGGAAAATGTTCTCAAGAATTTCTTCTGCAAGATCCCTAAGATCTAACTTGATAACAAGGCTCACAGATGCCTGAGCAAGCAAGCATCGACTCTGAGCATCTTGCTTCAAATCAATATATTTGTCCTCTATGGTTACAGAAAATGCTGTGTTTTTATACAATTGATACAAGATGTATTTAATTTCTGTTATTTGTGTTCTGGTAGTTTCTAGGCACAAATAGACAGAAAGCATTTTAGCAGTGACAGTGTGAGCTGCTGTTAGTTCTGTTCATTTTAGTCCACGAATATCAGAACAGAAAAGAACAAGGTGTAACTTGGCCATGTGGCTTTTTAGCTCACAGTGCTGCTGCCAGTGATGAGAAAGGTGAATTGCCATTGCAAGCCCCAGGGAGCTGAGTCAGTGCTTTCTTCACTCAGCATGCTGAATTTGCGCCTGTTTGCGTAGTTTCCTGATGTAAAATACCACTATTTGTTTGAAACATGAAGTATCTGTGTAATAAACAATGCAAGGCAATGCAGTTACCTCCTGTAAGATATGTCTTTGATGGAACTGTAAACACTACCTGTCTGAGCACAGTTTTTCAGAGTAAAGGGTTGAAATCATCAGGTCATTATTTCTAACTGAATTTTATTATTTACCCAAAAAGCTGAACATTAGGTGTATCAGAAAAATAGGTGATACCTTGATGGGAGAAGTTCTAAATTTTTGTATGAAATCTTTTTCCTATGTGGTTCTCTTTAATAAAAAACCCCCGAACTAGTCCAAACAGTGGAATGATTACCGGAAATCTGTTTATTAATGGTTCTCCAAAATGCACCTTGCAGAATAATACTGATAGGACAGTTTTCCCATAGTTTGAGATTTACAAGTTTTAGTGCTGTGTTGTTCTTTCAGTTTATTCACACTGTGAGAAATGCAGTGCAGAAGTGATGTCTGTCATAGCTGTGAATTGTTTAAACAGCCATTGTCCCTGTCCATGCTGTATTGAACCAAATCTTTAGTTAGCAATGCTAATAATATTTTTTCCATTATTTTCTAGGGTCCTTTAGAAAATGATTTGGTGGTACATGTGGCCCTCATAGCAGAAAGTCAGCGGTAAGTATTGACTTTTATTAAGAAAGTGTGTAGTAAGGAAGGGTTGAACAATAGATGTCTTAAATGGTGTAGAATAAAATACTGCTATTGTGTATCTTCTGCCAAGGTAATTGTTAAAACTAAGACTATTCTGTCCTTAAATTTGTCCTTGTTTCATTTGTAGCCTGCAAGTTTTTCTTAACACATACGGAATCCAAACTCAGACCCCTCAGCAGGTGGAACCAATTCAGATATGGGCTCAAAAAGAACTTGTCAAAGTAAGGAATTTTGTACTTACGATTATTTATCTAACTGTATGTTTCCTTTGTAAAAACAAGAATTTATATCAAGCTATTAGACTTGTAGCTCCCCAAGCTTGTTATCTACCTTTTTTTGGCAGTGGTGAAATGAAAAGAGAAAGCAGAGCAAAACAAGAAAATGGGATAAGATACATGGAATACATCTGCAGTGGAAGGATACCACAGGAGAGCAGCAGAATGTTCTGTAGGCATAGATAAAGAGAAAAGGGAACACAGAAACAGATGGTGTGCAGGACCACTGTAGTTTGGTTCATGCTCATAAATCAACCCAACAGTCCAGTGTGCTTTCACAGCGATTTCTTGCTATTAGCAGTTTTAATAACTCAGAATTGAAGGGCATTTTAATAAAATAACCCACCTGCTTGAAGCAGCTGGACTTGCATGAAACATGCCCTGTTCAGTGCTCTGGTGCTGAATCTGCACAGACACTTGGATTGTAACAGGTCAGGATGGACAATTATTACCAAAGGCAAAACTGCTTTGGTAGCCTGTGTGCCAATGTGGGCCCTCAAGCTGGAGAAAGAGTCTCCAAGGGAAGAGGCAATGTTACCATGTTGGTGGAGTTCTGGTTTGGTTAAGAAAGCATTTTCTGGTTTTCATTCTAGCAAAATGAAGGTCCTTTTAGCATTAAATTGTCATGTCTACTGCCATTCTTTTAGCCTCCATTATTTCCTGCAGAGGTTCAACATTGTTTGGGTTTTTATGCAGAGCTGGGTTATTTAAAGCTGTTAGTGTTCTGATGGCTCCATTTCTTTCCCACTTCAATATGGTTACTTAGTCTGGGTGAACAAGTCATGTAGGTAATTGTATTTTCTCTTTTAAATAGTTCATGGTATTAATGCAGAAACATAGGCAGGATCAGGAAGGCCCCAAGCTGACAGCAATAAAAAGCTATTGAGTGTAATGTTTGTTCAAGTGCTTGCTTTCATTTGCTTCTGAATTATCTTTCTATAACATAAAAAAAGATTGAACTTAGGAAAATGTTCAGAATTCTGAGTATTCTCTAGTAATGGTGGGTTCCTTTCCTCAAACAGCCCAAATAAGGAGAAATTGCACCTTTCAGGCAGGTTTAACTGATGTGTTTATACTGTCTTGCTCACAGCTTAGTTGTTTTCTTGTGGCTTTATTCTCATATACTGTAATAAGTGAAGATTATTTTTTCATATGCAAGTCTTAGAAAATTGTATCAGTTGAAGTAATATTAGGCATACATAAATAAGAATCAAGCTGTGAATAATGAGGTAATTCCCTCTTGCTTGTATTGCTGATGCGCTAATTTTGCAGGCCTTTACTAAAATTAGAATAAAGATCTTTAAAGAGTTCCTATATTGCTCTTTTACCTTTGTATCCACACTGGAAAAGCATTGCAGAAGGCAAAATTGGCCAGACAACTAATGAAAATGGTCCTTTAAAAAATTATATCAATAAGCAATTTGAAAAATTAAAACGCATTTTAATTATATAGATTAGAAAAGTAATAGGAGCAAGAAGGTAAAAGGAAGACCTAATATAGGAAACAACAAGTTTAAAAAAACAAAACCCACAACTGAATAGAAATAACAATCACATTTTATGAGTCATTTTCTAATCAAAGCAGAATGCACACACTTGCCTTTGTGAGATGTGGCAGGAGCATAAGAAAGGCTATCTAGGTTTTCATCAGCTTTCATGATTCTTTCTCACAGGCTTACTTCCATTTGGGAGTCAATGAAAAATTGGGATTATCTGGAAGACCAGACAGACCTATAGGATGCCTTGGAACATCAAAGGTTGTTGCAGGAAATGTTTATGTTCCTGTTACTGATGTATATTTTAGATAAACATTGAGTTAGTCTCTGAATTATTTTAGACATAATTGAAATGTTGTTTTATTTTATGCTTATATCTTACTTTTAAGTACTTGTGTTTGGCTATTATGACTGTGCCAAGGAATACTTGGCTGACTGGGGATGAAGGGAACTGCTTTAACTGAAATCAAATGTAGACCTGCATGCCTGATAAAACCCAGAGGGCCTAAAATTTGTAGGATTTATCTGAAATTTTTTTTTTTAAATTCAGCTGTTCTACAGTGATTATTACTTTGATCGTTTCAAAATAAATTTTCATTTTCAACTCCTTCAGTGCTTCAAATAGTTGAGGAACGATTAATGGAAGTTTTCTCTCTCCACAGATCTATCGAATACTGGGGAAGACTGTGGTTTGCTACTCGATCATTTTTGATCTCAGTGATTTCTACATGTCTCAGGATGTTATGATGTTGATTGATGACATTAAGGTATTTGCAACTTCTCCTTTGAGAAACTGACAAAAATAGAGGCTGTAGAAGAATAAACTGTGAAGTCTGATAGAAGATTGAAGGGGGAACATTCTGTAGCGTGTATTCTTTTAATACTAAAATAAACTTGCAGTTGGAAAATGTATAAAGATGAATATCCTGACAGCCCAGCGTGAGTTCTAGTGAGCCTCCCTCTCTGTCGTGTCTGACAAAAGCACTGCCCCAGAGGTGACTGGGAATGCTGCAGGGCAGCAAGCAAATCAGCATTTGCTTTGTTGGGGAAACAAATATTCTTGGCTTAAAAGAGGAACAAGACTGGTGTTACGGGAAGTAAAAAAGCCTTTCCTGGAAGAAATACTACTTGATGTTGCACTGTAAGGTGGGCAGCAGTGCAGGGCTTACCTGCCACATGCCCTGGGCTTAAGCAGCTGCTTCCAGTGCACCGAAGGTGGAGCTGGTTATTCCATGCTAGTGGCTGGGAGTCAGTCCCTGGATCCCCATGTGCACATCCTAGGTCGTTGCATGTAGTTCAGTACCTTCACTATCTTGTGGCTCACTCCATGGTTGTTATGCAAGCTCAGGAGTATTTTCAGAACGCTTCTGAAATACAAGCAGCTTCTCAAGCCCTGCTATCTGTTGAAGAAATCTGTTAGTGATTGATCAGATACAATGCTTTTAGCATGCTGGGTGTTTCAGTGCTCCTATTTTAAGATAGCTCTTCTAATGTCTTGTACTGTATGTTGTGGTGCATTGTGCTTGTGTCTTGTTTTGGGATTTTTGGTAACCAACACATTCTCTCTTCCCTAGAATGCCCTGCAGTTCATTAAGCAGTACTGGAAGATGCACGGGCGGCCCCTGTTTGTGGTGCTTATCCGTGAGGACAATATAAGGTAGAGAGGGATAAAACCATGACTTGCAGGGTGGTTTTTGCCTAATTGCAGGATTAATGGAGTTCTTTTTCGCATTTCAGAGGGAGCAGATTCAGTCCAATATTAGATATGTTGGCAGCCTTTAGAAAGGGAGTTGTTGGAGGAGTGAAAGTTCACGTTGACAGAGTACAGGTATGGTGTTTTTTCTGGGTGTTTTGCTTTTACCTCCCGATATGGGTACATGTATTCTTACTACTTTTGGTTTTTATGTATTTCCAAGGATTTTACTTAGTATCATGAAATTAAGGGGTCAAGGCTGAAGACATTTGGTACAGTTTGGTTTGTCTCAAAAGAAGCATGGGTTTATTTTAATTCCTTGTGATAAGTCTTTTGAAAGTCAAAATTTTCATAGAGGATTTTCAGAAGGGAGGAGTTTTTGTTAGGCAATCTTGTGAAATTACTACCAAAGGATAAAGCCACAGTGTCAGGCACTGAGGGATTTCCTTTAATTAGGTAATCAACGAGGAGGGGGGGAAAGGTGTTTCACATATATTAAAATTCTTGCAAGAACTGAGATCTAGTTTTAACATCTTTGCTGTTTGAATTCACCTTAAAGCAGGAATGTTCCTTCATTAAAATGTGAAAATTACTGAGACAGGTGCTGATTTTACATACTTGTATGTGCTGGTTCATTTTAGTTTACACCTATTGAAGAACCCTTTTTTTCCTAAGAAACAAGATGGAAGACACAGTTATGGCTCCTTGTTCAGTGGAAAATCATTAATTTGTAGAAGAGCTGGATCATTTTTAAAGGAAATGCTCCTAGCTGTGATGGTTCAAGATATCCTTGGGATCTTTAAGTACTTACATATTTCTCCTGGTCCTTTATGGGTCATGTAGTCTCTTCTGGTACCATTGACTCTTTCTATGGCAAATGCCATTACTGTCCAAGGAGAACCTGCCATTTGGCTACAGGGTTTGTTGTGGTGGTTTGGTTTGTTTATTGGTTTTTAAAATTTAACTGCAGTGTCTCTCTTGCATTGCATTGATTCAACTGGTATATTATCAGGCAAGAAATTTCTCCATCCAAAGGTGTCTTTATTTTAAGCACTTCACTGAACAGCTGTCAGGGAGTAAACTTTCCCTTCTGTACCCATTGACCTTCTGGAAATATCCTTTTTTTTAATAGAAAGGATTTAAGGTGTTGGCAGTCACTGGTCTTTGCTTCATCTGTTAGCCAGTACAAAGAGGAAAACTACAGAGAAGTGTTTGTTTGACTTTCAGAAGCCAAGGGAGGTGGTGGTGGGTGCCTTTCCTGCTGGATCACAGTGAACTTTCTCCAGCAGTTCAGCTAGAATCTCTCTCTTACTGCACACTTGTCACATTTTGTTAACAGTCTTGTTTCATTATAGAAAAGGATTTGGGAAAAGAACAAGGGACATGTCTAATTCGTGGTGTTTTCTTGAATAATTCATCTATTCCAACAAAATATATATTGATCTTTGTGAACTGTATTCAGCTGCTTCATTTAGATGCACATGTTAAATGTACCTAGAGAGAATGTGTCTCTCTAACTGGATGAATGCTCTTTTTTCCCCTAAAATATACCAAATCTGATTTCATTTAAAAATATGTGTGCTCAGAAGATTTGCAGCTGCTTTCTGATTTTTTTTACCTTCATTGTCATCATGTGTTCAAGCAGATGTGCAAGGTGAAGAATGAATGACATTGGTAATAAAGGCAAAGCAGTTTTATTTTATATTCAGTCATCTCACAGCATAAGAGATCAATATTTTACTGCCACTCATGTACAATGAAAATGGAATATAAAAGTTCACAATAGACACTCAGTTTTATTTAGCTAATGAGAACCATCAAAAGCAGTCTTAAAAATGCTGTAGTACAATACGTTTCCTCTGGCAGCAGATGAATAGGGAATTCGTAGAAATTCAGAGTGAGTGAATTGTAATGACCACGTCAGATAAATGCAACATTTGGTTTCAGGTATGTAGTCTTTTGAGATGGATGTATTTGTAAGCTGCATTTGATGTGCAAACTTAGGGCAGGCGTGCTTGGATTAAGGAATGACTACAGAGTAGGAATGTTACTGTGTAGTGTTTGCTTGAAACATCACTGAGACTGACAGGAAAACCACCCATCCATCCTTCAGCAATCCCTGAAATAATGATCAGTATGATCCAGAGCAAGGGGATTGTGCAGGACTCTTGAGGAATGCAACTCCTTGATCTCAGGTGTTTCCATCAGATCTGGGGTTTGGGGGTGGACATTGCTTGATGAAGCCATAAATTGCAGGCAAAACCCCAACAAAATACCAGCAAAGAAGAGGCAGCAGCCCCAGGAGACTGCTGCTGTCTTAAGCTGTCTTTTTCCTTATGAGAGAAGAAAAATACTCTGAAAGGGTAAAAATATTTGGAACTGTAGATAAAGAAACTACTTTCTCAATGGAAGCCACCATCAACATACTGAGATCAAAAGACAGTTATGTAGTTCTGTACGTATTTTTAAATTCTTTTTTCAATTTTTGATTTCAGACATTAATATCTGGAGCAGTTGTTGAACAACTTGACTTCCTAAGAATCACTGAAACAGAAGAGTAAGGCTATGTGTAAATAGTAACAACATTGTATTTGATAATTAAACTATTTTCTGAACTATGAAGAAATGAAATGCTTACTTTTCAGGGCTCCTGTATTTAAGAGTTTGGAGGAGTTGGATCTCCCCAAACATTCAAAAGTCAAGAGACAGTCGAGTACTCCAAATGCTTCTGAACTTGAGCAGCAACCTGATGTAAATGTTAATGACTGGAAAAACAAATCAACATATGAGATCCTACAGAAACTTAATGTAAGAGAACTTCATAAAGATACCGTGTAACTTACCTTGTTCCTGGGAAATAAGCAATTCTGTGCTAATGGTCTTTTTAACAACAACCTACTTAGATCAGCGTTAGTGCCATGGTCAGTGTTACAGCACAGCTCGTAACATAACATGTGTGATGTTCCTCTTCATACTCAGGGAATGTTCCCCTTCACAGTCCTTTAACACCACAGAGCTCTCTGGCCCCTCATGGTGTAAGTGTTGCCTGTCAGCTCTGCCAGCAACCCCGATGGTGTTGGTGCTAAATGACCATCCAGAGGGGGATCCATTTGTCATGTGTCATGGGAACAGATACGTTATTCTCAAACTGAAATTCAAATGACTTGAGCAGTGGATATTCACTCAGACTGGGAACTTCTTAATGACATCAGGGGGAAGTTCCACTCTGGCATTTTTCCTGTACCTAGAGGAAAACTGTCAGTATCTGTTCTAGATGTAGTGTTCGATCCGAGCCACACAGTATTCTGCTTGGTTCCCTGTGTCACTGCAAGCATTTCTGCTGCAAATGAAAGGATTTGAGAATGAAAAATCAGGAAACATTTCCAAGGTCAAATTATCACAACTTAATATGAAGCCTCTGCAAGCAGCAGTGACATGGATACATCATACATGGGGTATTATAGAGTGTGAAATCGCCTTAAAACGAACACTTGTAGACTTTTTCCTAAATTAAAAAAAAAATAAAGGCCTTTTGGTTGCACTTGAAATTTTTAATAGCTGTTCTGGTTTTGCTTCACTGAAAATCTGAAGGCTATTTGTGGGTTTGTTGTTGCTGTGTTTTTTTTTTTCAAGGACTGCAATTGCTTAGCAAGTCAAGCGTTGCTCTCGAGTATATTGCTTAAAAGGGAAGGACCGCATTTTATCACCAAGGAAGGTAAGAGCTTCTTTCATTTGACTATTCAGAGTATTTGAGGAAGCAGCTGTATGTTTAGTTGCAATGAGCATGAATAATAGCTGTGCATTCCTGCAGTTGTGTAGCTGTTTTCTGTGCCATTTAAAGCAATTTCTGGATTAAATGGGACATGCAAATTCATAGTGTGGTGGGGAATGAGCTGCTGACTATATGAACTCTTAGATCATTTGTAGGCCAGTGCTGTATCCAGTTGTAATTTTCAATGCATAGATCAAAAAAATAGAGGATTTGACCTTGTGTAGAAAACTGAAACTTAAGACAAGTCTGTATGTCTGTAACAGTCTGAAATAGATGAAGCTTTATACTGAATTTTTATTCTGCTTCGATGTAATTTGGCTTCAGTTCAATGTATCTGTGCAACCTACTCCAATTTTATATTATGGCTTTGCATTAGAGCACAGGATTTAAATTCATGTAAAATAATTCTCAGAAGGCTACTGAGGCTTGTGGCCTTTGTGCTGCAAGTTTTGGTGTTTGGTTGTTTTTCAAAGACTGCTTGCTATCTGCCTTTATATGTAAGGATACTCCTCAGAAAAAGAGGAATGTTTCAGATCAAACAATATTCTCTTAGTTATTCATCAAGCAGTGTGACTTACCACCTCCTGTTATAGAACCCTGCTTCTTAATTTTGATATAAGACAGCTGGTTCTTGTCATGAAGAGCTGTCATTTTGACATAAGCATATATTATATCCATATTGCTGTATTAAAAATGCCATAGAATCAGAGAATATCCTGAGTTGGAAGGGACCCACAAAGATGATCAAATTCCAGCTTCTGGCCCTGTACAGGACACCCCAAGAGTCACACCCTGTCCCTGAGAGCATTGTCCAAACCCTCCTGGAGCACTGTCAGCCTCGGTGCTGTGCCCACTGCCCTGGGGAGCCTGGTCAGTGCCCACCACCCTCTGGGGGAAGAGCCTTTTCCTGAGATCCAACCTAACCCTGCCCTGACACAACTCCAGGCCATTCCCTGGGTGCTGTCCCTGGTCCCCACAGAGCAGAGATCAGTGCCTGCCCCTCCTCTTCCTCAGGAGGAAGCTGTAACTGCACTGAGGTCTCCCCTCAGTCTCCTCCTCTCCAGCTGAACACCCCAAGTGCCCTCAGCTGCTTCTCATGCGGCTTCCCCTCCAAGCCCTTCCCCATCCTCACTGCCCTCCTTTGGACACTTCTTAATATCTTTATCCTTCTTATATTGACCTGCCCAAAACTGCACTCAGTACTGGAAAACAGTGTCAAGTGGAATAAAATTCATTGACTGACACCCAGTGCATTGTTGCAGGTCATGGCTGGAATCTGCACATCAGGCTCATGTAGCTTTTCCACCAGTTGCCTGCAGTGTTGTCAGGTTTGGAGAGCCTCAGGAACTTTCTTTTAGTCCTTTGTAGGTTGTGTTCTTTGCTCTTCTGAACTCAAGTGAGATTTCCTAACCCCTGTAAGCAACAAGCATTACCCCAGAGGACAACTTAGGTTCATCACAATGACAAACTTCAAAACTCTGAATGTCCAAAAAAAAGTGCTGCTGTGCCTCTGACCGTTCAGAGCGAACTTGGACTAACTTGTGCAGACGTTTCTGTGCCATCCCACATGAAATAGTGGGTGACGATAACCTTTTTAATATGCACTTTGTATGAAACAGGCTGAGTCACTGACTAAAAGTTCCCTGCATCCCACGACTGGAGACTACTGAGACTGACATTAAATAACCTCACAATCAGTAAAGCCTAACTCTAAAACCAGAAGCTGAAGAACCTTGGGTACTGCAGATGAGGATGTACCTTATGATGGGGTGTACCTTTCTAGGCCAAACCTGTATGGAGATGAATTTTCCCCAATACATTGCAAGAGTAGGTGTTATCATGGGTGTCTCTACAGCATGAGCAGCAAATTCAGCTGCAGTCTGGTTTGGCTTCTTGCATAACAACCTACTCTGGGAGACAGGGGACTTGATCGCATCTAAATTTCAGGGGCTTTACTAAAGCAGATTCAGAATTAACAGATCTCATCAAATTTATCTTATTACTATTAAATGAAAACCTGTGCATTTTTATTTTGCTTGTGTTTTGTTTGTTTTTCTTCTTTTTTTTCTTTTTTTTTGTTAAATGACTTTAGGTACTGTTGCTGAGCATATTGAAAGAATCTATAGACGAGCTGGCAGCAGAAAGCTCTGGTTTGTATACATGTATCATGTTCCTCGTGTTTTACACCAGTTGTTTTTCCATAATCTGTTCTATAGAGGGTAAGGTTGGGTTCTTACATGCTTTTAGAGGGGTAAAAATTATAGCTTTACTGACAAAATTATATTGGTGCATGGTAGCTGAAGATCTGGTTTAATATGCTTTAAAAAATTAAGAAATACCTTCTTACTGTTATCTTTTAAAATAGAAAAGCAATAGGCTGGCTTTGCACTGAGTGCTATTGCCAATGCACAATTCTCATTAAATTGAAATAATGAGAAAAGAATACTAAAATTCTTATTTCTTACAGGGCATGTTAAAATATTATCAATAGCTTTCTGTAGCAAGGCTGCTGATCAGATATAAATCAGTGAAGCTGATACACTAACTCAGATTTATTGCCCTGAAGTAATTTGCTTTGAGCCTAACTTTGTCACAGTAACTTTAAAAGGTTTTGGCAAATCGTTTGATATTTACATGCTGTTTATTAATTTCTTTGCCCTGAAGCTCAGGAGAAATTTAATTTCTTTTTATCAAAGAAATGAGTTGAGCCTGTCCTGAGCTCTGTTCTCTCACTCTGTAACTATTCCTAACAGATCAATCTGTAAATATAAAAATTGTTTTCCATTTTTGTCTCTTCATACAGTTAAATGGGCCTTTGCCAGTAATGAGGTGGAACCACAATACCTTGGTGGTATTTTTTTGTAAATCATAAAAATCACAAGTATTTTTAGAAACAAAATATGTAAACTATTTTTCATTTCTCTTCCCTGATTGCCATGTGACATACGTATAGGTTGGTGTTGCGCTACAGTGCTGCATTTGCACAGAAATTTTCTTCTTCTATAACCCCACATATTACTACTTTACTGGTACATGGGAAACAGGTAAAGTGCCCAGAAATCTGAAGTGCAGCTCTGAGATTTTTTTTTGTGCTTATTTGCATTTTGATGGTGTCAGCTAATGCATTTTTTAAATGCTTTGCTCTTGATTGTAAGAATTGTGTAGCATTTTTCACAGGAGTCAACATCCACTGTTTGAGCCTTTACTAACACTAGACAATATTCCAACCTGTTCCTTAACTCTGTGAATAAAGGATTCTTAGTAACCTGGAAACCTGTGCTAGAAAATCTCAATTACAGGCCTGTTAGGTTTGTATTTTGTCAGGAAATTAGTATTAAAAGTATTCCTATATTTAACCATCAACTGCATATATGGAAAACTGTTTTACTCAGCAGTTGCAGCTTGATTTTAGCCTAGCAGGTTACACAGGTCTCTTGTTTTCATGCTGCACTTGACATTGCATCAGCACGGAACACACAACCAAGCCTTGGTGTTACATGTTGTACTTTCTCTTGCCAAATCTTTCTCACTCTTCCTGAGCCTTGGTAATTTTTTAGTCTATTTATCTTGCAAAATAATGAAAATGTCATAACAGAAAAGCTGGCATCTCTTACCTGTCTGTTTTTAAGATGCTGCTGAGAAAAGAACAAGAAGCTTTTTGTGGAGCGGATAGTTTAATGAGTTCTAACTAAATATATTTTTGATCCATTAACCTATATCTAGACTAAAAAATGAAAACCTGTAGAAGATTCCATAAAATCTGATCCAAATTCCACTTTATAAATAATTCTGTCTTCACTGAGTTAGTGCTGAGATCTCTGCCTTGGCAGACTTTAAGCTGCTACATGAATTCATTAAACTAGCTTGTGATATGTAGTGGGATTGCTCTGTTTTCTGCCCTCAGGTCTGTTGTGCGCTTCGCAGCAAGTCTTTTAGGTAAACTAGTGGACAGCCTTGCACCATCTATTACTAATGTTTTAGTTCAGGGCAAGCAGGTAAGTGTCTGCTCCTCAGAAATGCATTAAGGAATGATAACAGAGAAACTAAACAAACATTAATTTTGAAGGCCTCTGATGCTTCTTTTAAAAGTACCCCATGGCTTAAAAAATTTTTACTGCAGAAGAAAAATCCAGAGAAACTAAAGATGTATTTAATAATTGCATATAGAATTGGCTAATGATTTTATTTTTAATTAATGACAGAATAAGACTGAAAAGACAGTTCAGCATTTAGGTAAGGGGTCGGGGGAAAGGCATGATTTACATGGAACTCCTTAGGTTTAAGGTCTCTGGGGAGAACTCAGAACCCCTTCCAATGCCTCTGAAGGGTTTCCAGTAGAGATGGAGAGGGACTTTTGACAAGGGCATGCAGAGACAGGACAAGGGGGAATGGCTTCAAAATGAGATAGGGTAGGATTAGATCAGATATCAGGAAGAAATCCTTCCCTGGGAGGGTGGGCAGGCCCTGGCACAGGTTGCCCAGAGGAGCTGTGGCTGCCCCGTTCCTGGAGGTGTCCTAGGCCAGGTTGGATGGGGCTTGGGGCAGATGATCTTTAAGGTCCCTTCCCACCCAAAGCTTTCTATGATTCTATATATATATATGCCCTCTTATTTCACAAAAGTATATGGAGTGAAGTCATAAGGCATCTTTTGAAGACTTCTTAAATGAAAATGTAGCCACTCTTTCTGTGTTTGAGCATACGACAACACGTGGGTGGCAGCTGAGCAAAAGGTCTTTCAGAATTTTAGTGTTCCATTTCAACAAAGGTTAATCATCAGTGTTTGTTCCTTTCCTAAGGAGGATGTAAGTTGTTTTTTTTTTTCCCCCAGCACAATAATTTTAATTAAGCTCATGAATAGCTGCTTCCAAATAATGCTAATGGAATATTTATGTATTTTTGTATTAAATATGTGTATGTGTATACTTGCTTGTATGCAGTGTTGTTGTGAGAGGTTTGTCTTTGTCCTACTCCAGACTGAGGTCTGGGTTTGTGCTTCTGGAGCTACACAGCTGCAGTAGGGGAAACTACAGCTGCATGCAGCTTGATTTGAGGCTATTTGCAGCTTTTTAACCTGACTTTCCTTCGCTGATTCCTTTATAACAATGATCTTTATTATAGGAGAAAAACTAGTGTTGCTGTTTTACTGACAGTAGATTAAAACCAAATCAGAAATTTAACACAAGTCCTTTTTTGTGGTTAAACAACTCAGTAGCAGCAATATGTTTTCTTAAAATGAAGGCTGTAACTTTTAGGATGCTATTAGAAATAAGAAAACAAAACTATAAATTTGAGTCTGAATTTTAAGGGAGCTTCACAGCTGAAATGTATGAGATGAAATACTGTCTAAACCTAATGTAGAGTCATGATTATAACTGAAGCATTTTTAATTTAGAAAAATATATTTCATATATACTGGTGTCTTTAGTGAAGTTTATTACTTCAGTAGCATCCAATTAACATTATTAACAAGTATCAGCCATTGACATAAAATTATTTTTGTATTGTGAAATTCTAACAAGCAAAGCAGAGTTGATGAAGTTGGATTTCTGAATTGCTTCTGCAGAGCTGTTATTCCTGTCTGTATCTTCTGAATTGTTTTCAATATACCGTAGGTGACACTTGGAGCTTTTGGCCAGGAGGAAGAAGTTATTTCTAACCCCTTATCCCCAGCAGTGATTAAGAACATAATCTATGAAAAATGTCATTTACAAGATGAAAGAGAAGCCGTAGTTCAGCAGGAACTTGTCATACATATTGGCTGGATCATCTCAAATTCACCTGAACTGTTCAGGGGCATGCTGAAGATACGGATTGGGTCAGTACAGTGTCTCTTGTTCTTTATTGCTGCTGTTATGACAGTAGAACATACACACTCCAGATGCATTTAGATGGTTGTTACATTGCAGAAATGGTTCATGTAAGATGATGCAGCAGAACTTGAATGCCTCAGTTCTAGGAACCCTGCTTTAAGTGAGTTTGCCAGAAAGGGTACACAACTGCTCTCGAATTTGCCAGTGAACTGTGTATAGTGGAGGAGGGGCAGTCCTTGTAATGGGACATTCCTCCTGCTAGTACAGTGAACTAGAGGGTTTTCTCAAAGCTTGACCCCTGTGCTGATGGCACTTGGTGGGGTTGGATGCATTCTGTAGAGCAGATGAGCAAGGTGCAGATGGGCAGGGGTGCTGCTTCCAGGTCCCCCGTCCTGCTGGCACAGCCCTCAGGATGTTGTGCCTGGCTCACCCCATGGCCAAGGAGGCAGGACCAGGCTGGGCACGAGGCTCTGTTAGCAAGGCAGGGTGATAGAGGGCTCTGGTTTGCCTTGCAGTGGGTGATGTGGACATGGAGCTGAAACAGCTTCATGGATCACACCAGTCCAAAGTGCTCCTCCCTCCCAGTGCCCCGCAGGGTGTGCTTCTGCCTGCCCACCTCCAGCACATTAGAGGGATGTGGTCAGAGGCTCGGGATGTGCTGTACTGGCAGGGAAAGGAGAATCAAGAGGTGGAGTGGCCAGTAAGAGCTCTGACTGTCAGAGGTTTTGAGGGAGAGGGAGGGAAAACTGCTGTCTAGGATTAAGGCTCTTGGATGAGACCTTTAAAAGCTTGTTTCTCACTTGAGCAGTCACATCGTGTAGGTTGGGGGTGAATGAGTGAAAGGCAGAGGCTGCACAAATGCAATAACCTGGGAAGGATGCAGCATGAATTTGATTCCCTTGTGAAACGATACAATTCTCCTCCAGTCAACATATGCTTCTAGTTGCATTCTGTGGTTTCTAGTAAGTGCTCAGCTCATAATACAGCCTAGTCTAAATGGGTCTTAAAATCTGGCAACCATAAGCAACAAATGCTTGTAACAGTGTTTCAAGTCACTTAAACTGTTTCTATTCAGTTTCATCACAATAATATGCAAAAAAAAGAGCTTGTTCTGTTAGCCTGTTGTCTGTAATGAGGGCTTCAGGTAGTAAGACTTCTGCAGTTCAAATGTATTTATCATTACAGCTCTTTCTAAAATATTTTGACACATCGGGGTACACTTCTGGTACTCAGGGAATCTGAATATCTGATATCTGTCATGACAAAGACATTGTTCATGAACAGTTCTCTACACAAAAATATTTCAGTGCTGTGGTAAAGAAAAACCTGGTTTTTCCCTTGAGGTTGCTAAATATGTCATTTTGTTCTTCAAAGAACCTCAAACCAAACACCCCCACTCCTCAACTGAATAGTATCCCTAGTATAGACAGATAAAACACTTCTTGACTATTCATCAGCTGCCCAGTTCTTCAATTCTATACTAAATAGTTTTGTCTGAGCCAGGACCCCCATCATTTACCTACTGGATTGTTCTATTTAGTTGACAAGGTGACCTACAAATAGTCTGTGCTGGAGTGTTGCCATATTCCATGATATCTGTATTTGCTTTGCTATGTGCAGAAGTTGATTATTTTTCACATTTAGGAAGAGACATGCATTAGAATAAGCACTTCTTTGAAGAGGCCAGGTGCTGCTGACTGAGATACACTGTGAGCACGCTTTAAAATCAGAACTTAAATGTTCCGTGTTCCCTATTTTTTTCCATAGGAAAAAATACAGCATTTCAGCACTGGAGGTAGATACCAGCAGCCTTTCTTCAGGCACACAAGATTCATCTTTCCACTTTAGCACTACATTCCAGTCATCATAAAAGCAAAAATGTTTCAAATTGCCTGTATTAGGTTTAGCTGGAATACATCTCTCCTGTAGCATGTAAATGCTTTGCTGTCCCCTCCACAGATCCGTGTTACTCCTCTTTCCTCCCCTTCCTTATTCCTGGTTGCAGGTTTTTTCCTTTCTTCCAAGGTTAATGCTAGAGATTCAATTTCCTTTATTTCAGTGTTATCACCCACTCCAGTGAGCAAAATTAACCTTTGCACAGAAATGCTGTTCCAGTTTGATAATGATTTGATTTAGTGTCTTGTTATTGATTTGTTTTCAGGGTTTTGTGTTGAAATAGATCAAGTTGCTGACAGTCCTATTACTGTAAAAACTCTCAACCTACTGACTTCTACCCACCTCTTAGCAGTGAAGAGCTCAGCAGAAGGTCCACTCTTGGCTTTGCTGTGGTTTGTTAGGCCACTGCAAAGAGAAATTCCCAGTGAAGGACTTGCACACTGACACATTTGAGTCATCAGGGAAGAAGGGACAGACTCCTGAGCCAGTTCTGTTGTTAATCTTAGTAATAAGAGAAGGACACTCTTGCCCTGCTAAAATAAATGAAAATAGTATGTTCTGCATAATGTAGTGTGGTGGCCACATTGCCTGATCTCTGGTATCTTGTACCTCCACTGCAGGGTCCTGGAAACATCAGTTTTAAAGCAGTGTTGGATCTCCACGTTTTCTGTGCTAATAATTCTTTAGAAAAGACTGTGACTTGACTGACCTAAACACAAACATTCTGCACCCTCTTGGCTAATGAATGAAATGACCGTGGAATGTGGCTAATACTGATGGCAGTATAACTCTATTAGGAATACTCTGCATTTTGGGATAAACACAGAAAGGCTCTTTGATGTAACCCAGACTTGATCAAGTGTTACGTGAGGGACTATTTGAAGAAAAACTAGTTAAGTTTCATTTTGCTTTTGTCAGTAATATCTGCTTGAACTGAAGCAATGTACATGGTAAGAGGCTGAGCTCTGTGCTCAGTTATTGGCTTCAGTGTATCTGTATGTTATTTCAGCTTTGATATTGCATTAGAGGCTGTAGCACTGGTTTTACATAATGTGCAGAATAAAACTCAGCGTTTTCCTTCAGTACTTTGCCAACTTCTGCCTCTCTGCTACCTAAGGCTAAAAATCTTCACTCTTGCCATGTTTTTATGGAATCAAATTTTTTTCAAAAGGGAGTAGCAAAAGAAAGTATGATAGACTGCAAAAAGGAGTTTCAAAGGCTAAAACTAAATAAGCCCTAAAGTCTTTTTAAATGTAAAATCTTGTAATTTTAATGGCTTTTTAAAACTCTTCAGCAAAATGCATATATTGTCAGAGCATAATTTTGAGTAAGAATTTTAACATCAAAAGGCAGGTAAATGTTTGTGTTAATGAACATGGTATGTAGGAGATGTAGTCAAATGAGTTTTTTCTATGGAAAGCATGGTCCACAACACATTTCTTAAAATATGTGCATTATCCCTTTCAATTCATCTCATGTTCCAATCAAACAGTAATACAGTATTTGTCTTGATATTTTATGCATGTCCTGACAGCCAAATAGCAGGATCATGCAGAATTCTTATGAGCTATTTTATTAGACCTAATTTTTCATATTTGGAAACTTTGTATTTAATTAATATATTCCTTCCATTACTTCAGCTGGATTATTCATGCCATGAAGTATGAGTTGAGAATCCGTGCTGGGGATATGCCAGCCAAGGACTTGTACCAGATGTCCCCTAGTGAAGTGAAGCAGCTTCTGCTGGATATTCTTCAGCCACAGCAGCCAGGCAGGTAATGAGATGTGGGGTTTGTGGCACCTGTTTTCATTCATAAACACTGTTCAGGTGAATTTAATTTCTGAACTGCTTTGTACACACCTGAAATCACCAGGCATCTGTAATCAGTAATATATTTATTTAAGGAAAGGCAGCAAAAATGCACTTTTTCATTCTTTCACACTCGTCTGGGTTCTACAATTGTTTCTTTTATATTGCATGTTCCCTTTTCAGCTTTATCTTTGTGGAATTCTCTTTACTGCCGGTGAAAAGAGATCTATCTACTATATGAAGCATTACATTCTTTGATGTGGGGAAAAGAGCAAAAAATTACCCAATAACCTCTACTTGAGTCACTTGTAAGAACAGTTTGTCTGCTGTTCAGTGCCCTCTTTCTTCTGGGTTATTATATGAATTAAGAACAGATTTTCTCTAGAATTCTTGAGAGAGTGGTACTGCCTGAAACTTGCCATATTTTCTCCAAGCTGTAATCAGCTGCCAAAAGCACAGTCATTGTGATACAAAGTATGCAAGACAAAAGTTAAAATTACAGTATTTCCACTGAACTGTATCAATAAGAGTGAAGCCAAAACTCTCCCTTTTGGTTTTACTTCTACTTAAGTTAGAATAATCTTTGGTACATAATACTGCTGATAATTTCCATAGTCTTTGAATGGATGATTGCTTTTTCTCTCAGCAAAGAGGAAATACACAACACATCCTACTACTTGTGCTCCTGCTTCATTCAAAACACACCTGGTTTTTTCCCCAGTGTAATGCCTGAGAAAAAAACTCCTTAAACCAGTGTCTCATCTCTCAGTCCAACTGGCCATGGATGGCATCTCCCACGTGCTTTTCAGTGCCCTGGTTGTTTATGAATGCTTGCTGCTTAGTTGCTGTGTCTACTCACGTAGGTGATGACATTATTCCTCTTCCACGGTAGCAGAACAACCCCCAGTTTCTCTTTGCAGCATTTTCCATTAACTGTTACACTATTTAGGAAACAATTTGGTTAACCACAGTAAGCATTTCAAGCACCATCTGTCATTAGAGATCTTACCTAAGTAGCCACAGCAGCTTCTGCTTTTGATTGCTGTAGCACAGGATAGATAGGTCAGTAAAAAGTACTCTGATTTTCTGAGGATGAGGATTCTTTTTGGGGGGTTATCTGAGTACAAAAGCATAACCTTCCAAACTTCCTATCTTTAATTTCTTCCAGTACAGTATTATAACTTGTTTTTCCTTGCCCATTAGTGACTTGTTTTTAAAAGTTCTGTTCCTGCCAGGAACTACAGAACACTACCTCTTTGCTTTTTTTTTTTTTTTTTTTGGTAAGAGTTTTTCCTACTCTTGTGATTTTTAGAAAGAAAATCTCTGCTGGTGTGATCCCATCTATCACTGCTAGTTAATTTGTCATACAGGAAGGGCTAATGGTCTATTTGCCTCCCTGAAAAGTCTCTCCATAACTAACCTCTCTCCAAGTTTTCAGAGAGGGTAAAAGTTTTGCAATTTTCTTGCCTCTTACACAGGGCTCCCGGATGTGATTCCATGTAGATGAATATATTCTATATCTCACCAACAGAGAGCAGACTCCACAGATGTGCTTTTCAATCTCTTTATGTAGGTCACAAGATTGACAGTACCCTTTTTTAAATTGAGCATTGTTCTTTTAATGGTCCAAACAGTTCTAAAACTACTTTTGCTTTTCAGTGTACAGGACTTTTTTCCTTACCGTAGCAATGTAGATAGGTCACAGTATTTTTTCTTCAAATGCCTTTTTTTTTTTTTTTTAAATTAAGAAAATAACCTATTATTTCTACCACTGCTGGCCTTTTTGCTTTTATGGAAATCTTGTCATTCTAATCCAAGGACAGAGCTGTATAGAGAATGAGATGGAGATGTCTTAGTAGCATGAGCTTTTTGGCAGTTCAGTGTTAATTGAGAAGTGATTTATGAGACATTTTTTTCTTAACTTGCCATGTTAATCAAATACAGTTATGCAGGAAAAAAACCCTACGTTTTATGTTGGCTCGATCCTGGCAGTGGTAAAGTAATTAGAAATCAACAGTAAGTCAGTGATAGCTATTGTATCACAAGTGCTTTATCATGTGAACTTTACTTACCTCCTTTGTTTTCATAAAGGATATCCCACTTACCTGGAGCTCAAACCTGTTCAGGAAATACACCCCTTAGTGACACTTTTTTCCCCCCATTTTCTTTCTTTAAAAAAACAAAACCAACCAACACAAGTTGCTTGGTCTTCTGGTGTAGTTGGGAGTGACTACACTAAGACACTTGAGACAAATGTAAGAGCACCCAGGGAGTTGTAAGAATTAGAGCCCTCTTTTCTGGTCAGATCTCAGAGGGAATTCTCCCCATTTCTCTAGTATTTAAGAGTAAAGTTTTATAATACAAGATCTCTTTATAATTTCATCAAGGACACTGGTGAGTGCATAAACAGGTAATTTTACGGACAAGTAATTTTATTCTAAGCAAATCAAGTTAATCTAGCAATACAAATGGAGCAAAAACTAAAAACCCAAAAATATTAGTGCTGAATTCATTTGAGCTAGGCTACAAAAGCTCTGCAGAACAACACAGTTAAAGTTGACTAGGACATTTCCCCCTTTTTTTGTTCTCCTTTTCAATCAGCCTACCAGAACCAGGTCTTAGACACAGAGAAAGGCATGTTATTGTAGTTTTTCCCTAAAAAATAACATGTAATAATAGTGTCTTGATTTTTCTACTTAAATTTTAAAAAGCAACTAAGAGCAGTGACTTTCAGAAAAACTTCTGTCAAATATGGGCAGTACTGCTACACAAGACTTAAACCTGTATTGTGAATCCACCAATTGAATCATACCCATGGATGCCACTTCTTCAAGTTCCACTGCTGGTGTCTCAAACACTGTGGCTAAAGCCCCACTGCTGTAATAATACTGAGAAGAAAAAACAGGAAAATTAAATTCCAGGCTCAGTGGTTGTAAGTGAAAGAAGGTGGGGACAGTGTGCTTCTGAAGGGAAACAGAATTTGTGATTTATGGCAAAGGTAACTCAGTTTCTACAAAGCTTTAGTTTAACAAAACCATTCTGTTGAATTTTTCACATTTACAGCCCACTTGTTTTGTAAACTCTGTGAGGGGAAGAAACCCTCCCTTCAGCAGTTCTGCTGAAATGTGTTTTTCTAATATGATTAGACCTCATGAATTCGAGCTGCTGCTGTCCCTGGAGTGCCCTGGATAGATTTCACAGTTAATTCTTTTTCTCCAGTTACATACAGCACAAACATCCCCCTAAGAATAACCTCCCGACCTCTGCATGCTGAGCACCTTTACTGTGTTTGTTCAGAGTGTACCTTCCCCCAGAGCACAGCGTGGACTGCATATGCATACTGAGATGCGTGTGAGGTCGGTGCCCACCCTGCTGGCTCACAGCACGGCCCGTGGCGTTGCTGTGCAGGTGCAGGAGGTGTCCCTGTGAGGTTGTGCCCTGTGTGTGCCCACAGGAGCTGGCTGAACAGGCGGCAGATCGACGGCTGTCTGAACCGAACCCCGGCCGGCTTCTATGATCGGGTGTGGCAGATCCTGGAGAGAACCCCCAACGGGCTCATAGTGGCAGGGAGATTCTTACCACAGGTAAAGCCAGCAGAGATGCTCACTTGTTTCTCCTCTACCTGCAAATGGTGAATTATTTTACTATTAATGTTTGGTTTATGCTCTAATGTTTTACTTGGGGTATCACTTTACTGTTATAATTGAAAAATAAAAAGGTGTTTTCAAGTTCTCTTTTTTTGGAGTAAAATACAATAGAATGGAAGCCAGTTATTTCTATTAAAGCACATGCATAAAAGTGTGAGTCTAGTAAATTCTTTCCAAACCGTGCCCTCTGAAATCTGCTGCCTTTTTGATCCTACAGTAGTCATGTTTCTTGGCTGAGTAGGATTCAACAAGCAGATTGGCTCTTTCTGGGGGTGGGTTTGATTTCATGCATGTGGTCTTTGAGTAACAGTATTATTTGTCTTTCAGCAACCAACCTTGTCGGACATGACGATGTATGAGATGAATTTTTCCCTTCTAGTTGAAGATATGCTGCAAAATATCGACCAGCCACAATACAGGCAAATAATCGTAGAGGTCTGTGGCCCACAATTAATGAAATTTTATACTGTGCATGAGTGTGTTATAGCCTAAAGGAAAAAAATCACCCAGACTCAAATATATGAAGAATTAGCATTTTAAATATAACACTTGCTTCAGTGGTTTATCCATAGATGGCTTATGAATCCTGTTAACATGTTCAGAATATACGAAGTTCTTGATGTTCCTCCCCTTTAGCAAATATTAATGACAGGACCCCTAATTGGGTCACAGGAGATAAAAATTAATGAGTAATACAAAAGTAGCTTTCCGTAAAGTTCCTAGCCCATGCCTTTTCCTAACAATTTTCTAGGTCTAGCCAAAACTGCTCTAAAATAATCAGTTTGCCCTCCAAAGGATTCTGCTTGCCCTTTGCTCACATTCCTGTAGCAAACAGCAAAGCACGAGGCTGTTTAAACCCCTTCCCCAGCACTGCACAAAATGTTTGCTGTGTGAACAGTTGGTAACTGACCCCTGTGCTGTCACAGCACTCATGGTTAGTCCGCAGGAACGTGCCCCAGTGCTCATGAGTATTGCTCCACAGGAAAATCAAATCCCTCTCGGTTCTGGCTCACAACTAATGGTCAGGCTGGGCACTGGAACATCCCCAGTTTTTCCCAAAAGATACCAAAATTGCCAAACCCGAGATGGCCAGTGCAGACCCCACTGCCCACTTGTAGGTGTTGCCGCAGGACACTTGTCATGTTCACCATCCTATTTTAAACCTCTTTCAGATACAAGGAATGTAAATTCTGAAGAACTGGGACTTTATTGATGTCTACTGACTTCAGTTTTTATAAACTTTGTCAAAGTATGACTGCACTATCTGTAATTATGCCTCAGTATACCAAATGCTGAGGTTCAGTGTTTACTGGTTTTCACCCCCTCTGTTGGTTGAGCAGCAGCATTTGTGCAGCCACACAGTGAGCTGAATAAAATGGAAAATAACTCCCCTGGCTCTCAGCCAAGTTAGATGTTAATGTCAATCATTCACACTGTGCCCTTAACCAGGTAGTCACCAGCAATTGTAACCTTTCATAAAAGCCTGCTTTTCCAGTGATTCTTTTATCAAAGTCAGAATTCTATTATCTGTGCACTATCACCTGTGCCATTGTTAAATGGCCTCCTGCTTGAAAGAGGCATTATACAATTACCAGCAGTGCTATTATGTAACCTGAATTTTTAAAAAATCAAATTTAAAGTCTTACAGTCTTTTTCTACCTTCTAGTTGCTGATGGTTATATCTGTTATTCTGGAGAGAAATCCTGAGCTGGAATTCCAGGACAAAGTGGACTTAGACAAAGTGGTGCAAGAAGCATTTCATGACTTTCAGAAAGATCACAGCAGTCCAAAGGGAGCTGAAAATCAAGTGAGTAAAATATTGCTGTCTTACAGAATTTACCATTCTCACTGAATTTAGTTATAAATGTTAATTCTGTGCAGTTCAGAGTAAAAAGCAAGAGATGGGAGTTTAGAATGGAACAGATAGAAGAAATTTATATACCCACGTGCTGCCAAAAGAGCCTATAAGCAGAGATGAAATTGTAAATTCAAACTATTAGGCTAAGGAGAACACTCAGTGTTACGTAGCTCTGCAATGGGAGTCTGGGTAAACTGGGAGAGTTACACAGTGAAGGGGACAGAATTCATTAGGAGGGACACTAGAACTGAGAAGAGCTAAAAATAGCCAAATAAAGAAGGAAAAATAAAGCTCATCATGGAAGTGTGGACTCTGGATCGTATGTACACAGACACTAAGAAAAATTTGGTAACCAAAGAACTCATATTGACAATACTAATGTAAGAACTTCAAATAAAACCTGTTCGTAGTTAATGATTTTTGTGCTGGAGTTGCATTCATGACCTTGCAAGGTTTTGATATCTAAGGGTTAACATTCAAATAAATTAATAAATGCTTTTAATACTTCACTAGAATTTTAGGGTTTATGCTTTAGAGACCTCTAAATATTCTCACTACACATTTTGGTGTCTCAAAGCTCTGAAATTCTGTAATCAAGCCAAGTTTATTGGACTGGTTGAAGGAAGAAACAGGAATAAAGCAGTGGGACAAGTCCCTGTGCTACTGAGGAGGATCTTCCTCACTCCATCTGGCATTTTATTGTGCACAATATATTCAAAGATATCTGTGCTGGCTCTGAAGCATTTATTGATTCATAACATTGACATGCAACAGCACTTCCTCTTGCTGAATTTAGCTGCTTTTAAAAGATGAGGAAGGATGTGCTCCTTACAAATTCTTTCAAATGTTTTCAATTTTCACTTTTTTGCCACTAGTTTTTTGTAATAAGATTTGAAAGCAAGCCACATATGCACCCTCAGCAACATGTCACTTTGCACAGTACCTTTGCTTATAGAAGAACACAATTTTCTTGAAGTTACAATTCTTTTGTCTCATTTTGGAGGGTAATGACTCTGTGGCCATAACAAAATCACACATCATCCACACAAAGGGCTACTAAGTGCCAGCTCCACACAGGATCTCAATGTGTTACTGACTTCTGTGGCAAGCTGCAAATCCCCAATGCGTATAAACAATTAAAACTTCCATGCAAACCCCAATTTTTACTGGTGCTGTCCTAGCCTTCATTGAAGTGATGGATTTTTTCCCAAGCCCAGATCTACTCAGAGTGTTACCATTTTGTCTCTTAGAAAGAAATCCCAATTTATAGTTGGGAATGTTGTTGGAAATTCCAGCTCCTTACATGAAAATTTTCTGGAACCTGTCTCTCAGGTGTATGCCTGCTGGCAGTTAACTGTAGCCTATTTAGGATAGTTCTTAGGATGTTCTGTCTCAAAGTTTCCTAACAAACCCCGCTAAAAACTCCTAATTTGTCTGAACTATGGTCTTGCATTAAACTGACTGGCAAGTATTTTGAACTTTGATAATTCTCTGTTAAATGTCCAGACTATTTACTCCATGAATTTCAAACACACCCTAAAACTACAGCAGCCTTAATACTTTCACCACAATCTCTGCCTTTGATTTAATAAAAGTAACCAGTTTCCTGAATTAGTGTTGAACCTTTATATAGCAGCTAATACATAATTTGAGAATAAGCAGATGTTTTAATGTCATTAAATATGCATACCAGGTGTTCAGCGAAGGACACCTATTTTGGTGAACTGATTAATGAGTTAGTTCATGCGATACCTGTGGTTTGGATCTTGGATTTTTTCCTTTTGAATAAATCTTCAGTGTTCCATCTCCATGTACGCCCAAGGCTCTGGCTCACAACTAGTGTGGCAGCACCATGAGATCCCCCAGTCAGCATCCAGCTGCATGGTGTAGGAGAGCAGTTGTTCTCTGACAGCTGTGACATTTAAAACAAAGTGTTTAAGAAGGTGGTATCTGTACAAGTCCTGGAAAGCTCAGTAAAGAAATACAGTACATCTTAGTAATCTGTTCTCCACATGCTGAGGTAAGGATATATGGGAGACTTCTGACAACTGAGCAGAATTATCCTATAGCTTTAGACTCCAAAAACCACATTTGCATTTCTAACATATTTGTGATGTTCTTGTTTCCCTGTGTTTGGCTGCTTTCCATAGTCAACACTAATGGCAGCATCTCCCCCTCTCCTGCAGAGTGACATGACTGCTTTCTACAACACTCACCCACTTGGAAAAAAGGGAACGTGCAGCTACTTGAGTAAGGCTGTGATCACCTTATTGCTGGAAGGGGAAGTGAAACCAAGCAGTGATGATCCTTGCACCATTAGCTGAAGCTTCAAACACAGCAAAGGAATTGTTTCTTTAGTTAGGTTCTATGTATTTTTCAAGCGCATATTAAAATACAGTTTTCAAGAGTCACCCTGGCTAGTACTACAAATGCATATTTATCCTTTGCTGAAACAAGTGCCATTAAAGATACTAAGTGCCACCTGGTTTTTTCCTTTCTCAGCTATGCAGCATGGAACTGAGCACATGAAATTAGTCCTGTGGTATTTGATTAAGCTGAATGGGAATGTATTTATGGTCTTAAATTATGCACTTAATGTAGTGGGTTAACTTTGAAAGAAAAGCAGTGTGAGATTTTGTCTTTATACCTCTATTTATTTATAATTACAAACAAGTTTATTGTAAATTCTAAATGAAATTCAGAAAATACCAGAATTAACATGCATACAAATCTGTGGATGCAAAAGTTAGATTATTTTCTTACTGTTTTACACATAAATTGGAGGTGAAGGTTAAAAGAGTTGTTATTCATTTAAGGTTGTCTGTATCAGTTCAATTGACAGTGTTCTTTTAAGGTGATTTTTTTTAAATTTACCAGTTGGTAACTTGATATACAAGTTTCATCCTACTAGAGCATCTTTTTATCTGTAGCAATACATATCACTGCAGTTTCCCAATCATAGTTTAAACATCTGTAAGTTAACAAGGGAAATGTGTGGTAACAAAAAAAAAAGGGCAAACAAGCTGTATTTAAAGTTAACATCAATGAAAAAGAGAAGTTTATATTACATATACTGTCATTGCATTAAAACATTCAAGATACGCTTATTTATCTCCTAAATGTGTGGAAACACTGTATGCAATATGCTTTATTTTTGGTGAAAATAATAAAAAGCAAATGCTTGTAAAAAAACCTGTCAATAAAAATACTTTAAGTGACATGCAAAGAGGCTCCCGTTGACTTTAGTGGCAGCTTTTGACCTCCTAATGAATAGTGACCAGCACCAGCTCATCTGTAAGTCAGTTGTTGCCATGCTGCTGTCAAAGACAGTTTAACTTCCTAAGGGATGGAGGGCACAGCTAATGGAGTCAGCCTGGGCCGAGAGGAGGATTTATTTCAATACACTTAGGCAGTGGTTGGTACTGCCCTGATGTGCAAACCTCCTCAGGATTCACAGCATCAAGCCTTCTCAAAGCGCAGTGGCACTAAACCACTAACAAACCTCCTATCAAGTGCTGTGGAGAATGAGTGAGGTTAAAAAAAGCTAATTTGGGGCTAATAAGAGTAGTGGTCCTACTGCTCTTCCTTGTTTTAATACATTTGTCATTAAAAGCACAGCATAGAGGTGGCAGAGGGGACAGGGAGGAAGAGCCAGCAGAGGCACAGCGCCATTCCTGAGGGCTGGGAGCAGCCCTGCACTGTCAGCACAGAGAGCAGGAGGTGCTGGCTGCAGGGCTGCAGCACAACTGTGACTCCTACAGCAAGGTGACACTGAAGCAGCACACTCAGTGGGCAGCAGTGCTAAATACTGAGTGAGCCGCTAGTTTAAACAGCCCTCCAGCATATCCTCAGATTTCTTACTGCATTACTGCCCTAGGAGTTATCAACTGCAATAAATTCCACTTGCCCTTTTTTTTTTTTTTTTTTTTAAATATTGCTTGCAGTTCCACAGCTGGCCCTGGCTCCGTGACTAGATGGGTAGCACATCTGTGTGTTTCTAGTGGTTTTAAATGTGTTATTTGAAATTGATGTATCTCTTGCCATACAAATGTACAACATAATTCTTGTCTACAAACTGTAAATCCTATTGAAAGGAAACCATCTTTTATCTACAAAACCTACAGATTACTCCAGAAGCACTGGCAGTTTCTGAGACAGTTGCACTGGTTTTGGTTCTGCACTTGCTTGTGATTTAAAGTGTTAATGCACTTTAATTCTTTACCACTTCTTGCTGCTTCTCTTTTGCTCTCACTCCATTAGTACCTCCGTTACTCCTAAGCCTCAGATTTGCTGATCTTGGTCTGACCTTTACAACTGTAAATGAATGAAAATGCCAGTCACCACTTTTCCTTATTCAAACTTGGAATGAAAATCCCTGCAATCTGTTCTTGTTTTCCTTTATAGCCTTGAACACATGGTTTATGAAATTGTGATTGTGACAATTTTTCAGCTTCTACAAAATAAGGATAGATTAGAAGATGAAGATACCAAAATCCAGCAGAGTCCACATTCTCTGAAAAAAATGTTGAGTCTGGAAGGCAATACCATTAATTTTTCTCTTGTTGAAGTAGGAACAAGACAGGAGCTTGACACAAAGGGCTCTCACTTAGCTTGCCTATTAAATTATAGGTTTATAAGATAATTGGAATAGAAATTAAAATTTCTACTAAAGTAAACATCTTTCTACGTGATAAAATGTTTGAAATGACAGAGGAAAGAGAAACTTCTATGAGAATAAAGAGGGTAGCAGAAAATTAAGGGCAGACCAGATAGTTTTTAAACAGCCATAGCTCAAACAATGTGTTAATATTTAATTAACTTGGTCTTAATTTCTTTGAAAATACTGTGCCTCAAAAGGACAAGGAAGAAGATGCATTTGGGGTTGCAAATTAGTAATTGGAGGTGCAACAGTCAGGACAGTGCCCTGTGTACTGACCAGGGCTACTGGCAATAGCGTTGCTCCAGCCATTAATTAAGTCCCAAAGGGTTCAGTGTCCATTCACACCATTCAGCTCTTATTATACACCCTCAGAGTGCTCCAAAACCTGAACAACCCGTCTGCTTTCAAGGGGAAGTAGGATCCATTTAAACAATGGGAAAACACAAGTTGCAAAAGTTTAAAGTTTAGCTGTTGCGTAAAAGCAGGTTGGTTTTAAGCACCACTTTTCCCCCCCCCCCAGATTCCTCTATCAGATGCTCTTGAGAAGAAGACCAAATTACTTCAGCTAAGCAAACCACAGAAAAAAGAAAAACACCAAATCTTTTTTTCTCTGTTATTAGAAGGAGGGGAAATACCAACTTACAGTGACAAGTCCTGATGCAAATACACATAAATGCACCCCCCTCTCCAACCCCAAACTCGGTCACCTTCAATTTTGTCTTCACTCTGGATTCCTGTGGCACTTAATCGGTGTCACATTCACAGCACGTCAGACCTTTCAAACTGCCCCAGTCCTCGGGAAAATTCAGGAGGTAAGAAGTTGCCACAAGCAGTTCAAGGCTTTCTTGGCATTTTTGCTGTTTACTTTGTTGCTTTCCTCGGTATGACTCTTCAGTCTTACTTTGCTCACAGATCAGTCTGTGCAAGTGATACAGAACAGAAAAAAAAAATAGACAACCAGGTTAATAATAAATCAATCTCTGAGAAATCCTTTTCATTACCTGTTAATGCACCATAGCAGAAACCATAGTAAGAGATCCGGATTTGAACAGGATTTTGTTGGATCAGTCCTGGAGCATGTAATGTGGTGCTGTCCCAGCACTCGGGGGGCACTTTTCTGAACAATGTTTGTCACCAAGGTCCATCAGCAGTGTTTAGGGTTAGAATGAGAATATCACAGCAAAATCACCAGGGACCCACAAGGACCATGGAGTCCCACTGTGAAGGGAATGGCCCGTATGGGGATCAAACCCAAACCTTGATGTTACCAGCACCGTGCTCTACCCAGCTGAGCTAGCCTCTTCTGCTTTTGTAATTTAGGTCTCATATTTTTTGTTCTCACTGCTATTTAATATACTTTCTTAGACCTTGCACATGGAGTTCATGCCATGAAAATAAATTCCTCAAGAAGTGGTCATCGTTCACAATCAGTGTCATTTGATATTTATGGACCCCCTACAGTTTTCAAGCAAGTCTAACTGCTTTACCAATGGCATTTTTAAGACTGGAAATTGTCATTCTGTAAAAATGCTTCTCAGCTACATGGGTATTACAGTACCAATATCACTGAAAGAAATATTTAATGAAAAAAAAAATCAATATAGTCAGAGCACATACCTAGAAGATACTTTATATGCTAGTTTGTCAGAGATAAAAATAAACATACCGAAGGAACTGGGAGTGGTGGGGCAGCCTGATGCTTAAAACATAAATTAAAAAAATACTGGGATGCAATTAATTCCACTGAAGCCTCTATATCTCATCCCAGAAATCAATCAAGAAAATGGCTTGATTGAATTTTTAGATAATTACTATCCACAAAACCCCTGCCAAACATATTCTCTTCTCCAGAAGCGTGACAGTCTTTTAAGCTAATGAACTAAGCCTTGCAGCATGGGAAGAGAAAATTAAATAAACAAGAAAGTCTTATGCTCTGCCATAAACACAAAATGCAACAGTGCTGTAAGGCAATGCTGGGAGCCCAAAGGAAACGTGCAGGTTACACACTGTCCATGCCTGCTCCTGAAGAATAATGCATGTTATGTTCCAGAAACTAAAACATACAATCGAACTCCTCCTTGAACTGGGACTGGTGCTGAACTCAAGTGTCTCAAGTTCCTGGTTTTCTTGTTGAAGGCTCCTGTCTCGGTAAGTGGCCCCTGCACCGGGGCTGTCAGCCATCCATGCCAGGAAACCTGGAATTCCTGGTGTACCATTTGTGCTCCCACCGCTGTCACCAGCCAGCAGAACTGCACTGGATGCCTTGGGGTGTCAAAGGCCTCGGAGGGCAGCAGCAACATCCCAAATGTAACACAAATCTACTGCTGGAGCCTGGAAAGGAATAAGGACCTGTCCTTTTATCTGAATGTTGTTATAACAAATTACTAGTGTGCTTTTGCCAACAAATGGCCACAGGTGGTTTGTTGTTTTTTTTTTTTCCTTTCAGCTTACCAAAGTTAAGGGTTTTATAGTATAAAAAATTTCAGCCTTATGCCTGTTTCTTTGCTATCAGTAGTACAGTTCCTGCTGAAATCAGTTATAGCACAGTACAAGTTCTGTGGGATTTGTTCAGATTTCAAGACCAACATTAAAATTAACCAATCTAATGAGAACCATACAAAACATCAGTAATGAGGACTCACACTGGGCAGATGGAATGAAAGTTTTCTGGAAAAAAAAATAAATTCGTGAGTCACTAACACAGCAATTGGCTCTTTGTATTCTAGAGACAGACAAAATAGAGGATTTACTAAAACTAGTGATTTTCCTCTCAAAGGTCCCATCACAAAACTAATGAAACCACAGCTGTTAGACAACTACTCTAAAAATCAACATGTTTCAAGAGGATGATACAAAGCTTCAATTCTCCTGTGAATGCTTTACAATAAATGTTTGAGTTAGGGCTCATAAATTAATCTCAGCATCACAGTGGTCATTCAGGAAGATAAATTATGCATTATTTGTTTGTGAAGTGTTACATAACAAATAGTTGTTAAAGCTTCTCTCAGCCCAACTCTCCTTGAAAAACCTCAAACACTTGGTGAAAAGATTAAAGAGATACTGTTGGCATGTGAAAGTGCTGAATCACCTTGACTTTCCCCAGGGTACTCATCTGTTCCGTGACTTATTTGCTTCCATGGTGCTTTCCTATCTCTGGGTCACGTTGTGTTGATATGCAACTAGAGATACATTATTACATTTGACCTTACGAGTAGTCTATATACATTTTATTTTTACCAATTTCTTTTCCATTTGATGTTCACTGGTCTGCTCAGTGTTCTACTCCAGGTTTGCTTTGGCTTGTAGTACTTACCCCTCAGCACAGCTGCTGTTTCTGCTTGTCCTCACACTCAGCAGTCCCTCCAGAACACATACACTGGACATTTCTGTATTAGTGATAAACGAAGCAAATGCTCAAAAATTTGAACAATAAAAGTCACAAGTTAGTAGAGAATGTGTTATTTTTATGTTTTCATGATGACTCCCTTGGAAGGGAAGGCATGTGTTACATGATCAAAATAATCTTCTACTAAACATTAGACTTACTGTTCCTGAAACCCCTCAAATTCCATGTGCCTCCTGCATGTGAAAAACTAGCGTATTTCTAGGAATACTTCCAGTGTCACTCTCCAGGGGAACTATACATGTTTCACATGAGCACAGTGCCACTCCTGGGAATCAGTCACATTTTATGGCTTCTATACGAGTCATGGAAGTCAGTCAGAGAACAAAACACTATTTAAGGAACCAGCTTTGATATTTCTCTGCATTCTCCTGTATCCAAGTTTGCTTTGTGGCTAAATTTCATCTGAGTATTTTCAGAGTTTACAGGTGTTTTACATTAATGAATTTATATTTTCATTCTACAGGAAGATAGGAGGCAGAGCCATCATAGAGACAGGATTGACTGTTAGCAGAAAGTCCCCTAGAACAAGTGACCAGCACACTACTGCCTCAGTCAAATGAGCAGCCAGTAATGTCAGGTGTGTTCAGTTCATAACGTGGTGTTACTGCTGCCTTGCCAAATTAGAGAATTTCAACTTATCTTGTTAACTCATTTTTAAAAAACAACTGTTCTTAAAATATGAGGCCTTTAATCACAATTCAGAGGAAGGAAAAACAAAGATGAATTTAGCTAAGAAAAGGATCTAAATGACAGCCTTTATATCATTCAAAACCAAAAATGGTCATTCAAAATACTGTATTTTAAAACTATACTTAGGTGGAAGTTTGGCTACAGAGGATGTGAAAATCTGCCTTTGTAGTCATTCCTACATAAGTACATTTCTGCTTACGCTGAAGTTTTTGGCTTCATTTGGCATTTAAGTGAGGAATGAGGAAACAACATGAGTATCTTGTCACAAATAAGTGTATATGTAAGCATCTATAAAAATGTACTGGTACTCTGTGCTGTTTTCAGAATGACTTTTCCTCTAAAACCTGAAAACTGAACAAAAAAATAATTTGAAGCTAATCTGAAAAGGAAAAAAATCCTGAAAGATCCATGCGAACTGCTAAACTAGTCAAGTACATATCCCATTCAATGGCATAACTTCAATAATTATCAATCCTCCAAGTCAGTTCAGAAGAAAACACACCTTACTGTGAGAACTGTCAGCAGCAGAGCATGGGTTCTACTCATGAAACAGTAGTTTATATATAAATTATAGAGCTTTGGCAACAATCCTTGTGGTCACAACAGACCCTGCCAAAGCTCTGATGGCAGATGAGGATTTCCCCAAATTTTCACAGCAGTGTTTGCTCAGAACAGCCATACCAGATAAAGGTACCGAAGACTGGCATGCTCATTCTCTAGTAAGAAATTTATCTGCAACTGAAAAAATAAACAAAGACCTAGTTTGTGTCAGCTGTTACATCCAAATCTTGCATAACATGATATAACAGGCACTTGAGAAGAAGGATTTTTGTTTCTTTTTTTTTCCTATATTATTAGCACATCAGGTTAAAATGAGCAAAAATACACGACCATCAGAAAAACAACCTTGGTAGTCCTCCAAAGAGAATCAGGCATTCTCCCCTGCCTGATTTTACTTCAGTCAAGGCAGTAACATCAAAAATATTCCCAAAAGACCATACACAAATCACTGACACGATACTGGAAAGGATAAGTTATTGTATTCACAAGAACCCTTCAAAATGACAGTAAAATGGCAAGTCTCACTTGGCAGTCTGATTTTTTGATCTCTGCTGGAGACAAGCTCATGTGTGGTTGGAAATTCTCCCAACAAGAAGCAACTGGTAAGTAACTGCCCCCCACAGCACAGTCAAATGAGCTTTATTTGTAGCTGCTATAAATGATGTGTCTCTTCAAACTGGATGCTTTAGAGAAAAAAGGGATGAGACTTTCTCTCCACAATGCTGGCATGTTCCTGTGCCTCTCGTGGATGAGTAGGAAGCCACCTGTTCTATTGCCACGCTCAGGAAAGCCACAAACCCTCCTCATGTATATTTTCTGCTAATATTTTTTCATGCTACATATAAACAAAAATGATTGGAATGATTTTATATCTATTATTTGCAAGTGCAAGTACATTGCGAGACCCTAGCCTTGCAAGTTATTTTTGTCAGAAAACTGCACTTATATTCAAAGATACTGATAATCAGATATGAGAACATGAAGACATGGACTAGTATTTGGATCTCATTTGTCTTTGAAGCCATTTCTGAAACCCTCTTATCATGCAGGCATTGTCATGTTGTCCTTCCTGTGTTTTGGTGGCATTGGCCAAGACAAAGAGAGAAAGTTCACTGGCTCTTCTAAAATTAAGCTTTCTTCACAAAGCAGGTTTTCAGATTCAGTCCTGTCAGCCTCTGTTTCAGCTCCACGATTCACATGAACTTTGGGTCAAGCCTCAAGTGACGAAATGAATTTCCTGCTTCTGGACATTTATTTTTTTTACCTCCACAGTCTGCCTCCCAGTACTGGAGTATTCATTACCCTCAGCTCAGGTTAACAGCGTGCTTCTGAGAACTCATTTGTATCTCGAAGCCTTTATATTAAATATCTCATTGGCTAAATTGGCTAAAAAATTCTTTACCTGATTACAATTTCAAGTCCTGCATTGGAGCTGACTCTGATTTGCTTTAAATGCCTTTATTTCAGGACACTTGTCATGCAAAAACACGCTGTACATTACAGAATACAAGTGGCAGAGGTTAAGAGACACTGGAGTGGGTGTTGTGTGGTAATTGACACAGCCCCTCTCACACCGACTGCGGTGCCGCTGCCCCAGTGACAGTGCAATTTGCATGTGGGAAAGGATAAGCCGTAAAAGGCAGCAGCAGTTTATTAATTTTAATGTAATCTGCCCATAAACACATAAAGGAGAGGTAAATATTTATCTATGGGATGTCATCTACCTCTTTTAGTCCATCATGATCCATTATTATTATTTCCTTTGTATCTAAATGACCTGTCAGCCTGGAGCACAGTTCCGAGCTGAGCTTCAGTAGAGGAATTAACCCTTCAGAAATACTGTGCAGTTCCTCACAGTGCGAGGCTTTGAGATGCTGAGACATTGTGTGAGAGAGAAAACAGACGGCAAGGACAAATAACTGGCTGCCTGACTTTACTATTTGCAGACAATAGTGGGTCACTCTTTCAAATCATTTTAAGACTGTTGTTGTTGTCACTGCTTTGAAATAAAATCAGCTGACAACTAAACAATCGCTAAGAGATTGAAAGCAACATCAAAAAAGAGCCTAAAAAGCAGCCTCAGGACCCTTAAATTTAATTAATTAAAAAAACCCACAAAACACCTGATCCACATTCCTGCATGGCCCTGAGCTGATTTTTAGTTTTACATATACAGTTTTTGAGCTGCCAAATTCCATATATATAATTTTTACATGCGAATACTTGAAGCTGATATGAAAACACTCGGCTTCCAGCAGGGAAAGGAACAGACACAACCTAAATACCTGTACCTTTTGTTAGTGGCACCCATATTACAAGAGCAAAGTAATTCTTACCTGAGCTGGCACAAACCTTTGTCCAGCCCACCCTCAAAGTTGTATAATTATTAAACAGTATTTTTCACCAAATTGTTACATGACATTGCAGACTAGAGGTACTAATTTTAACACTATCACTTTATGATAATTGATGATACTCTTGCACAAGATGGAATGCCATCTCCATGAAGAAAAAATTCCACTTTGGCATACTATAAGAAATTTTTCCCTTTTCACTGCACTCATAAGCAAGTTATGCTGCAGATAAACCACAGATGAGACTTAGGAAGTCTATGCAGCAAACGCTCTTGTAGAGTTCAAGCCAAAAGTCCATCCCCAGTGTTATCCTGAGAAGAGCTTTGCAGAGAATGTTGCCATTAGTGCAAAAGCCTCCACTGAAAACAAGCTCAGTGTAAGGCAGGGAAGGGGAAAACCCTACAAAGAAATCATTGCAGGACTTGAGACTTCTTTCATTTGTTGTTCCAAACTGGCACAGTTATTTTACAGGAAATTATTTGTATCCTGTACATGTAGGGCTTCCACAATTACAGAATCAGAGTTTCAAATTCTACTGGACCATTAGAAAAACAATTCCTGGGTTCATTTCACTGACAAAATGTGGCACATTTCATTTGCATGTCAGTCAGGGACCTCTTAGGGCAGTAAGATTAGTTTACTTAGAGCTTCCTACCAGAAAAATTTTAATCAATTTTAGATTGCTAAAAAACAGCCATGTACAAAAGGTGACTCTTCATACTGTCTCACTAACAAATCATTTCAATATGAAATACAAATAACACACTATAATACCAAATAACACAAACGACAGTTTAGCATTCAAAACTACCACTGCAATCTATAGTGGTTTAATCCATCAAAGTGTCAAATAAAAACCTCTACAAGCCCTGCAAAGTTTGGCCCTCCAAACTCACACACTTCTGGGGCAGGAAAAGGTGGCTGTCAAGGCAGTGGAGAGCTCTGTTTCAGATCTCTTAGAGAAGCCCTTCATGGAAGACTGTTAACCCAGGCTCAGCTAGGACTGCTCCTGAGTAAAGCCAGGCCTGCATCCAGACCTTCCTGGAAGAACTTCCTTGTAATGCAGGAGTCCACTACAGACTATCCATGGTATGATTCTAAAATGCATTATATTACTTATTTGTGCTGAAGAAGCCCCATGAAGTTACAATGAACGCCCGAGCTTTGCTACAGAGCTACTGCGCTGCTTTGGTTGCAAAAGCACAGCAGCCCCTGCCAGCAAGGGATGAGGTTTTTGCACAGGATTTTCAAATTTGTTCACTTGAACTGCCTGATGCTGCTTTGTTATGGCAATGGTAAATTTTCCATCAGTGCCTGAATGAATAACAGGGAGCAATTCCCAAAGTGGTACCTGTTTTTTCCCCTGAGGCTGCCACTAGCTTTTCGAGGGACACCAGTCATCTCTCTGTGGCTCTGGAAAGGGTTCCAGCACCACGTGTTTGAGGTGTTGGCTCCAATTGTTAATTTGTTAAGTTACAGCCTGCAGGGAGATAGGAAGCAAAAAATTACTTCAGAGGATTCACCACGCCTTTTACATAATCTTACAGAAAATCTCCAGTATCCAAGCCTGCAGACTGGGAATTGGGCTGTGAAGTTTCCTACTGGCGAACTTCAATAGCACTTTAAAAGAGAACCAGGCAGCTGTGTGGCATTACCCCTCCAGTTTCCATGGTTACAACAATTAGATGAGCACAAACAAAGCAGCTGAAATTTTCAAATGAATAGTATTTGAAATCACCCTCTCACACAAAAATCCTGGTGACAATGGATATGTTAGAAATATTGAATTTTTTTGATTGAAAGCCCACCCATAGATGCAACATTGTTAAAAAAAAAAGGTTGTGTGAGAGAAGAAAATAAATCCAACATTTTACCTTTTCATTTTAGATAAGAAAGACTATAAGGAGAAGGAAGGATTAGTAATATTTACTGGGAAAATGATTTCCAGTTACATAGCTTGGTTTGCAATACCAGCAAAATCTAGGAAGCAGCTTGACTTGCCTTCTTTGTGGGGGGGCCAGGTAGCAATCAAACCAAAATGACAACACCAACAGAGAAGGTATATTTGCTTTTAGGACAACTGTAAAAGGTGCTTTGCTAATATATCCAACTTTGTGGTGATCCCAAAATGTGATACCCTAAGACACAAATTCTGAATCAACTTAAAAAAATGTATTAAACTCATTGGAACTACTTAACACACCAAGGCAGGTAATGGGAATATGCAAGAACGACTGCAAGCAGGTCACTTGTACAGAGAGAAGGCTGAACGAGAATCTCAAAAGAGGAATATTCTTGGGGAATCAGGATTCAGTTTGTTACAAACTTTGCTAGCTTTTATTTGGTTTGGTGTGTCTACAAAGTCTCATTTTAAACCTCCATGATGGTTTCTGTATCATTGTGTGAGCAAATCTAATGTTTGTGGTGAGGAAACAAGCTGAATAGTTCAGCCTCAAAGGTGGAGGAAAACATGACTCAAAGCAAGGAAGGAAAGTTTGGGTTCCCTCCTCATCAGGCACTATTTCCACAGAGATTAAATAAATACACAAGGTTTGCCAAGGGACATTTCTGTGTTAATTTCTTCTATAATTTGTTTGGAACACAAACAAATTCCTCTTACAGATTTGATATTGTTAACTTCTCTGAGAAGAGCTGATATGCTAAGATTGTTTATGATTAGGGTTTTACTGATTCTTTCATGATTTCAAAATGTAACTCAGAAATTCAAAGCCTATGTTCAGTAACCAGCCAAAACCAAAGTTCTAATGAACTCTCTAAGTTGAAGGTGTAATATATTGTGAATATTAATTAAATTCTGTTCTCACTACATTAAATAACTTTTTTATACTTACGGTTTCAGATTTCTCTCAGTTTCCTCAGTTGAAGGCTGGCAACTCTTAAATTGACCACCCTTCCTGTATTTCTACCCCCAGACACGTTATGATAATTCCACAAAACACTCTCTTCATTCTTTGATAGGCAAACAGGCAACATACACTACACCAGAGAGCACACAGTAGACTGACTGGGGCAGAAATGAGTTTTCAGGGATTAGCACAACATGCAAATGTAAAGACTGAATCCCTCATAGTAAATTAAGAGGCCAGTTAGACTGGTAGATCACAGAAAGGTAACTGGATATTGATGCGCAGCAAGCTTTCCTGGTTGTTAGTCTGAGTCACGCAAGGGACCAGCAGCAGGACAGGTCCAGGTCCCCTCCTGTCCCTCAGCCCTGCACATGCACATCTGCAGGGCACATAACTGGCCATGGAAAGAGCAGGGAGAGTGAACAGCTAAAAAGATCCTGCGTCAGGTTTGCTTTTCCTCTGGGGTCTTTGAGCTAGGAAGGTGGCTGGACATGGCAGCTACAGTTCAAAAGATTGTTTTGCCTCCTCTTCTCAAAGCACAATTAGTTACTCTTGCTATTTACTATTGCAAAGCTGGTGCTTGAGCATATCTTTGGGCACATTTTTGGGCACACTAACCTGTTGCATAAAGACTTCCACCCAAGTCTACACTAACTCCACCAAAGTTTCCTACTAGGAACGGCCAGCAGCCAATCCCAAATCTGAACAACTTCCATGAAACAAAACCAATCCCCATCCTCCACACTTCAAAGGAGGCCACAAAAATAGAGTTAGAACAACTTATACAATATAGCAATTAGGACAGAGGTAGGGAAATGTGACATCCTAATCCTGTAATGACAAACCGATTCAGAGATAATGTTTTTAGGAACAAGCCCTGTTCAGGTTCCCCTCCAAAACAGCTTTCCCTAAAGTCACCATTAACGAGAGTCAGGAAGTACCAGCCAAAGGAAAACAGGCACAGAGGGCTGTGGGACACTGAAAAGGAAAAATCCATCAGGGAATGACATGGCTTCACCAGCACAGCTGCATTGTCTTTTCCTGTCCGTGCAGCTTAACCAGGAGAGTATACAGCACTCCTTTGTTTTCATAAAGCAGGAGAGGGATAAGCCATAGAAAGAGGACAAATCTTGATTACATGCTACAAAAATTAGTCTAATAACAGAATTACTTAATTTCCAAGGCTTTTTTTACAGGCTACTGCAAGTTTTCTAGTGTCGAACTACATAGCCAGAGGGAGGAGGATATATATACATATTCATTAGAAGTCTACATGGCAAGGTTTAAAAAAACTCAAGACATTAATGTGGTGAGTGTTAACAATTCAAAGCAGGAACTATTTAAATTAAATGATGTAAAGACTGAAATAGCACCATGCTATTCTGGGGAAGCAGAATTTATTTCTGTAACCCAGATAGCTTTCCCTGTATAATCCTGCCACACACTATGTTTCTAGCTTGCTGTCACTATAAAACTTGCTATTATAGATTGCTGGGGATACCTAGAAGCACATAAGGATAATTTGTCTATCATGGCATGCTGTATCAGTAAATATCCAGGCTGTATCAGTTAGATAAATGGGGGATTCAAAGCTTAAGTAATAAAAATCTTCCTTGTTTACTACTTCTTCCAGAGGCTTTTTCATATTGCATAACATAAAAAGTTAAAGGAGTAAGAGGAAAGCAAGGCAGCAACTGCATTTCTTTACAAAATATACTGGATGTGAACACAGACACGGTGCCTCTGCAAGGCAATGAACCCAGGAGTGAAAAGGGTTTCCACTACTTCCAAAAAACTAGCCTGATACCCTGCATTGCACCTGTTCATGTTTTCAGTGCCTAAACAGGCAAGAATTGTTTTCATATCTTATGAGTCACATTGGCTGTTTTGCTGTTTACATTACAAAGTACAAACTGTTTCAACACTAAAAATGGTAATTTGTATGTGAGAAGAGGCCAAGTTTAACCTCCAGTATGAAATCATGGGTGTTAGTCAAAAGAAGACCCAACACATATTGCAGATTCATTGCTGATCAGTGGCACCCCACTCTCATACAAACATTTGCAAGACCCAGCAAAAGAAAAGCCTTTCAAATTAAACAAACAAATTTAATTAATGTACATCTTGATCTGGACATTTCATAGTCCTTCTCCAATTCCTATTTTTTATTTAAACATGAGAGCCAAGTCAGTGCCTGATTTCCAGGAACCATGCCCCAGACCCTGCAGAAACAGGGCAATGCTGACAGCTGAGGAGGCTGGTGTCCTAAAGCATAAACTGCAAAAGCACATCCTCCCCCTCAGGCTCCAGATAACCAGCCTGTGTTGTGATCCCTACATGTGCCTACATATCCATATATACCTGTACGTATGTTTATGGACACACAGGGTTAAACAGCCTCTACCTTTTGCCATGTCCACTTAACAGGCTCTACTGGAGTATCTGTATTGTGGCTTTTGGTCTTCAGAACCAATTTGCCTAAAGGCAAACTGCACAAGATGAATTTTGGATGTTTAAGTACTATGCCCAGCTGTCTAAGTAATTCTCTAAAGCTTTGCTCAATCCACCTGCCTTCTCTGTGACTCTGTTTGGGCCTCTGGAAAATTCAGAAAACAGCTTATGTTTCCCTAGTGTATTATAAAGTGGAATACTCAGAAAGTGCTTCAAAGTAATGAGGGAAGATCCCATCGAAAACAAACCAGAAAGGCACAGTAATTTCTTCTTCACTCACAGGGTGAGTCAGCAGAAGTCAGATCTCTTTCCCAAAAACAACTGGCCTCTCCAGGGCGTAATTTTTAACCCTTTTATTCCCTAAACTGAGGCAATCACAGCATTTCCTGTTTCAATAAAATACACTCTGCAGAGCAGCAAATCCTATCCTCAGTGTCAAATTGAACACATTCTGTATCTAAAAATACCCCAGCTACCCTTGGAGGTTTCTATTTGCTCTTATATAGAGAAATTAAGTCATGGATTTTGTCATTCCCTGATAATGTGAATAATTTTAGAGTCATTAGTAAGGGATTAAGGTTCTCTCTTTTTGGTTTTCTTTTTTTTTTTTTTTTTTTTTTAATTTTAATTTAACTTATTTCTTTCCAATATAAGAAACAAACTCTTAGACCTGTTATACAAATTTGGTGACTAATGTCTTATGAAGATAACCGTAATTACTCCTTTGCATGAGAGAAGATGATGTGCAACCACCCTGAAGAGATTTTCCTGATCCAAGATACTTAAAGGAACTTGAGTCTGTTTATTACCAAAACTCACCTTTAGTAAGATCTTTCCCCTATGTCAAAGTGTTGCTCTCAGATATACATTTCAAAGACACTTCTAAAACCTTTATTGTACCCTGTTCTCAAAGCACAAACTTTGGATAACCTGTGGCAACTTCAGAACAGAAAACATGACATTGATAAAGAATCACATAACAAGCTTAAAGGTCTTCTACCCTATAACAGCAATGGCAAAACCTCAAATCCACTATGTCCTGGAACACAGAACCCTTTAAAGTTGGAAAATTGATTTCTCACACTGAATATAATGCCCAATTAAAGTGCTTTAATCTGGGGTCATGTCCATCTTAGTTATATTTTTCCATTTTGTTACAGTATTTTCTCTTGAATTCAGAGCTAAGGCCCTTAATGAATTAGTGCAGGTTCTTTGAGAAAGCATTACATTTGTGTTCTGTGGAGTTTTGCCAGTTAACATTTACATTTCGTTTATTTTATTTTCCCATTTCTTCTTCTCAAATTTGCCTTGCAACATTTCTACAGTGCAGTTATTTTAATGTGAAAAGTAGTTAATTTCATGCATATTTTCAGGGAATTCCACTGAGAATTGACATTGTGGTGTTACTACGAACGTATCATTAGCTTTATTTGTAGCTTTCAGTGGAAGCAGAGTCAGGTACCCAAAGAAAAGTGTCTAGAAAAATGCACAAGGAATTTCTAGGCCAGCACATTTCATAAGTAAATTGAAAAGCCATTTTGGAACAAAAGAAAAAAAAAGGACACTTTTAATGGTTTTTGTGTATGAAAGGTTTCTGGAGATAAAGAGCTAAATAGTATAAATTAATTAAATTTATTTTTTGCCATACAGAGACAAAAGATGCTCTACCAGTGTTTAGCTTTACCAATGTCAGTTAACAATGCAAATATTAAGTAGCTTGAATGAGCTGTTTGGTGCTGACCGATTTACCGATTCTTCTGTGTGAACTGGTAAATTAATGAAAATTAAGAGATCTGAAACACAGAGGGTGGAAACACCTCAGGTTTTGCATCATGACAGAAGAAACAACTGAGTATTAAATAGGTATTATCACAAAATATGGAGGCAGAGAAGCGTTTTTCTCTAGGAACTGGGCATAACAAAGAGCGGGATATCGTGAGGAAATACATAAGGAAAAAACCTGCCACAGTGAACCAAACAAGGGTTATCATTCACTCTGTGAAGTTATCTTAAAGGCAAAAAAACCCAAAACCAACAAAACCCAGAAATCTCCTCCCATTATTACATTTTTGTTTTCTCTCTGTGTTATTTCTTCTATGCAAGTTGACAAAATCTAGTGAAGACTGGAGACTAGAGTAAGAGCTAAATTCTCCAAAGTGGATTAAAAAGGGAAAGAAGGGATAGACATCATGCAACAGCAAAGAATGAACAAGAATTGGGGGAAAAGTGGCACTGGTAAAGCACTTGCATGCACACAGAACACTCTGTATCTCCATTACACAGGCGTGTTGCCACTCCCATTGACACAAACATCTTTAGTAGTTTGGTAGGGTGACAGAAAACTCCCAAAGGCTGGCACACAATACCAGTGTTATAACAACCACAACAAAAGGAGAATAACGATTTCAATGTATAAATATGTGGGTTTGATCTCTCAAAGAGCGAGTAATTTCAAAAGCTTCTTCAGCACGTAGTGAAAGAAGAGCTGGAAACTGCAGTCTGAGCTTTACAAGTGGATTAAAGCAAAATGCAACACAATTAACATGCTGCAGCAGTGACCCGTGTCGCAGCCTCCAAGTGTGCCCACCTGTGATGGCAGAGGCTGAAAACGGCCCGAAGTGTAGCACCCGTTATGTTGCATATTAAATTACAACTGTCAAATTAGGGGGTTTTAACAAAGAAAAGCCCATTTTCAGAAGCAGCCCATTTCTGTGATCTGCAGTTTGCAGCATTCACTGCCACCCGGTCAATCTGCTATGCACTGCGGCCAGTGTTGGGCTTACACTGAGGGGTTGAAAGGTGTCACGTTGTTGTGACCTAACACACAACAAAACCCCAGGTGTTTAACATCCAAGGAAAGGGAGAAGGGAGGAGAGCAGAGCTGCCATTGCTGCCCTGCACGGGGGTGCACCCATGTTCCTCGTCTGCAACATTACCGAAGCTTTAAGCACAACACAGGCTGGGAATACTTCTCCCTGCAGTTGCACTTCTGCCTTCCTTCCCAGACTAATTAGGACATCACTGGAGCTGCTTCAGGCCCCAAACTGGTCTGGTTGTTTCACTAAGGCTAGAATTATCCTTGGAAGCAGACTGGTGTAGCACCTCCAGGAAAGAATTCCATATAATTGATCCCTCTGATTCTCCTTTAAAAGTTCAAAGACACAGAGGCAAGAAAAAGCAGGTGGCTTGGAATTACAGGTTCATACCCTCCCTCCTAAGGCAAACTCCTGAAAGGGTCATCCAGGAACACAGAACAAACTGTACAGTGCTCCTTGTAGAATATACCAAGTCAGGAATCCACATGAAAGGTCCCAGCACTGATTAGAAAATCACCTGCACCAAGTGGGAATTTCACAAGCTGACAAGGAATTATATTAGTACCTTGTATACCATCATTAGGACAACCCCAGTTCAAAAATAATTCAGTAAGATGTAGCACACATTAATCCCTAATACTGTGCTTTTCTAGAATCTACAGGAATGATTCTGGGGGGAAAACAACAAGAAATAAATTTGAGTGTCTCAATATTTAGGATTGAGAACACAAAGACAGAATAACACAGTAAGATTTAAGAAGTTCATGTTAAATTAAAACATTAACATTACAAGTCTTTATTGAGCAAAAACTAGGAAATGTGGTATTTGACATGCTCTAGAATCTGAACATATGCAGAAACAAAAGAGAAATGAGATGTTAAAGGACAAAGAGCAAAATGAGGCATTAAATTGTTTCTATGGCTGCATTTGTTAGTGCAAAACTACCTTGGAAAGAATATTCCATTGTAGCATAACAAAATAAAATCAGCTTAGGAGAATTATCTAAGTGCAAAGTAATTCTTTTTTTTTTAATTCTAAACTAAGAAGAGTTAAAATATGTTTATTGAAAGGACTGTCATAAACATAGAAATAAGAGGCAAACCAAAACTCTCTCATTAGCACCACTAGAGCAGAATTATTTGCATTGAGCAGTACTTGGTGTACAGAGCAGAAAATCAGTTCCAAGACAACAGCAGAGTTATTTCTGCTTAAGAGTCCCCTCTGTGTCAAGAAAAGCACCAAAATGCTTCATGAGAATTTGCATTCATTCTATTCCAGGTTTGAGGAAACTAGATTTTATTTCCCATCCACAGCATACTGTCAGTTTTTATCACTCTTATCCTGTTTTGTAACAGAGTGGGACCGACACAATCCATCCTGACTTAACAGAACCTGAGCTGTCATCTGTGCAATCTGAAAAAGCACTTCTCTAATGCTGCAGTGACACAAAACATATTTTATTTTTAACATCAGCTTGTGTTTTAATACTTGAGGCAAAAAAACCTATCACATAAAATACGTAATTGACACCTGAATTCTCTAAACAGTGCAATTGCATTACCAGCTTGGCCTTTCCCATGCAGAGTGGTACATAATTCCATACCAGTTTAGCTGACATTTTTGTTCTATGTGTTAGTGCATGCATAATCCAGAGCTGAGGATCTATGAATGCACATCAACAACAGCATCAATCACACATGTACAGTTCAGTTAAAAACAGATTTTCACCCTTTTTACTCTATTGTGACCAAGTATTTAGATATCAGTGTCATACTGAACAGAAGAACTTATTAAAGCAAAACAAATCAATATTTACTCCCAATTGTGTGACAGTCATAAAACTAATACATATATATATATATAAAAATAAAACCTTAATACACAAAGTGTTCATGCAACATTTTATGACAATTTTCAGACTTTACAGACTGCCAGAATGCCCTTAATCTGTCATCTACTCCTCTTGGGGATGGTGAAGTTGATAATGTCAGTCAATTGACAGGAGCCAGCATTGATGCTGAAGACACAGAATTACATGGTTCCACTAAAAAAAAAAAAAAAAAAAAAAAAAAAAAAAAAAAAAAAAAAAAAACCACCAAAAGACTCAGCAAGACATTTCTTCATAGATTCATTATATTTCTCTAAGGTTTTTGTGGGGAAATATAACAAGCCAGATTAGCTCCCAAGGACAGCTGCTAAAGCCAGCCCATGGAGGAGGGGCCACTGCTCCTCCTGGTAGCAAACCACGATTTCTGGCACCTCACCCAGAAGCATGAGGTCCCAGAAGACTAAGTAAGCAGCATAAGAGCTTCTAAGCCCCCAAATGGCTATGTTCTACTCTGCCCTACTGTAGTGTTTGTCATTTCTGTATGCAAAGGCATGGTCACGATGAAGAGGAGCCCATTGCTCCCTCCCCTTCTTGAAATACAGGTCCCTCCTGACCCTGGGGGCTCAGGACTCTGCCAGTGCCACCTTGGCTGTGCCCTCGAGCTGCTGTCTCATTCAATCCACTGCCTTGCTGCACACGCATCTATGCCAGCACAAATGATAGAGCATAGCAGGAAAGGGAAAGGGGAAAAAAAGATGCTTCTGGATGGCTACACCGTCTTATTAACCACTGCTTTTAAAAGTAGGCTGGTATGAAAATCAACCATTCAAGATAATATCCTTAAAGAATACTTAAGAAAAAAGCACCAAAGAGATGAAAACACCACTAAAGAGAAAAAAATTGGAAGAAAATAAATAAAGTCCTGACAATTAGATATAAAAATATAAAGAAAGGGAGAAACTGGCGCAGAAAGTAACATTTCATAACTGAAGTTATTTGCAGACACACTGTTTTAAAAGAACTCCAAGTGATCAATTTTCTCTGCAATTCTAAGATATGTTGACACAAATTCATTTTATTCAAAAATATTTTTAAATTCAGAATGTGTCAAAATAAGTGCATTTTGTAGGACTCACAGACTGAAGCAAAATGAAAAACAATACTACTTTTAACTTCACACACAGGATGAAAGTTTAATGGCCCTGTCATCCTCTATCCTTTTGCAATACAGCTCACAGATAGGTCTTGGTATGTCTCATTTAAAATCACAGTCAGCCCCAGACATCAACTTTTCATGTTTAGTTTCTGTTATGTTTTTCCTACTCATGACATGAACCATAAACCCCTGTCTAACTTCTAGTCTCATGGCATCTAAAAGTAATCTTTGATCTTACTCCCATGGGCTCCTATTGCTATTGAAATATTTGTTGTTAACATACCTTTTGTATGGCAACGTTCTTCAAAAATCCCCCTGAACACCTAAAAAGCATGAAGCAAATTGACTGTTTTGGTGGAATATTTCACTGGAAGACTTGAACAAACTGTTAAATAAACTTAGATCTGCTAAACATGGATGTTACCACACTTGGTTTGTAAAGATGTTTGTGTGGCCACAAACCATTTGCTACCTATGACCTGAAAGTCAAACCTCTCTGAGTTAACCTTGCTCTAATCTTATTTAGGTTTCAGCACAAAGCTTCAGTGAGTTGCACAGACTAAAGCAACCAAACAGAACTACCTGTGTGGCAAGAGCAATTAAAAGGAGAAAAACCCCAAGCCAACCAGCTCAATCCCCAAATGCAAGTCAGCCACCGGTTCAAAACTAGCAAAGAACAGCTGGGATGACAGAATAGTTTCTTCAAAACTTGTAAGGTTAACTAGGAAAAAATCCAGTAGAAATTATGCACAGAAGTACATTTCCAGCAGTGATGCAGACCTGGATTAACCTGCTCCTCACAGACATGTAGCCTCCCACCCTGAGTGGTAGAGGAAGTTTCCCCTGAAACCATTCTGTTGATAGAGGGTGGGAACACATTGCAGGAAAGGACCAGTCAGGGAAGGCCAGCGTTAGCCTCTCTCTGACCTAAGCAACAGAGACCTCTCCTGGAGGTATTTTTCTCCCTAATGATGGTGCAACCCCATGGCTTTCATGCTTCCTAAGAATGGGAAATGTTACACAGACCAACGAGGCTCATCAGTGTTCCCTAGGCCAAGACATGCAAGATAAACAGAATTGCTACCGATATACTCAGATGGTAAAATACAAATCCACAGTTACTTTGTCAGATTTCACTAATCCCAGTAGGTATTTTACCCCATCACATCATCACACAACCCCGGTATCACCTGGCAGGATGCAAGCTTAGCAAGTAGTAACATACTAAAACGCTCCTGTCATCCACACACTAATTCTCAGTACAGTGACTATTCCTCCAGGCTCATTCCATTTCTTGGTAAGTGGATATTTCAGGTGCTGCTCTACTGATGTACTGTGATGGAATATTGCATATATATATATATATATATATTATAGATCCATTCAGACACAAAAGAAACAGTGTGCAATGCTGCTCTAGGTCCATAAGTCATGGCTTCAAACATAAAATAGACTTCTCTTTGCTATTCCTTTTCACACACCTCTGCACTATTACCAGGTTGCCATATCTGCAGACCAAAACAAAGGAGAGCTATCAACAACTTCAATCAACCACTGACCAGAATTTTTATGTAACTTCTTACACTGTACTCACTGCACAATTTATATGTTGTACATGACATTGGTTCTTTGCTTTGCAAAGTTCTTAAATTGGGACATTTATTGCCAAGTAATATCCTTAAGACAACTAACTTTCCTTCCTGTGCACATGTGCATTCAAAGGAAAACAGGCATTTTCTGCCCACCCATAGAGGAACTATGGATTTGATTTTAAATCCCTTAAAGAGGCTCCAGGAGTCAGAACACAAACCCATCTGAAGGGAAAGGTACCACCTCTAATATATTTCTAGACAGCCAAACAGTTACATATATATTTAAAATAGTTTTATTACCTTATATAGAGCCTAAATTAGTCAAAGCAAATATGTTCAGAATTACAGGGCTTTTTTTGGCTGGTTGGTTTTGAAAGGACAATACATACAACTTAACATTATGTATAATGCTTAACAAACTGCCTAACAGCTTATCGATCAGCAGTTCATACTGTAGCATTTACACTGTACCAATTTCCTGAAAATTTAATGCTTCATGGATTGTGCACATGAAGAGTTTAAAGCACACTAGGTAGATTTTGAAAGCTTTATCCAGAATACAAAGGGTCAAAGGTCTTTGACAAAGGGACTGGGAAGTGGTATCACTGACACCTGCACATAGTTTTCATTAAAAATCTTCATTATTACCCATCATAATTCTAGTATTACATGGCCAGAGGAGACACAGATTTAGAAATTGTTTCTTATGCAGTACTCTGGCTAGCAATTGTTCTAAATGTGACAGGACAGAAGCAATATTTGTATTTCTGGAGTAGAAAAAAACGTAGGTTCCATCAACATCAGAAGGGCAACTCGAGCCCAGAAGCATTGTTGCTAAAGGTAAGAGGACACAGTCTGACCAAACATGTATCCCTTGAATCACTTGTATCTCAGCTTGGAGTACAAACAGAACAGTGAGTGACAGCCCGCAAGAGAAACAGGGCTTAGAAATGCAGAACTCAACTAAAACCACTAAAGTCGTTTCAGAGAGATGCATTTTGCCATACATTTAGACACAGTAAATTGAAAGGGAAGAGGAAGTTACCCTGTTAAAAATTCCTTCAACTATTTGACTTCCCAACAGCAAAGATGCTGTAAAACTGGGTACTGACATTTACAGCTCACACAAGATTGATTAAAGCGTCAGGAAATAAAACTCCATAATTAGTCCTGGAAAAGCTGCAGGTGCCAAACTGCTATTTACAGACTGAGGGGATGTAAAATTTTAAAATTAAAGATTGTTATGCATCACCTACAAGGAGACAGAAGGAGAAATATGCAGCTAGCTCAAAGAAAGTAATACTCAAATGTCAGGAAAAGGTAACTGAAACTTGGATTATGATAAGTTTGTTAACTTTTTCATGGAATTTTGAGAGAGATGATGTACCACTTCAGAAGCCACCAAGTCTCTTGGGCTTTGGCTTTTTATTGTTTTCATTTATTTGTTTGGGGCTTTTGTTTTTTTGTTTTGTGTTTTTGAAACTGAGAGCAGCCTGAGTCATCAACCATAAAAATTCATCTGAGAGTGGAGATCTGATCTTTTTGCCCTCTACACAACTGCTGTGATTTAATAAAAGGTGCTTTATTCTTTGAATAAGGATGCTTCTGGCTTCTGTGCACCAACCACTCCTGCTGGCACGACTTCAGTGCGCTCTTCAACGCTAACTGATCATGTATGTTGGATTTAGGCAGAGAAACAACTGGTTTAAGGATATTTATTTATTTAGAAGTGATATAAGCAGCAAATGGTCCTTAATGACAAACACAGCTCTACATATGCACAGAAGCAGATGCACACCAAACTTCATATCTACTTTAACTTCAGAGCTTTAATTCTGTCTAAAGTTCCTTTTCTACCTGCATCTTTTCTTTGTGTCTCTAAGCCAATTGTTAAAACTAATGCTCTTCACATAAATACAGATAAGAACAATGGAATTAAGAGAAATGAAAGAAGCATTCTGTCTTGGAAAAAGAACAAAATGAAGTGAGTGCTCCAAATGGATTTGAAAGAAAATTACTGCAATTTTAAAAATTGTATTAACTTGCTGTGTTCTACATAATGGTTCCACAGCCATTACTGCCTGGTTTAGAGCTCCATTTTCCTGTTTTCTATCTGTGCTACTCATTATTTGTGCTATTTATACAACTATAGTGACAACCACTCTATTTAATATACATAAATATCTTGACTAACAAGATGGCAAAGGAGGGTAGGGGAATGTAATATCCATATTGAGTAAAATTCTTTAGAGTGTCAACAAGTCATTTTTTTTAGGACAAAGCCCACATTCTGGACAATATGTTACTGCTTTCTTTTCAGGTCATACTGACTTTCCATGCCTAGTTCCTAAAGCCAGTTCCTCTACTAACATTGCTTAAGATTAAAAATAAAGTATTTACAAGTAAGTGAAAAACCCTCACACTTCAATTAGCTCACAGATGGGGTCCCACAGGGTCACTTTGCACAAGTCAGTTCATTGGGACACTTCCCTCATCCCTTGTTTGTTACAGGGAATGCTCATCTTTATCTTTAAAGATTTCAGTTCCCACTGCTGTATTACCCATTTGTACATCACCTGACTACCAAACATGGAATCTGACAGTTAGAAAAGCCTAAACATTTCAGTCAGCCTCTTCAAAACATTTCAGAATTTCCTACAAGTAAGTCCTTCCTGGGCTATTTGGTGAGCACTCTCAAATAATGCTGAATTATTTTTGCTTTAACTATTCACAAATTCTTGATGTAAGAATTGTATGAACTTTATAGCTTGAAATAGCTTCCACAATTCTGAGTTGCAAATTATTTAAATGGAATTTGTCTGGAGCAGGTTGGTTTCATTATCTGAAGTTGAGACATTCGTCACAGGCTGGGAGTAGTAGGTCTTGAATTTAAAACCTCTTTCAAATTGACGAGTTCCCCTGCTGTAATCAAAAGAACAGCAGGTATACTTTTTATCCAAATTATTTGAATTACCATGGGAAAATATGATGAGGGTTTCTTACATGAATTAGGTACTTTAGGTTTAGAACATCCAGAACAAGCACACCTCCATTTTCTAGGCTTGAGAGCCAGTGTCATTCTCCACTACCACAACTGCTCACCCAAGCAAAAACCAGACTCACAGCCCACTCTTTTGAACTCATTCAATCCCTCTCTGGGCAAAAGTATCAAGCCAAAATATTTCTGAAAACAACAACATAAAAAACTTTATGCCTTTTTAAAATACAGGATTCCACATTAAAATAAAAACAAAACAAAACAAACAACAAACCTCACACAACCAAAACCCCAACAGTACAGAAGACAAGCAGTTCAGAACAGCAACTTGGCAACAATAAATCAAAATGCAAGGACAAGGTAAGGACCTGCCAATGGAAGAGAGAGAAGGTACTTTCAGGGGGAAAAAACCTGAGTATACTGGACAAAGAAATGAATTGCTAATACTGAAGAAGGAAAATCTATTTACTTTGAAGAATGTTCTTTTTCAAGGTTTGCATCTTTTCAGCAATTAATCAAGATATCTGCTTGCTTATAGCATTTCCATAGCCCACATATATTTCTACTGAATTAAAGAGAGAAGCTGAAGTAAAGTAGCATTCTATTGTTATATTTTACATTTTTTGCGTTGTCAGTGCAGAAATTTTTGCTCAACGTATAAAAAGGGGGAAATACCAAGATTTTTAACTGTTGAGGGGATTATGTTGTTGCCAGAATCTAAATGGAGCACTAGTTAATTGCAATGAAAAAAAAAAAAAAGGGGGCAAAAAAAAAGAAATCTAGGAAAAAAACCCACAGCACTTTCTAGTAGCTGGAATAATTTTCATTCTATTGCACGTAAAATATTGCTACCATCATCTAGAGCTTCCTGCACGTCACCTGCCACGGGCAGCCCAAAGGCTCCAGCTGGGCAAGCAGGGACCGCAGCCCCAGCGCTGAGGGAGCTGCACTCCGGCCCCAAATCGCGTTCAGCTTCTCAAACAACAGCCCGAACACAGCCGGGCACAGGCAAAGCCCCACCAGACCTGTTGCAGCGCTTGTTTTTAAAGAAGTTAAGTGGTAAGACAAGGCCCTCAGAAGAAAGGAGCGGCCAAAGGGAGCCGCTGTGCGCGCCCCTCAGCAGCCCCCGGGACCCCGCCCGAGAGAGGGAAGGTGTGAGGGGCGGCTTTGGGAAGCCCGAGGGAAGTACCTGAAAGGAGGAATTCCCTCCGGCTGACGCTGGGCTGTGCCGGGGCTCTCGGAAATCCACCCAGCGGGGAGGGGAAGGGGGCCCCGGGCCATGAGCTGGGGGATGCTCTCACCTGCGGGGAGAGGCAGGAGCCCCCCTGTGCTCTGCCCACCTCAGGGCACGGGTGGTGCCCCCTGTGCTCTGCCCACCTGAGGGCACGGGTTGTGATCCCCTGTGCTCTGCCCACCTCAGGGCACGGGTGGTGCCCCCTGTGCTCTGCCCACCTGAGGGCACGGGTTGTGATCCCCTGTGCTCTGCCCACCTCAGGGCACGGGTGGTGCCCCCTGTGCTCTGCCCACCTGAGGGCACGGGTTGTGATCC